>JASDDO010000024.1:636629196-636802105 GCA_030015575.1 Agapanthus africanus | reverse complement strand
CACTGCCAGCGTAGTGTCGAGTCTTTAGAGTCCCACACAGAGAGTTTCCCTGCACTGAGCGAAACGTGTAGAGGCCGTATGGTTTTACGGCAGGGCTGCGATCACTTACGTACACTTGTGTGCGTATGGTGTTCGGGCAGGTAGTACTAGTAGGCTTTGGTTCAAGCCGGATCCTAGTATTGCACGGATGGATTTGTTTTGTATTCTGTGCATCCGCATTCTACGGAATACTGATGCAGGTGTGTATGCACAGTTTTTCGGAGTGACAAAGGAGGAGGTGCCTCATTAGGGTTTTGGCAGTTGATTCGGTCAAAACCATTTTGAGGCGGACTCATTAGGGTTTTGACAGTTCGTTTGGTCAAAACCATTATGAGCCGCGAACTTCATTTTACTAATCCTACTAGTGATAATCTTATGATGGCTAATTGCATTGACCATTTGACCCCGTTGACCTCTCTTGACTTTGTCGACCGGTTGACCGGGTTGACCATTGACTTTCAAGAGGGTTCCACACTTTTCTTTTCTTTTCCTTTTTCTTTTGGATTATGATAATGGTCATTTCAAAGTAGCCATCAACTTTATCTTGATGGGATTAGTAATGATGTTGTTTTGCATTATTTTCAACCATGGTTCTTTTCTTTTGTATCATAATTTTTATTCTCATTCTCTCTCTTGAAATGAGAAGCTCCATGGTTGCTAAAAACCTCCTTCTTCTTCCTCCTCTTGATTTCTCCTTTGATCTCATGTGTTGAGAGAAAAAGAATTCCACTTGACAAACACATCCATACATCTTCTCTACACATCCTAGGGCTTCTAGATTAGCAATCTCCTTGCCCTAGTTACCTCGGCTTGAGGTGGAGCTCGGTGTACATCTCTCGGGTGGATCGTCTTCGACTCAAGGAGGCCGCGGAGGTGACCGAAGTCCGGATCAACCATTGAGCAAGCAAAGAGAAGAACAACAAGAAGAAGAACAATAAGAAGAGAAGGAGTTCAAGTTGAGGTATAACCCCTAACCGAGTAGATACATCTCTTGTTAGGTTGCTAGTGTATTGTTTAGCAAAGATCCGGCTTTTACGGTCCATGTTACAAAGTTTAGAAAAAAATTTGTTTTACCGTTTCCGCAACCCCGAAAGTACCGGGAGAGGTAACGTGGACCTAACAGTGGTATCAGAGCCTAACTAAACATAAACTAGCTTGGTAGTGAAGTGTATCGAAGTTCGAAACGGAAAAATTGAAAAAACCGAGTTATAAAAACCTGAGTTTCTGTTAAATTTTTTTTCTAGTCAAAACAAAATTTGTTATACTCCAAAAATCATCTCAGGGTTTTTAGAAGAAAGCCACCAAAAACGAGCCAGCAACTCGACCAAAGCGCCGCGTTTCCGCGGCAATAGCAAGCTATTGCCGCGGAACCGCGGACATCTTGGTGAGTTGCTGGGTCGATTTTGGTGCAGTGTGTTTCTGACTTGGATTTAGGATTTTTAAGATGGTTTATATGTGCCCAGATTTTCCAGAATAGAAATTTGTTTTTGGGGGCCTATAAATCTGTATTTTTTCCGAACTTCAATATACTTTGACTATAAAGGTTATATCTGTGATGTTCTTATGTATTGAACGTCGGCTAATCGCTATATGTCGATTAGTCGGGGTTATACATATCTGTGATCTGTGATTGTTGTTGATGGTTTGTGTATATGAACTCGTTGGATTGTCGCGGATGAATAGCCGGGGTGGATGTGAGATGAGAGTTTCTTTTTCTTTCATTCATGTAATAAATTTGTAAATTGATGTAATATTATTTGTATGGCCGCACAACCGGGTCGGGGTTGTAGCCGTCATTGTATAATTCTTTTTACTGTTTTTGCTCCTAGGATAGACCCATGGAGGGGGTGCACAAACTACCGGGTATCTCGAAGTGTCGAGTGGCCTACTCACGGCGATGAGGGAGGTTGCTTCGCTTCGGGTACTTGGCGGGTAGTTTGCCGCACCCGTAGGGGTCTCGGGTGTGGTTTTGGCTATTCATCGCGACCGTGTAATCCGCTTTTCATTGCAGGCTCGAACGAATCGCGGGTTCCTAGTATATCCAAAGTGTTCATCTGTGATCTGGATTGGCTGTCATTGCAGTATATCTATATATAATAACTATTTAGGCGTTGCTTATGTTTTACAGCCGCGCTAGCCCAGCCCCCGCTCTGTCGTTAGTTAAGTAACCTAACGGGTGATGACGGGGCCCAGTGGCGAATGCGAATGGCATAAGCGTACGTCATATTTTGGTTGTTTTCTGCAATGGTAGGATTTAAATGATGGGACGCATTAAAAGAACTAATGCAAGAAAATAAACCTAAATGACGTTGTTGGAACAATTTTTCAAAAAAAGCTGTTATTGCAAGGACGTTCATTTTTGTTTTGCATCGCGGTATTCGGTTATGAATGCCCAGCACCTCAGTCGACCAGGCAAGGGCCGAGATCCCTTCATCGGGAGTGACCCCTTGGACAAAAGTTTGCGTCAGCGTAATAACTTCACTATAGTCGATTATTCTTGCTTTGCATCGAGGTATTCATTTTGGAATATCCTGCACCTCATTCGACGAGGAAAGAGCCGAGATCCCTTCACAGGGAGTGACCTCTTTAGCAAAAGTTTTCGCCACTATATTTTCAAAAAGGTGTATCACGTTCCTTCAACGACATCAAGTTCATTACGTTAACGGGTTTTTTCGCCAAAAACCCAGCCGTAGCCCTCCGTCGTTTCTTATAAGTTATACTTAGTATTCGTGCTGCGTTTGTTGACTGTGTCAAGGCGCAGTGAACGGTAGCTAAGTGTTGCTTATTTGCTGGATACAATGTGATTGGTTAGGACATTTGTGTAACCTTGTTGACTGTGTCAAGGGTTATGCAGGTGGGTTTAATGCAATCAAGACAACGACGGGATGAACTTGACTAGGACTCTTTGATTTGTTGACTGTGTCAAGATCACTTGGGTCCTAGGGGCAAAAACCACATCGGGAGTTTCAAAAGAACTGAAACTTGCAGATTTAGCATACCTTCTGGAGTGTGGTGACTAGAGTGGATTCCATCTAGGTTATCACACAATGACAGTTGGATCCCGATCCCACTGATGAGTTGGTTTACTCTCGGGAGATTATTTCACTTAACGATCAATGCTATAAACCTAGTAGGTGTCTAGAAAGGTGTTAGCGGGGCTACGCCCCCAGGGAAAAGAGGTTCTTTAATTAAGGAACTTCGCGAAAGCGTTGGAAAACCTCCCTCGAAGTACCGACACTAGCCTGGCTGAAAGGTTAAGCAAGTATTGTGACGTGAATTAAAACCCGGGTAGTTCTTCTTTTAAAAAGGTTTTAAGAAGAATTTGAGGAAACAGTGGGAGACATCCTGGTTAGATAAATTAATAAACCAATCTAATCTTGCAAGAGCATACGCTGAGTGTTTCTTTTCTCTCTCTCCAGGCAGCAACCTTTTCACGCCCTAATCAAGATAATAAAATGTATCGCTTGACCGATCCGAATTCTTATTCGGGACTGGGGAAAGTTGGTTCAGCTCTAACTTGTGACAACAATCATGAGTATGAGAATGGGAAAGTGGATTGTATGGATTTCCAGGATACCCAGTTGAAGAAGAAGCATGGTTTTGCATCTACTTCAGGTGTTCTTGTAATTGAGAACTGTTTTACGGTCAGCCCTACCTCCTGGGTACTTGATACCGGATCAGGATCTCATATCTGTAATTTATTGCAGGGACTGAGAAAAAGTAGAAAAGTTGCACCGGGTGATATGTCGCTCAGAGTAGCGAACGGAGCACAAGTTAATGCGGCAGCCGTCGGTGAATATCACCTAGTATTGCCGAATGGCAAGACTATGATTTTGAACGATTCCTACTATGTACCCTCCATGGTTTGCAACATCATATCAGTTTCTTTACTCGATAAAGATGGATATAACTTTGTTCTTGAAAAGAATATCATGAACATTTACCTTCATAAGGTACTGGTTGCAGAGGGTACACTGTGTAATGGTATCTACGTTCTAAATCAGAATACAGTTCTCAATATACAAAACACACGCAAGAGGAAGAATTCAGATACGAATGAATCCTACTTGTGGCATTGTAGACTTGGTCATATTGGAGAGAAAAGACTGAGTAAGTTGCATAAAGATGGACTCTTGGATGCATTCGAGTTTTCATCTTATGAAACTTGTCAGTCTTGTCTCAAAGGGAAGATGACCAAATCTCCGTTCACCGGACATGGAGAAAGAGCAGCAGAGCTCTTGGGACTCGTACATAGTGATGTATGTGGTCCGATGTCTATACATGCAAGGGGTGGGTTCTCGTACTTCATCACATTCACTGACGATCTCTCTAGGTTCGGATATGTGAAGCACAAATCTGAAGCTTTTGAGAAATTCAAGGAATTTAGAAACGAAGTAGAGAAACAGACAGGCAAAAGTATCAAGATCCTCCGGTCTGACAGGGGAGGGGAGTACTTAAGCACGGAATTCCTAGATTACTTAAAAGAGAATGGTATTCTCTCTCAGCTTACTCCTCCTTATACACCACAGCACAACGGTGTATCGGAGCGGAGGAATCGTACCCTATTGGATATGGTTCGCTCCATGATGAGTAGTGCTGAGTTACCTCTTTCATTCTGGGGATATGCACTTCAAACTGCAGCACATCTATTGAATCAAGTTCCATCCAAATCCGTGCCTAAGACTCCGTATGAAATATGGAGTGGTAAGAGTTTGTATCTTAAACGTGTTAAGATTTGGGGTTGCCCAGCTTATGTCAAAAAGTAGAACCCAGACAAACTTGAGGGACGGGCAGTTTTGTGTAAGTTTGTGGGATACCCAAAAGATTCAAGTGGGTATCTGTTCTACCATGCAGAGGAACAGAAGATAATTGTTTCAAGAAATGCCACATTTTTAGAAAAAGAATTTCTTGTTAAAAACATTAGTGGCAGCACGGTAGAACTGGATGAAATTCCAGAAACACAAACTTTAACAAAAGATTTGGTGGAACCGCTAGATTCAATAACCCCAAACGAACCTCAGCCACTCCGCAGATCTGGTAGGATTTCTCATCCGCCCGAGAGATACTACGGTTTTCTCATTGACGGGGATCGAGAGGATTGCATCTTGGAAGAAGATGACCCTACCAGTTTCAGGCAGGCCATTATCAGTAGGGACTCTGATAAGTGGCAGGAAGCAATGCAATCCGAAATGGAGTCCATGTACGCCAATAAAGTGTGGACCTTGGATATTGCTCCACCTGGGGTAAAACCCGTTGGATGCAAATGGATCTACAAAAGGAAACTTGGTGTAGATGGGCAGGTGGAAACCTATAAAGCTAGACTCGTTGCAAAAGGTTTTCGTCAAAGACCTGGTTTGGACTATGACGAAACTTTTTCTCCAGTGGCTATGCTCAAATCCATTCGGATCTTACTTGCCATTGCTGCCTTCCATGACTATGAAATCTGGCAGATGGATGTTAAAACGGCTTTCCTCAACGGTTGTTTGGAAGAGTGCATTTACATGGATCAGCCAGAAGGTTTCGTAGACAGTGGGAGCAGCGGGAAGGTGTGCAAGTTGCTTAAATTCATTTATGGATTAAAGCAGGCATCGCGGAGCTGGAACATCTGTTTTGATGAGGCAATCAAGGAATTTGATTTCATCAAGAACGAAGATGAACCCTGTGTCTATAAGAAGATTGTAGGACGAACTGTCGTATTCCTAGTCTTGTACGTGGACGACATTCTTTTGATAGGAAATGATATTCCTATGCTACAATCGGTCAAGCTATTTTTGTCACAAAGGTTCTCCATGAAGGACCTGGATGATGGCTCGTACATTCTGGGGATCAAGATCTATAGAGATAGATCCAAGAGACTACTGGGACTTTCGCAGTCCAGGTACATAGAGACCGTACTAAAGAGACTTAGTATGGAGGATTCCAAGCGCGGTAACATACCCGCATTGCACGGAATTACCCTCTCCAAGAAGATGTCTCCTAAGACTGACGAGGAGAGGGTTCGCACGAGCACTATACCCTACGCTTCGGCGGTAGGATCTATAATGTATGCGATGCTATATACAAGACCAGATGTAGCTTACGCGCTGAGCGCGGTAAGACGGTATCAGTCAGACCCAGGGGAGGACCACTGGACAGTAGTGAAGAACATTCTCAAGTACCTGAGAAGGACTAAGGAGATGTTTCTGGTTTACGGTAATGGAGACCTCAGGGTCGAGTCCTTTACCGATTCAAGCTTCCAGAGTGACAAAGATGACAGCAAGTCCGTCTCGGGTTTTGTGTTTACCCTCAACGGAGGGGCGGTATGTTGGAGGAGTTCCAAGCAGGATACCGTCGCAGACTCGACGATGGAGGCTGAATACATTGCTGCAAGCGATGCCGCAAAAGAGGCGGTCTGGATAAAGAAGTTCATTAGTGAACTTCAGGTAGTTCCGTCCATTGTTGACCCAATACCTTTGTATTGCGATAACAATGGGGTTATAGCTTTAGCGAAGGAACCAAGGTCCCATCAGAAATCCAGGCACATCATAAGGCGGTATCACCTGATCAGGGAGATCATTGATCGACAGGAGATCGAGGTGCGGAGAGTGGACACAAAGGACAACACTGCGGACCCATTCACGAAGGCTTTACCCCAGACTCAGTTCGAGCGGCTGATCGAGATGATAGGTCTTCGATACGCCAGTACATGGCCTTAGTGCAAGTAGGAGATTGTTAGTGTATATGCCCTAGAGGCCATTACTGTATCATACTAGTATGTATATACCTTGATGGAAGCTTGGGATATTCACAGTTGTACGGACAATCTTGCTCAATATAGTAGTATGCTACTTGGTTTGTCTCTGCTTTAATGTGTACTTGTGTGTTTATTTATTATATCACCTATACGTATTAGTAGAGCCCTTTGGATCTTTGCTTGATTACCGGCGTTGTGATGGCGATCACACTCGTGGGGGCAGGGTAATCTACAAGCACATCCTTATACACGTCCCTAGTCGTGGGAGTATCGAGATAGGGCATCGATACTCCGGAGTAGACTAGCGTATGCGCTTCTCATCCCAGCACGGGAGACGGTCAGTCCCACAGCCGTCGGTACGTCGTACTTGAGATAGTATGCGGGTGCTCGTTGGGTTACGAGTACACTGGACAGGACTCGTCGGGAACTGATGGTTGGTATTATACCTATCGTCAGTTATCAGTTCCCAGGTGACATGAGTACAGCTTAGTCCGCTGACTTGACACTGTCACTTCGCCTCGAGTGTGTTCCTACTGTTCTTTGATTACTACCCTACCACGGCTCTACTGAGTCGTGCAAACAGGTAGTAGTTGGGAGCAGTCACGAAGCACTTGGAGGCAGTGACGGTTAGACATGATTCGTCTCTCCCGGTATTGGGGGTTGACATCGCGCTGTGTCTAGGAGAGCCATTACACGAGTAGTCCCTGGCCAGGGCAAGCGAGATATACTGGTAGGTTTCCAGTGTTATCTCAGGGTGTATTGGGCTTCACTCCGACATGACTTGTACCGCTATTAGGGGACTGACGTTTACCGCCCCCCTTGGCCCGCCATGCTATGTATCAGACGAACAGACCGGACTGTACGGAGATTGTCACATACAGACTCAGTAGGAGTTCGGATAGGTTTATCCCATCGGCCTTCTTATTGACATCTACCTGGGGACCGTTACATACAGCTAGTGCCGCTTGCGGTCTGTGGTTAAACCCACTGCCAGCGTAGTGTCGAGTCTTTAGAGTCCCACACAGAGAGTTTCCCTGCACTGAGCGAAACGTGCAGAGGCCGTATGGTTTTACGGCAGGGCTGCGATAACTTACGTACACTTGTGTGCGTATGGTGTTCGGGCAGGCAGTACCAGTAGGCTTTGGTTTAAGCCGGATCCTAGTATTGCACGGATGGATTTGTTTTGTCTTCTGTGCATCCGCATTCTACGGAATACGGATGCAGGTGTGTATGCACAGTTTTTCGGAGTGACAAAGGAGGAGGTGCCTCATTAGGGTTTTGGCAGTTGATTCGGTCAAAACTATTTTGAGGCGGACTCATTAGGGTTTTGACAGTTCGTTTGGTCAAAACCATTATGAGCCGCGAACTTCATTTTACTAATCCTAATAGTGATAATCTTATGATGGCTAATTGCATTGACCATTTGACCCCGTTGACCTCTCTTGAATTTGTTGACCGGTTGACCGGGTTGACCATTGACTTTCAAGAGGGTTCTACACTTTTCTTTTCTTTTCCTTTTTCTTTTGGATTATGATAATGGTCATTTCAAAGTAGCCATCAACTTTATCTTGATGGGATTAGTAATGATGTTGTTTTGCATTATTTGCAACCATGGTTCTTTTCTTTTGTATCATAATTTTTATTCTCATTCTCTCTCTTGAAATGAGAAGCTCCATGGTTGCTAAAAACCTCCTTCTTCTTCCTCCTCTTGATTTCTCCTTTGATCTCATGTGTTGAGAGAAAAAGGATTCCACTTGACAAACACATCCATACATCTTCTCTACACATCTTAGGGCTTCTAGATTAGCAATCTCCTTGCCCTAGTTACCTCGGCTTGAGGTGGAGCTCGGTGTACATCTCTCGGGTGGATCGTCTTCGACTCAAGGAGGCCGCGGAGGTGATCGAAGTCCGTATCAACCATTGAGCAAACAAAGAGAAGAACAACAAGAAGAGAAGAACAACAAGAAGAAGAACAACAAGAAGAGAAGGAGTTCAAGTTGAGGTATAACCCCTAACCGAGTAGATACATCTCTTGTTAGGTTGCTAGTGTATTGTTTAGCAAAGATCCGACTTTTACGGTCCATGTTACAAAGTTTAGAAAAAATTTTGTTTTACCGTTTCCGCAACCCCGAAAGTACCGGGAGAGGTAACGTGGACCTAACAGATGCATCTTCTTCGGGTGTGTTAGTTACCGAGAACTGTTTCTCAGTACACTCTACGTCCTGGGTATTAGATACCGGATCAGAATCCCACATATGTAATATATTGCATGGGCTAAAGAAAGGTAGAGAACTTGGTATAGGTGATCATTCTCTAAAAGTAGGGAATGGTGCAAGTGTTGCAGCCAAAGCAGTTTGTGATTATCACCTTGTATTACCAAATGGGAATACTTTGATCTTGAACGAATGTTATTACGTGCCCTCTATGATATGCAATTTAAGATCAATTTCTTTATTAGATAAAGAAGGATATAACTTTGTAGTAGAGAATAATGTTATGAACATTTACCTAAATCAAGTGTTGATTGGGTTTGGTGCGTTATGTAACGGTTTATACGTTCTAAATCAAAACACAGTTCTAACGTGCAGAACACACACAAGTGGAAGAGTTCATAAATGAACGAATCCTTCTTGTGGCATTGTAGACTAGGTCATATCAATGCGACACGACTAGCTAAGTTACATAAGGATGGATATTTGAATTCGTTCGAATTACCATCTTATGAAACATTCCTGACATGTCTCAAAGGCAAAATGACAAAAACTCCGTTTACTGGACACGGAGAAAGAGTTACGGAACTCTTGGGACTGATACATAGTGATGTATGTGGTCCCATGTCTACACATGCCAGGAATGGTTCCTCGTACTTCATTACATTCACTGACGATCTCACAAGATACGGACATGTATTCCTGTTGAAACACAAGTCTGAAGCTTTTGAGAAATTCAATGAATATAAGCATGAAGTCGAGAACCAGACGGGTAAAAGTATTGAAATCCTTCGATCTGATCAGGGAGGAGAATACTTAAGCAATGAGTTTCTGGACTATTTAAAAGAGAATGGGATTCTCTCTCAGCTTACTCCTCCGTACACACTACAGCATGACGGTGTCTCGGAGCAGAGGAATCGCACCCTATTAGATATGGTGCGCTCTATGATGAGCACCGCTGAGTTACCTATTTCCTTTTGTGGTTATGCTCTTGATACAGCAGCATACCTATTATATCAAGTTCCATCTAAATTTGCATCTACCACACCATATGAGATATGGAGTGGGAAGAGACCATATCTTACACGAGTTAAGATATGGGGTTGTCCGGCCTATGTCAAAAGGAAAAATCTGGACAAACTCGAGGCACGATCAGTTCTTTGCAAGTTTGTGGGATATCCAAAGAATTCATATGGATATTTTTTCTACCACAGTGAGGAACAAAAGGTGATTGTTGCTCAATAAGCCACCTTTTTAGAAAAGGAATTTATTGTAAAAGAAATTAGTGGCAAAGAGGTAGAGCTGGAAGAAGTTCCAGCTACACAGACTACAACTGAAGATTTAGTGGAACCAGAGGATTCGATAGTTCCCAACGAACCTCAGCCTCTCTGCCGATCTAGTAGGGTTCCTCATCCACCTGAGAGATACTATGGTTTTCTCATTGATGGTGGGAGCGAGGATTGCATCATAGAAGATGATGACCCAACTAGCTTCGAGCTGGCCATCACGAGTGGGGACTCTGTGAAATGGCTGGATGCAATGCGATCTGAGATGGAATCGAAGCACACTAACAAAGTATGGACTTTGGAAGATGCTCCCGAAGAGGTAAAACCCATTGGGAGAAAATGGATCTTTAAGAAGAAACTTGGTGTAGATGGAAAAGTTGAGACTTTCAAAGCTAGACTTGTTGCAAAAGGTTTTCGTCAACGGCCCGGTGTTGATTATGATGAAACCTTTTCTCCAGTGGCTATTCTTAAGTCCATCCGGATCCTACCTGCCATCCCTGCATACTATGACTATGAAATCTGGCAGATGGATGTTAAGACTGCCTTTTTAAACGGTGATTTAGTGGAGAGCGTGTACATGAGTCAGCCAGAGTGCTTCGTGGACAATGGGAGCAGCGGAAAGGTATGCAAGCTGCTTTAATCAATCTACGGGTTAAAGCAGCATCGTAGAGTTCGAACATCTATTTTGATGTGGTACTCAAAGAGTTTGACTTCATCAAAAACGTAGATGAACCTTTTATATACAAGAAGGTAGTAGAGAGCGAGGTGGTCTTCCTCGTATTGTACGTGGATGACATACTCTTGATAGGAAATGATGTTCCTATGCTGCACTCGGTCAAGCTCTTCTTATCACAATGATTCTCAATGAAAGATCTAGGTGATGCCTTCTACATCTTGGGGATTAAGATCTACAGAGATAGATCTAAACGGATACTGGGTGTCACGACCCAAAACCTAGGCACTTAAACTACGTAACGTCACCAGGCATACGCAACTTAAGTAAGACGAAACCCAGAAATCTAAACCACCCAAAACTGGATAAGCGGAGAAAAACATAGTTTAAAACTTTCAGAAAATCTCAAGTAAAATCTTTAACTCTAGTTTTCTTTCTTGAAAATTTCGGCAGCACCTCCTTTGTAAAAACTAGCCCCGAAAACGGGTACAACATAGAATATAAATAAAGCATCCCAAACGGGAGCAACTCACGCCCAACGGCGGAGACAACCACCATAAGCATATATACGATGCCGTAGAGAAGAAGTATAAATGAAAACAGCATAAGGAGGTAAATCATAACAACAAGACCGGCTCCCACGAGCACGGCACCCAAAGTCACCAAAATATACAACACCGATCCTCACAACTTGTCTCTAAGTCGACTACATGAAGTGGTAGATGGAGAATACTAGATCCAACAAAAAGATATCCAAAGTACATAAACGGATAACCGCAAACCCACCTAAAAGCAAAAGCCTCAAAGCCAACCGTAGCGGTATCCGCAAAAATAGAGATGATAAGGCGCCCTGCCGCGACTACTCTGAGGGTAAGTCCTAGAAAACACTGTGGCACAACAGGGGTGAGTTGCCAACTCGTAAATAGTAAGTAACATCATACTGTAATCGCAAGTATGCACGAACAGCGATAAATCTATCGCATGTAATCTGATAGCATAAGTATGACAATATGAATATGCAACAATCATGTAAAGGTACATCATCAGGGTACTACAATACATGAAGCAAGGCATATCAAAATAATCCTGAGTGTGGGATAATAAAATAAAACCTCATGCAAAAATCATCAGTATGGAAAAACACAAGTGTCCCTCACTGACACATCAAATCATAAATTCCTCGGGCACCGCATCCTCATATCGGTCCTCATATCCTGTAAGTCTCATGGAACCTGATTATCAAACATCGACACCCGAAAACATCATGAAAACATATGCATGTAAAAATATGAGAATATCAACCACGTATGTCTACCGACGATATGAAAAATCATGAAACCTGTGTCTAGCATCGACACATAAATCCTTATATCTCAGGCGCCGTCCCCACGACTGGCCCAGATGACATGTCATACATCACTCCAGTCGGTATTCCCACGATAACCGCCGAGTCCAAATACTATCACTGGTAGGTATTTTCCCAGCTTTCCAGGCTCATCGCCTATCATCTGCGAACTTCTTGCCGAAAGGAACCATACCGGGCTCCACCATGTACCCGCACACGGCCCACTCACTCCTCGCATCGGGTAAATATCACAAATCTCAGAACCGAGAAATCTTATGGTTGACGCACTGAAATATCATATCAAGAGAAACCGAGTTTTTAAACAATACATAGTTTCTTGAAATACCCCCACAGTTCTCAAATCCATAAATCACATGAAATCCATATCTCAATGTGTAAATCCATGAAAACTGATATATGCAACATAAAACAGAAATATTAGCATATCAAAGGAAAACCGCTCTTTTAAATAAACCAAGCTTTAAAATATATCATGTGGTTCCCAAATCTTCCGAAATCAAGTGAGGCATCTTATAAGGTGTACATGTAACTGTAGCATGGTATTAGTATCAACATGTAAGCAGGTAGGTATGATGCCCTTCATAAGCGCAATATCACAATAATCATCGTCTCAATATTACATGTCAAAATAATACCACTTAGGGTATATGCAGCTATAGCAAAATAGGTGGGTGTACATGTCAGTAGGTATGCATGATGTATATGTATTTGTAACAGGTATGTGGGTGTACATGTCAGTATGTATGCATGATGTACATGTGGCTATAGCAAGGTATACGTGAAATGGAATAAGAGTCACTACCTCAATTATCCCTATCCAAACACAATATCACGTATGTAAGAGTGTCAGCTGTATCTCATATGCACAATGGAATAAGAGTCACCACCTCAATTATCCCTATCCAATACAATATCACGTATGTAAGTGGGGTGTGAGTGTCATGGCAATTACCGACGGTGTGGGTGTAGCATATAATTTAGTGTTCGTGCAACATGAACCGTCAGTAAGGTGTTGTGTCCAAAACGTACAAGTCAAAGTACAACAGGTAATACTATGCAATGACGTTCATATGCAATCAACTGATATGCGAATAACATGCAGCTATCATATCATAATCCAGCCCCGACGCATAACGCCATACGGGTGATTTCCCCATAGATGTTAAATCTACACACCGATGATCTCGAGCTACTAAAATCCGACCACCTGCTTCCCTTTATTCGCAGTGTCCGAAGACCCCGCTTGCGAGCCTAAAATTTCACAAACATATCACATAAGTTAAATATTCGACGCCGACACAATGATAACGAAACGCAAGGATAACTCCCAGAAAATTACACTGCGCACCTAGCGCACAAAACGCGTACGATATCGGCAAAAACCCTAGCTAGCGTCGCTAAACTACGCAACCACCAAGTCTAGACTCCGATCGTACCGATCGCGCAAACTCGACACAATAAAATGTGAGGAAGATAATATAAATAACCTCGCAACGACCAATTGAACCCACGTCCAAAATTCACCGAAACCTAGTAAGCAACTTATCGCATAATTTGGAACAAGTCTAAAGCTAACACAATTCTAGCGATTACAAACATCTTAAAGCAGCTTCACTAAGTTATCCAAACCATTTCCAATATTTTAATCTCACCCAATTAGGTTTTAGTAAAACCTAGTATGCTAAAAATTCAATTAGACAAATTAGGAATTAACAACAACTTCATCCATAAGATTAAGTTTTCAAAGTCATCATTTTAACCATTAACCAATACAAACCCTAACTTAATTTTCATACAATTATCATGAATGAATTTAAACAAGAATTTAAAACTATATTTAAACAATTAAATAGCTAGCTTATGATTTAAACATAACAATTAAGGATTAGGGTTTGAAATTATACCTTAACAAGAACACAAAAGATCAACTAGATCCATCACATTAGCCTCCAAAATCATGTTTTTCTTGAAGAACTAAGCAAGATTTGTGATGAAGAAAGATGGGTTATGATTTGTTTAGGTGTTTTGTGGATTTATTTAGGGATTTTTGATGATTTATTGATCTTGAAATGATGAAATGGAGCAAAGAAAAACAAAGGGCAGAACTTGAAGGGGGCTCGGCCAAGGCTTGGAAGTGGGGAATTTTTGGTGAAGTGTGTGGAAATTTCTAGAAAAAGAATGTAATAAAAGACCATTAATGGTAAATGCCTCCTTTTCTTTTCTTTTCTTTTTAAATTTTCCATTTAAATCTAAAATATCTAGATCTTTTGGCAAGAAAGGTTTAAGAATAATTCTAGTGTTTAGTTTAGCATAGATTCACATTAGAAGTAATTAACTTAAACCAAAATTGTAATTACCACTAATTAAGTGCATAATTAATACATTAAAATAATATGTTAATTAGGGAAAAATTTCTATGTGAACCAAAACTTCCAATTGACCCCCAAAACCCGTGCACTAGCACTATTCTAGTTAAACTATGCGCAGTCAAGTCTGTACGGAGGTTTGATCACAATTGGGTTAAAACGGAAAACACCGACTATTTTACCCTAAAATGGAAAAATTCACATAACGATTTCTAAAACGTTACAATCTCCCCCCTTAAAGAAATTCGGTCCCCGAATTAAAATTTAACTACGCCTACCGTCGAAGAGATGAGGGAATTTATTCTGCATCTCACTCTCGGCCTCCCAAGTGATCTCCTCACTAGTAGAGCTACGCCAAAGAACCTTCACAGATGGCAAGACCTTTGACCAAAGTTTCTTCACCTGCCGATCCAAAAAAACTACCGGCTGCTCGGTGAACGAAAGATCATGCTCAAGCTGAACGGTCTGGTGCTGAATCATGTGAGAAGGATCATGAAGGTATCTACGAAGTATCGACACTTGGAAAACGGGATGAACATCTGGAAAACTAGGCGGGAGCGCCAAACGATAAGCAACAGAACCCTCTCGCTCAAGGATGTCGAAGGGACCTATAAATCTGGGACTGAGCTTCCCCCTCTTCCCAAATCGCATAATGCCCTTCAACGGAGAAATCCTCTGTAATACATGATCCCCCACTGCGAACTCAAGTCTGCGACGACGACGGTCGGCATAAGACTTCTGCCTGCACTGGGCTGCTCTCATCCTGTCCTGAATTAGCTGGATCTTCTCCGTAGTCTCCTGAACTAGCTGGGGTCCCAAAACCCTACTCTCGCTGAGTTCGGTCCAACAGACTTGCGATCAACACTTCCTACCCTACAAAGCCTCAAAAGGTTCCATCTGAATAGTTTCCTGAAAGCTATTGTTGTAGGAGAACTCAGTCAACGGAAAGTGACGATCCCAACTGCCACCAAAATCAAGCACACACGCCTGAAGCATATCCTTCATAGTCTGTATAGTCCGCTCCGAATGACCGTCGGTCTGTGGATGAAAAGCGGTGTTAAAACTAAACCGGGTACCCAAAGCTTCTTCAAGCTTCTGCCAGAGACGGCTAGTAAACTGGGTGCCTCTGTCAGATACGATGCATATGGGAACACTGTGCAACCGCACAATCTCATATATGTACAACTGAGCATATCGATCATAACTTAAAGTGGTCTTCACTGGAAGGAAGTGAGCCGCTTTCGTCAACCGGTCAACAATCATCCAAATGGAGTCATATCCTCGACTTGTCCTGGGTAGACCCACCACGAAGTCCATGGAAATCTGCTCCCATTTTCACTCTGGAACGGGTAAAGGCTGCAATTCTCCAGCCGGTCTCTGATGCTCTGCATTGACTTGCTGACAAGTCAAGCACCTCGAAATGAAGTCTGAAATATCACGCTTCATCCCTTCCCACCAGTAAAAGTCTCTCAAGTCACGGTACATCTTGGTGGAACCTGGATGAACGCTAAAGGCCGACTGATGTGCCTGCTCTAGGATCTCGCGTCTCAACCCATCAGCATCTGGTACGCACAAGCAAGTCCCGCATCGTATCATACCCCGGTCATCAATCATGAACTCCAAAACCGTACCGTGCCGAACAAGCTCAAGAATCTCAGACAAACGGGCATTACTGAGCTGCGCCTCACGGATACGATCAAGTAGTAGTGGACAGGCGCGGACATGAGCAAGTTGTCCCCCGGTGAAAGTTAACTCGAACTGTACTCTACCATCCCACAAGAGCTGCCAATCTGCAGAAAACTGTCGCTGAACTGCGCTCAACTGGGACAAGCTACCCCCGGGCCTACGACTCAAAACATCAGCTACAACATTCGTCTTGCCCGGGTGATAAAGGATCTCACAATCATAATCCTTCACTAGCTCCATCCAACGGCGCTGTATCAGATTCAGATCCCGCTGCTGGAAGATGTACTTCAAGCTCTTGTGATCCGTGAAGATCTGACATGACTCCCCATACAAGTAGTGCCTCCAAATCTTCAACGCAAAGACCACCGCGGCCATCTCAAGATCGTGAGTGGGGTAATTCTGCTCGTGCTTCTTCAGCTGCCTAGAAGCATAAGCAATCACTCTATCATTCTGCATCAGTATACAACCGAGCCCCACTCGAGAAGCATCCCAGTAAACAACAAAGCCGCCCGATCCAGAAGTCAAAGATAGAACTGGTGATGTTGTCAACCGAGTCTTCAGCTACTGAAAACCCTGCTCGCATGCATCAGTCCAAAGAAAAGGAACCCCCTTCTAGGTCAGTCCAGTCAGCGGTGCAGCGATACTCAAGAAATCCTGCACAAAACGACTATAATAATCAACTAAGCTGTCACGACCCGAAGTTCGACTCGTGACTGGTACTTAACCACGTAACGTCTACAGGCGTAACGCGACTAAGTAAGCCGAAAACACAGAAATCAAAACCATAGAAAGTAGTGAGTGTTGAAAACATTTGTTTAAAACATTTGGAAAACCTTAAGTAGTTTAATAATAATTTTTAAAGTTTAAGTTATTATCTTAGAAATTTTGGCAGCATTTCCTTCAAAAAAAAAACTAACCCCGAAATCGGGAACAAGATATGACATGAAATAAATGATTACGATATAGTACAGCATCCCAAACGGGAGCAATCACGCCCAATGGCGGAATCAAACACCACAAGAGTAATATATGACGCCGAAACGAAGAAATAAGCAATAAGTGAAAAACATCACAGAATGATAACTGCATAAGTAAAGTCGGCTCACACGAGCTCGACACCAGAATACAAATAATATACATCATCGTCCTCACACTGTCTCTAAGCCAAATACATATAAAGGTAAATGGAGAATACTAGATACAAAAGTATGTGTTCAATGGAAATAACTGGATACCACAACCCACCTAACAAAACAGCTCACACTCCAACTGCAGTGGTATCCGTAGACAAAAAGACAAGAAGGCAGCCTGCCGCAACTACTCTGAGGGCAACCTGCAAATACTGGGGCACAACGGGGGTGAGTTGCCAACTCGTGAACAGTGATAACATATAAAGGTAATCGTGAGCATGCACGTACTGCGCTACTCTATCATATGCCAGCAGATGATATCTATATGCGATAAGCAGTATGTGCAATAATCATGCAAGTGCTCTATCAGGTAATATGACTACAGGATGAGATGCAAAATAATGAATGCTGAGCATGGGAAATATAATATCTACACGAAATGTCAACGTGGAAAATATAATCGGTACCCATCCTTGCACCCAGATCCCAATAACTCAGGCGCCGGCACTCTCATTGGCCCTCAAATCCTGTAAACCTCAGAGAATCACGAGTGCCCAACATCGGCAATCAAAATATCATGAAATAATCGTGTCCAGCATCGACACGCAAATCCTCATATGTCGGGCTCCATCGGTCTGGATCAGCCCACGGGCTCCGTCTGCGGTATCGGCCCTCGGCCGCGGCAGTACGAGTCGTCCTGTATCCATCTATCGACTCTGGTCGGTATCCTCCGGATAACCGTCAGGTCCAACCAATCACCGGTAGGTAGTAGTCCCACTGGCAGGCTCACCGTCTTGCAACACAGCAGATCCGTTCTTGCCCGGTGGTACCATACCGGGTCCACCACGTACCCGCAATCGGCCTCGTCCACTCCTCGAATCGGGTTTTCAAGCTCACATCTTAGAACCGAGAAAATGCGTGGTGGACGCACCAAAATATCATATCAAGAGGAACCGGGTTTTCAAATAGTGCATTTTTTTCTTAAACAGCTCCACGGTCCTCAAAACCAGAAATCACATAAAATCCAAAACCAGTGTGTAAGTCAATGCGATGTGATATGTGCATCAAGTCATATTATAAGAAAAAGGGAGAAATCGCTTTTTAAAATAGTTTCAGTTTTTCAAAATGTATCGTGCGGCTCCCAGTTTCTACCAAATTCAGCTTATCTAGGTAGGTACAGTTTGAATACACATAAGTATGTAAATGAGTACGTGCACAAGTATTAATATATAAGTGAGGACTTGCATAAGTATCATAATCATATCGAATAATATGTGAGATGAGCTACAGTATAATGATCATGGCAATTCTACAGTGTGAGTGTCATGGCAGTTACTAACGAGATGTGTGTGTAACATTTAGATTAGTGCTCGTGCAACATGAACCGTTAGTAACAGTGCGGTGTTTTTACCAATTCTAAGTTCATATACATATAGCAGAGAATGCGGTATGCAACAAAAAGTATCCATGACCAGTCAATGTATGTAAATGCAATATGCTGCTACCAGGTCCTATCAGCCCTGACGCATAACGCCATGCGGGCGATTTCCCCGTAGATGTTAAATCTACTCACCATAGTCTCGCACTAAGTGTGGCCGACGACTTGTTTCCCCTTCTTCGTGGCGTCCGTCGTACTCGCCTGCGAACCTAGAATTTCACCAGAAAATGCACATTAGCTCAAATCCATAAGAACACGACATTAAAGCCAAACTAGAAACCCGCATCGCGAACCAAACGCGTGTGCGCGCGATACGCTAAAACGTGTGAATACACGCCTGAAGCTACCCCGACACGTCGCGGTACGCAGAAAACCCCAAACCTACACACGTGTCGCGAAGATTTAAAAATACGAGAAATAGGGTAATTGGTCCCAGATTTTTCTACAGAAAAAATATAACAAAATTGCATATACCATAAGTCTTCACATAGCAGTAGACACCTACCACATAAACTCCAACCCCCAGGTCCCCCATATGGCCGCAAATTGCAGCCAGAATGATTTTTTCGGCGGCCGGGGTAGGGAGTTTAGCTCACGTGCTTCGTGTGTGTTCTCTTATCCTAGTGCAGATGCTTCAATAAATACAGTTTTATTCTGAAGCCAATGGGGTACAAGAAGTTTCAACAGAGCCCAAATTCTAGTTAAAATGGCCATTTTGACACTAAAACGATACATTCAGGTATTTTTGTGAAACCTGAAACAAACTCTAGGTTGAAACAACACTATAAGCACATAACTAAGCTAATCAAGTTATAAAAATACCAATTTAACATAAACTTCACCATTCCCCCTTCAATATCACAAAAAGCACTAAAATTACGGTTTTTAGCTATCAAAACTAGATGTTATGAAATATGGTGCTAAGTGTGAGATTAATACCTTGCAAAAACCTTAGAGAAACCCAAAATTTCAGCTTTAGCCCTCAAGTGCACTGACTTGGCACTAAACTCATCAAAAGAGCCACATTTCCAAGGGTTTTATGAAGGGAAAAGGGATTTTTGGTGCAGGGTTTGTATAGGAATCAAAAGGGAAGTAAAAAGAGAAAAGAAGGTGTTGAAAATGGTGTGGTTTCTGCTGCTCTTCTGCAGGATTCCAGAAAATGACAAGAAGAGAGAAAAGAGAAAGAAGAAAATGGTCAAAACAAGGTCAATTCTCTCACCTAACCACCATACCTTTCATTTTCTATTTAAAATTTAAAATAAGAAAGGGTTTTGACTTGGTAAAAAGGGTGGGGATAATTAAAACCATGCAAGAAAGAAAAGGGGTTACATGCTAACACTTTTTTTTAACCTAAGTCACAAAAGTGTGATAAGTGTGCATGTGTACACTAACACAAAAATTTCCAATTAGGGTAAACACGACTCAAATATAATTAATAAACCCTATATATATATATATATATATATATATATATATATATAAACACTTCACAACACAATTAGCACTAGTTAAAAAGGAAAATAAGATATTCGGGTTTTTATGAAAAACACGCTTAATTACTAATTAACGCGAAAACATCCTAAATGAATTTCAAAGCGTTACAATCTACCCCCTTAAAGAAATTCGGTCCCCGAATTTAAAAATCTAACTACACGTACCTTCAAAGAGATGGGAATATTTCTTCCTCGTCTCGCTCTCGGTCTCCGAAGTGACCTCCTCGCTGCTCGGGCCACGCCAAAGGTTCTTGACAGACGGTATGTCCTTCGATCTCAATTTCTTCACTTGTCGATCCAAGATGACCACCGACTGCTCTGCATAGGAATGGTCGAGCTCAAGCTGGATCGTCGGGTGCTGAATCGCATGCGAAGGATCTTGAAGATACTTGCGGAGCATCGAAACGTGAAATACGGGGTGCACATCTGGAAAACCGGGCGGATGGGCTAACCGATACGCAACTGCACCAACACGCTCGAGGATCTCGAAGGGGCCCACGTATCTGGGACTAAGCTTCCCCTTCTTCCCTAATCTCATCACACCTTTCATTGGGGAGACCCTCAAGAAAACATGATCACCTATAGAAAACTCAAGTCTGCACCGACGACGGTCCGCATAAGATCTCTGCCTACTCTGGGCTGCCCTCATCCTTTCGCGAATCAACTGGATCTTCGAGGTCGTCTCCTCAATAATCTGTGGCCCAAAGATACTACTCTCACTGAGCTCTATCCAACAGGCGGGCGATCTGCATCTCCTCCCATAAAGAGCCTTAAATGGTGACATCTGAATGGTCTCCTGGTAGCTGTTGTTGTAGGAGAACTCTACTATGGGTAAATGATGATCCCAGCTACCTCCGAAGTCTAATACGCATGCTCTGAGCATGTCCTCGAAAGTCTGAATAGTCCGCTCTGACTGGCCGTCGGTCTGCAGATGAAATGCTGTGCTGAAACTCAAGCGGGTGCCCAAATCCTCCTGAAGCCGCTGCCATAGTCGGCTGGTAAACTGGGTGCCTCTGTCGGACACGATACACGTCGGGACTCCATGCAGTCGTACAATCTCATCGATGTATATCTGGGCATACTGAGCAAAACCGAAAGTCGTCTTCACTGGCAGGAAGTGAGCCGCTTTCGTCAAACGATCCACGTTCACCCAGATGGAGTCATACCCTTGGCTAGTCCTGGGTAGACCCACAATGAAGTCCATAGAAATCTGCTCCTATTTCCACTCCGGAATGGGTAACGGCAGTAGCTCTCCCGTGGGACTCTGGTGCACGGCCTTAACTTGCTGACAAGTCAGGCATCTCAACATGAAATCTGCGATGTCCCTCTTCATTCCGTCCCACCAGTAAACATCTCTCAAATCATGGTACATCATTGTGGAACCTGGATGAACACTGTACACCGATCGATGTGCCTCCTCAAGAATCTCACGCCGCAGTCCCTCAGCATCTGGTACGCACAGTCTGGTCCCAAATCGCTGTATCCCCTGATCATCGATCACGAACTTGGAAAATCTGCCCTGTCCAATATGTACCATGATCTCTAAACATCGGTCATCACTGTATTGTGCCTCATGTATACGGTCAAGCAACTGTGGGCATGCACGAACATGAGCAAACTGTCCCCCGATCGGCGTAAACTCTAACTGCACTCGGCTGTCGCATAAAATCTATCAATCTGCCGACGATTGCCTCTGTACTGCGCTCAAACAAGATAGACTACCCCCGGTCCTCCTTCTCAAAGCATCCGCTACCACATTTGCCTTGCCCGGGTGATACAAGATCTCACAATCGTAGTCCTTCACTAACTCCATCCAACAGCGCTGTCTAAGATTCAGGTCTCGCTGCTGAAATATATACTTTAGGCTCTTGTGATCAGTGAATATCTGGCACGACTCGCCGTATAGGTAATGTCGCCAGATCTTAAGTGCAAAGACCACTGCAGCCATCTCTAAATCGTGAGTGGGGTAATTCTGTACATGTTTCTTCAATTACCGTGAAGCATACGTGATCACTCTGTCATGCTGCATCAATACGCATCCTAGCCCCACTCGAGAAGCATCACAATAGACCACAAATCCGCCCGATCCTGAAGGCAATGATAACACCGGCGCCGTAGTCAGTAGAGTCCATAGCTACTGAAAACTGTGCTCGCACTCCTCCGTCCAATCGAAAGGAACTCTTTTCCGGGCCAACCCGGTCAAAGGTGTAGCAATACAAGAGAAATCCTGCACAAATCGCCTGTAGTAACCGGCCAACCCTAAAAAGCTGCGAATCTCTATAACTAATGTGGGTCTGGGCCAACGCTGAACGGCTTCGATCTTCCTCGAGTCCACACATATACCATCTCGTGTAATCACGTGGCCCAAGAAGTCTACGCTGTCTAGCCAGAAAGCACAATTGGATAATTTAGCGAAAAGCTGGTGTTCCATCAAGGTCTGCAGTGTAATCCGCAGGTGCTCCTCGTGCTCCTCTCTACTCCGGGAATACACCAGAATATCGTCAATGAATACAATCATGAACAAGTCATGGTACGGCCAGAAAATACGGTTCATCAAGTCCATGAATGCTGCTGGGGCGTTGGTGAGTCCGAACGACATCACCAAAAAGTCATAATGGCCGTAGCGCGTGCGGAAAGCTATCCTCGAAATGTTCTCTTGTCGAACCCACAGCTGATGGTAACCTGATCGTAAATCGATCCTCAAAAAGTACCCTGTCCCCTGAAGCTGGTCGAACAAGTCGTCGATGCGTGGCAAAGGATACATGTTCCAAACTGTAACCCTGTTCAGCTAGCGGTAGTCGATACACAAACGCAAACTGCCGTCCTTCTTCTTAACAAACAAGACCGGAGCACCCCATGGAGAAACACTGGGTCGAATAAGTCCCTTATCCAGCAAATCTTGTAACTGACCCTTCAATTGTCTAAGTTCCATCGGGGCTATCCGATAAGGCGGTATAGAAATAGGCCCCGTGCCAGGAATCAAGTCAATACAGAAAAAAATGTCGCGCTCGGGCGGTAGCCTAGGAAGCTCGTTAAGGAACACATCAGGGAATACATCAGGGAACTCACTAACAACCGGAACCTGATCCAACGGAACCTCTGTAGCTCTAGTATCGCAAACATATGCGAGAAATCCCTGAATCCCTTCCTCAGAAGCTGTCCAGCACGAAAAGAAGAAATCAAACTATGAGGGGAGGCACCACGGTCCCCCAGCACAACAAAAATTGACTGGCCGGGAAAACAAAATCTAACTATCTTGTCGCGGCAGTCCACAGACGCATAGCACGTGGCTAACGAATCCATGCCCAGAAGAACGTCGAAGTCCAACATCTTAAGATGGATCAAGTCGACAGGCAGCTCTCTCTCGCCAATATGGACGGTACAGGATCAGAACACGTGCCTAGCAACAAATGACTCTCCCACAGGAGTGGTCACAACAAGCGGCTGATCAAGCAAACCGGTCTCTCTATCCAAACTCGGCACAAAGTGTGTAGATACGTACGAGTGCATGGATCAGGGATCGAGCAACAAGTGTGCATCAACAGAACATACTGGAAGGATACCTGAGACCACCGCATTGGACGCCTGCGCGTCCTGATGCATCAAAGCAAAAACCCGTACCTGTCCTACACCTGCGACTGACTGTCCCCTACCGGCAGCTGGCTGTCCTTTGCCTCGGTCACCTCGTCCTCTATGAGCAAATCCTCTGCGACCAAGACCTCTCTGTGCATGAGTCTGACGCAGAGCAACAGTAGGTACAATAGGCAATGCCCTCTGGGGTGGTGAAGGTGGTAATGTGACATGCGGTGCTGATGTCTCCCTCCGGGGTATCTCAGGACAATCTCGTACACGATGATAAGAACTCCCACAGCGGAAACATCCCGACGATGACCGCTGACCTTCCTAGGGATAGGAGCTGAACAACCGGCCTCCCCCTAAATCTCTGCCACCTGCAAGACGTCTGTCACGGCGCCGAAAAGGCTGTCTCTGTGCTAATGTATCCACACGAACTCTCTTCGGCTCTGGACTTACCAAAGTCTCAGCAAGGCGCTCCTCGACTAATAAGGCTGCATCTACAGCTGCTGCATAAGTCTCGTAATGCTGGGCGCTGATCGCAACGAACAGTGGCGTAAGCAAGCCTCGGACAAATCTCTTGACTCGCATCTCCTCAGTAGCCACTAGAAATGGGGCATAAACTGATTGCTCGGTAAATAGTACATCATACTCTGCCAATATCATCTCCGGAGTCTGGCGTAAGGACTCGAACCTGCGTGCTCTTGCGTCTCTGACACTAAGTGGAAGGAAGCGGGCAAGGAATATCATCACGAACTCTATCCAGGTCATAGGAGGAAGACCTGCTGCTCTACCCTTCTCGACCGATTCACACCATTTCTGCACAAGACCTTCCAGGCGAAAGCTCGCGAACTCTACCCACCTCGGATCTGCGCATCTGAGGGAACGGCATATCCAGGCCATCCTATTAATGAAAGACTGTGGATCCTCGGCTGCATCAGTGCCTGTGATGACCGGAAGCTTCAACCTCATAAACTTTGATATCGATACAGTAATGACCTCCGTAGCTATAGGGGCAACTGCCTGCACCGTAGGTACCATCGCGGTCCCTGCAATGGGTGGAAGTACCTCTGGTCGCTGCGCTTTAAGCATCTCAACTAGCGACCCCATCATCTGGCGCATCTCCTGCATACTGGATCCCACCGTCTGGCGCATCTCCTTCATACCAGCCCTTAACATGGCGATCTGATCTGTCGTAGGAGAAACAGCCTGCTCGGGTACAACCGGTGTACTACCCGGGTCAGTCCTTGTCTCGGACGAGTCAACTCGAATCTCGGCTCTCGCGGCCGCTCTCTGCGCCCTTGTAGTCTTTGCGGCATAATGGCTGAAAAGAAAATAGGATTCGATAAGGATACGGAAATCGAATCGCAAGAATGTATATACTCATGAAGGAAATTAAATCAATAATTCCTAAGGTCGCTTAGGCGGAGTACCGTGTCGTGAGTATGCCGCGGAACATACACACGCTACGCTACTCAGCTTCAGCTACCTACTTCATCATACCAGGGTCATCCTACACTCCGAAAGGTAAAACCTACGCTCTGATACCAACTTTGTCACGACCCGAAGATCGACTCATGACCGGCACTTAACCACGTAACGTCTACAGGGGTAACGCGAGTAAGTAAGTCGAAAACCCAGAAATCAAAACCATAGAAAGTAGTGAGTGTTGAAAACATTTGTTTAAAACATTTGGAAAACCTTAAGTAGTTTAATAATAATCTTTAAAGTTTAAGATATTATCTTAGAAATTTTGGCAGCATTTCCTTTGTAAAAAAAAAAACTAACCCCGAAATCGGGTACAAGATATGACATGAAATAAATGATAACAATATAGTACAGCATCCCAAACGGGAGCAATCACGACCAACGGCGTAATCAAACACCACAAGAGTAATATATGACGCCAAAGTGAAGAAATAAGCAATAAGTGAAAAACATCACAGAATGATAACTGCATAAGTAAAGTCGGCTCACACGAGCTCGACACTAGAATACAAATAATATACATCATCGTCCTCACACTGCCTCTAAGCCAAATACATATAAAGGTAGAGGGAGAATACTAGATACAAAAGTATGTGTACAATGGAAATAAAAGGATACCACAACCCACCTAACAAAACAGCTCACACTCCAACTGCAGTGGTATCCGTAGCCAAAAAGACAAGAAGGCAGCCTGCCGCGACTACTCTGAGGGTAACCTGCAAATACCGTGGCACAACGGGGGTGAGTTTCCAACTCGTGAATAGAGATAACATATAAACGTAATCGTGAGCATGCACGTACTGCGCTACTTTATCATATGCCAGCAGATGATATCTATATGCGATAAGCAGTATGTGCAATAATCATGCAAGTGCTCTATCAGGTAATATGACTATAGGATGAGATGCAAAATAATGAATGCTGAGCATGGGAAATATAATATCTACACGGAATGTCAACGTGGAAAATATAATCGGTGCCCATCCTTGCACCCTGATCCCAATAACTCAGGCACCGGCACTCTCATCGGCCCTCAAATCCTGTAAATCTCAGAGAAACACGAGTGCCCAACATTGGCACTCAAAATACCATGAAATAATCGTGTCCAGCATTGACACGCAAATCCTCATATGTCGGGCTCCGTCAGTCTGGATCAGCCCACGGGCTCCGTCTGCGGTATCGGCCCTCGGCCCCGGCAGTACGAGTCGTCCCGTATCCATCTATCGACTCTGGTCAGTATCCTCCGGATAACCGCCAGGTCCAACCAATCACTGGTAGGTAGTAGTCCCATTGCCAGGCTCACCGTCTAGCTACACAGCAGATCCTTTCTCGCCCCAGGGTACCATACCGGGTCCACCACGTACCCGCAATCGGCCTCGTCCACTCCTCGAATCGGGTTTTCAAGCTCACGTCTCAGAACCGAGAAAACGCGTGGTGGACGCACCAAAATATCATATCAAGAGCAACCGGCTTTTCAAATAGTGCATTTTTTCTTAAACAACTCCTCCACGGTCCTCAAAACCAGAAATCACATGAAATCCAAAACCAATGTGTAAGTCAATGCGATGTGATATGTGCATCAAGTCATATTATAAGAAAAAGGGAGAAACCGCTTTTTAAAATAGTTTCAGTTTTTCAAAAGGTATCGTGCGGCTCCTAGTTTCTACCAAAATCAACTTATCTAGGTAGGTACAGTTTGAATACGCATAAGTATGTAAATGAGTACGTGCACAAGTATAAATATGTAAGTGAGGACGTGCAAAAGTATCATAATCATATCGAATCATATGTGAGATGAGCTACAGTATAATGATCATGGCAATTCTAAAGTGTGAGTGTCATGGCAGTTACTAACGGGGTGTGTGTGTAACATGTAGATTAGTGCTCGTGCAACATGAACCGTTAGTAACAGTGCGGTGTTTTTACCAATTCTAAGTTCATATACATATAGCAGGGAATGCGGTATGCAACAAACAGTATCCATGACCAGTCAATGTATGTAAATGTAATATGCTGCTACCAGGTCCTATCAGCCCTGACGCATAACGCCATGCTGGCGATTTCCCCGTAGGTGTTAAATCTACTCTCCGTAGTCTCGCGCTAAGTGTAGCCGACGACTTGTTTCCCCTTCTTCGTGGCGTCCGTCGTACTCGCCTGCGAACCAAGAATTTCACCAGAAAATGCACATAAGCTCAAATCCACAACAACACGACATTAAAGCCAAACTAAAAACCCGCGTCGCGAACCAAACGCCCTGACGCTAAAACGTGTGATTACGCGCCTGAAGCTGCCCCGACACGTCGCGGTACGCAGAAAACCCCAAACCCACACACGTATCACACGTGTCGCGATGATTTAAAAATACGAGAAATAGGGTAATTGGTCCCAGATTTTTCTAAAGAAAGAATTTAACAAAATTGCATATACCATAAGTCTTCACATAGCAGCAAACACTTACCACACAAACCCCAACCCCCAGGTCCCCCATATGGCCGCAAATTGCGGCCAGAATGATTTTTTCGGCAGCCGGGGTAGGGAGTTTGGCTCCCTGCTTCGTGTGTGTTCTCTAATCCTAGTGCACATGCTCCAGTAAATACTGCTTTATTCTGAAGCCAATAGGGTACAAGCAGATTCAACAGAGCCCAAATTCTAGTTAAAATGGCCATTTTGACACTAAAACGATACATTCAGGTATTTTTGTGAAACCTGAAAAAACTCTATCTTGAAACAACACTATAAGCACATAACTAAGCTAATCAAGTCATAAATATAACAATTTAATATAAACTTCACCATTCCCCCTTCAATATCACAAAAAGCACTAAAAATACGGTTTTTAGCTATCAAAACTACAAGTTTTGAAATAGGGTGCTAAGTGTGAGATTAATACCTTCCAAAAATCTTATAGAAACCCAAAATTTCAGCTTTAGCCCTCAAGTGCACTGACTTGCCACTAAACTCCTCAAAAGAGCCACATTTCCAAGGGTTTTATGAAGGGAAAAGGGATTTTTGGTGTAGGGTTTGTATAGGAATCAAAAGGGAAGTAAAAAGAGAAGAGAAGGTATTGAAAATGGTGTGGTTTCTGCTGCTCTTCTGCAGGATTCCATAAAATGAGAAGAAGAGAGAAAAAAGAGAGAAGAAAATAGTCAAAACAAGGTCAATTCTCTCACCTAACCACCTTACCTTTCATTTTCTATTTAAAATTTAAAATAAGAAAGGGTTTTGACTTGGTAAAAAGGGTGGGGATAATTAGAACCATGCAAGAAAGAAAAGTGGTTACATGCTAACACTTTTTTTAACCTAAGACACAAAAGTGTGATAAGTGTGCATGTGTACACTAACACAAAAATTTCCAATTAAGATAAACACGACTCAAATATAATTAATAAACCATATATATATATATATATATATTTATATATATATATATATAAACAGTTCACAACACAATTAGCACTAGTTAAAAAGGAAAATAAGATTTTCGGGTTTTTATGAAATACAAGCATAATTACTAATTAGCGTGAAAATATCCTAAACGAATTTCAATGCGTTACATAAGCCCAAAAAGCTGCGGACCTTAGTCACCGATACAGGTGTCAGCCAATGCTGCACAGCCTCGATCTTCCTCGGGTCCACAAGAATACCGTCACCCGTCACCACATGACCTAGGAAGTCAACTCTATCAAGACAAAACGCGCAATTTGAGAATTTACTATACAGCTAGCGCTCTCTCAATATCTGCAAAGCAATCCTCAAGTGCTGCTCATGCTCCTCAGGACTCCTAGAGTAGACCAGTATGTCATCAATAAACACAATAATAAACTGGTCGAGGAACGTCCTGAAAATCCGGTTCATCAGATCTATGAACGCTGCTGGCGTATTGGTGAGTCCGAACGACATCACCAGAAACTCATAATGCCCATAGCGCGTACGAAAAGCAGTCTTCGGAATGTCATCATTCCGAACACGCAGCTGATGATAACCCGAACGCAAATCAATCTTAGAAAAATGTTTCGCACCGTTAAGCTGATCAAATAAATCGTTAATGCGAGAAAAAGGATACCTATTCCGCACCGTAACTCGGTTCAATTGACGATAATCCACACAAAACCTCAAACTGCCGTCCTTCTTCTTGACGAACAGAACAGGAGCTCCCCACAGAGAAACACTCGGACGCACAAGTCCCCTATCAAGCAACTCTGGCAATTGATCTTTAAGCTCTCTAAGCTCTACCGGAGCCATCCGGTAAGGCGGTATAGAAATAGGCCCCGTGCCAGGAATCAAATCAATGCAAAACTCAATATCGCGCTCTGGCGGCAACCCAGGTAACTCATCGGGAAAGATGTCGGAAAACTCTCGCACGGTAGGAACCCGGTCCAACGACTCCACTGTGGCTCCATTATCATGAATGAATGCCAAGAATCCCCGACATCCCCTCCTCAAAAGCCGACAAGCGCAAAGGACAGAAATCAAACTGTGAGTGGCGGCACCACGGTCCCCATGCATAACAAACACTGACTAACCGGGAAAACAAAACCTAACAGTCTTCTCGCGGCAGTCCACGGACGCATAGCAATTAGCTAACCAGTCCATGCCCAGGAGAACGTCGAAGTCCAACATTTCAAGAAGGATCAAGTGGACGGACAGATTTCTGTCTCCTATACGGACAACACACGACCGGTACACGTGTCCTGCAACAAACGACCCTCCAACTGGAGTAGTCACGACAAGAGGCTGATCTAGCTAACACGACTCTCGACCCAACCTCGGTACGAAGTGCGTAGAAACATACGAATGCGTAGATCCCGGATCAAAAAGTTTTTATGCATCAAAATAACATACAGAAAGGGTACCTGAAACCACTGCATTTGACGCCTGCGTGTCCTGGTGAGTCAAGACAAAAACCCGAGCCTGCCCTCTACCGGCTACTGGCTGTCCACTGCCTCCGCCACCTCGTCCTCTCGGCACAAAACCACCGCGACCACGACCTCTCTGAGCAGGAGTCTGACGCGGGCCAACCACAAGCATATGCGGCAATGGTCTCTGAGGCGGAGAAGGTGGTAAGGTAACCTAGGGTACGGCTGCCCCTTTCCGGCGTATCTCGGGACAATCCCTAACGAGATGCTATAAACTGCCACACCCAAAACACCCATGCTTCGACTGCTGACCCTCCTGGGAAAAAGCGCTAAACAACTGGCCACGTCCCGCAACTTTGCTACTCCCCGTGCCTGAACGAACTCTGTCTCTGGGTCTAAACCTCTGCCTCCGGACTGCTATACCAGTATAAGCCCTCTTCGGATCCGGAACAACCGACGACTCAGAAAGACGCTCCTCCACCAATAGGGCTGCGTCCACCGCTGCAGCATACGTGTTATAATGCTGAATGCTGAATGCTGATGGTTAGGAACAACTGGGTAAGCAGGCCTCGATCAAACCTTTTCACCCGCATCACCTCAGTAGCAACCAAATACGGAGCATACACAGCCAGCTCGGAAAACAGTACATCGTACTCAGCCACCGTCATCCCCGGAGTCTGGCGTAACAACTCGAATCTGCGCGCTCCCGCATCTCTGAAACTCGGTGGAAGAAAACGGGCGAGAAACACCGTTACAAACTCAGCCAAGGTCATAGGAACAAGACCTACGGCTCTGCCCCTCTCCAAGGACTGACACCACTTCTGGGCCAGACCTTCCAGACGGAAGCTCGTGAACTCCAACCATCTCGCGTCGGAGCATCGGAACGAATGATAAATCCTGGCCATCCGGTCGATAAACGACTGCGGATCCTCGGCTGCATCTGTGCCGGTGAAAACCGGAGGCTTCAGCCTCATGAACTCTGACAGTGGCACGGTGATAACCTCCAGAGCTGTAGCTGCGACTGCCGGAATAGTAGGTACCATCACGGCCCCTGCGATGGGTGGAACAACCGCCTGCCCCTGCACTCGAATGGCCTCAACTAAAGACCCCATCATCTGGCGCAAGTCCTGCATACCAGCCCCAAGCATAACAATGTGCTCCGGTACAACAGGCGTACCACACTGGTCAGTCCTCGTATCAGACGAGTCCACTCTGAGCTCGACCCTCGCGGCGGCTCTCTGTGCCCTCGTAGTCTTCGGCGGCATAAAGGATGGAAATTGAAACAAGATTCGATAAGGATAAAGAAATTGAAGCACAAAGATGTATATAAATCACGGAAGGAATTTCAATCAATAAGTCCTAAGGTCACTTAGGCGGAGAACTATGTCGTAAGTATGCCGCGGAACATACACACGCTACGTTATTCTGCTTAAGCTACCTACTCCATCATACTAAGGTCAAACTACACTCCGAAAGGTAAAACTTAGCGCTCTGATACCAACTTTGTCACGACCCAAAACTTAGGCCCGTAACCGGAACATAAACTACGTAACATCACCAAGCGTACGCAACTTAAGTAAGCCGAAACCCAGAAATCTAAACCACCCAAAACTGGATAAGTGGAGAAAAACATAGTTTAAAACATTCGGAAAATCTCAAGTAAAATCATTAACTCTAGTTTTCTTTCTTGAAAATTTTGGCAGCACCGCCTTTGTAAAAACTAGCCCCGAAAACAGGTACAACATAGAATATAAATAAAGCATCCCAAACGGGAGCAACTCACGCCCAACAGCGGAGACAACCACCACAAGCATATATACGACGCCGTAGCGAAGAAATATAAATGAAAACAACATAAGGAGGTAAATCATAACCACAAGACCGGCTCCCACGAGCACGGCAACTAAAGTCACCAAAATATACAACACCGATCCTCACAACTCGTCTCTAAGTCGAATATATAAAGTGATAGACGGAGAATACTAGATCCAACAAAAAGATATCCAAAGTACATAAACGGATAACTGCAAACCCACCTAAAAGCAAAGGCCTCAAAGCCAACCGTTGCGGTATCCGCAAAAGTAGAGATGATAAGGCGCCCTGCCGCGACTACTCTGAGGGTAAGTCCTGCAAAACACTGTGGCACAACGGGGGTGAGTTGCCAACTTGTGAATAGTAAGTAACATCATACTGTAATCGTAAGTATGCACGAACAGCGATAAATCTATCACATGTAATCTGATAGCATAAGTATGACAATATGAATATGTAACAATCTTGTAAAGGTACATCATCAGGGTACTACAACTACATGAAGCAAGGCATATCAAAATAATCCTGAGCGTGGGATAATAAAATAAAACCTCTTGAAAAAATCATCAGCATGGAAAAACACCAGTGTCCCTCACTAACACATCAAATCCTAAATTTCTTAGGCACCGCATCCTCAGATCGGCCCTCATATCCTGTAAGTCTCATGGAACCTGAGTGTCAAACATCGATACCCGAAAACATCATGAAAACATATGCATGTAAATATATGAGGATATCAACCACGTATGTCCACCGACGATACGAAAAATCATGAAACCCGTGTCTAGCATCGACACATAAATCCTCATATCTCAGGCGCCGTCCCAACGACTGGCCCTGATGACATGTCGTACATCACTCCGGTCGGTATCCCCACGATAACCGCCGAGTCCAAATACTATCACCGGTAAGTACTTGCCCAGCCTTCCAGGCTCATCGCCTATCATCTGCGAACTTCTTGCCGAGGGGAACCATACCGAGCTCCACCATGTACCCGCACATGGCCCACTCACTCCTCGCATCGGGTAAATATCACAAATCTTAGAACCGAGAAATCTCATGGTGGACGCACTGAAATATCATATCAAGAGAAACCGGGTTTTCAAACAATACATAGTTTCTTGAAATACCCCCACGGTTCTCAAATCCATAAATCACATAAAATACATATCTCAATACATAAATCCATGAAAACTGATATATGCAACATAAAACAGCAATATAAGAATATCAAGGGAAAACCGCTCTTTTAAATAAATCCAGCTTTAAAATATATCATGCGGTTCCCAAATGCTCCGAAATCAAGTGAAGCGTCATATAAGGTGTACATGTAACTGTAGCAAGGTATTAGTATCTACATGTAAGAAAGTAGGTATGATGCCCTTCATAAGCGCAATATCACAATAATCATCGTCTCAATATCACATGTCAAAACAATACCACTTAGGGTATATGCAGCAATAGAAAAATAGGTGGGTGTACATGCCAGTAGGTATGCATGATGTACATGTAGCTGTAACAGGTATGTGGGTGTACATGTCAGTATGTATGCATGATGTACATGTGGCTATAGCAAGGTATACGTGAAATGGAATAAGAGTCACTACCTTAATTATCCCTATCCAAATACAATATCACGTATGTAAAAGTGTCAGCTGTATCTCATATGGACAATGGAATAAGAGTCACCACCTCAATTATCCATATCCAATACAATATCATGTATGTAAGTAGGGTGTGCGTTTCATAGCAATTACCGACGGTGTGGGTGTAGCATACAATTTAGTGCTCGTGCAACATGAACCGTCAGTAAGGTGTTGTGTCCAAAAGGTACAAGTCAAGGTACAATAGGTAATATTATGCAATGACGTTCTTAAAAAATCAACTTATATGTGAATAACATGCAGCTATCATATCATAATCCGGCCCTGACGCATAACGCCATACGGACGATTTCCCCGTAGATGTTAAATCTACTCACCGATGATCTCGAGTTACTAAAATCCGACCACCTGCTTCCCTTTATTCACAGCGTCCGAAGTACCCGCCTGCGACCCTAAAATTTCACAAACATATCACATAAGCTAAATATCCTAAGCCGACACAAAGATAACGAAACGCAAGGATAACGCCCAGAAAATTACACTGCGCACCTAGCGCACAAAACGCGCACGATATCAGCAAAAATCCTAGCTAAAGTCGCTAAAATACGCAACCTCCAGGTCTATACTCCGATCGTACCGATCGCGCAAACACGAAACAATAAAATACGAGGAAGATAATATAAATAACCTCGCAACGACCAATCGAACCCACGTCCAAAATTCACCGAAACCTAGTAAGCAACTTATCGCATAATTTTGCACATGTCTAAAGCTAACACCATTCTCGCGATTACAAACATCTTAAAGCAGCTTAACTAAGTTATCCAAACCATTTCCAAAATTTTAATCTCACCCAATTAGGTTTTAGTAAAACCTAGTATGCTAAAAACTCAATTAGACAAATTAGAAGTTAACAACAACTTCTTCCACAAGATTAAGTTTTCAAAGTCTTCATTTTAACCATTAACCAATACAAACCCTAACTTAATTTTCATACAATTATCATGAATGAATTTAAACAAGAATTTAAAGCTATATTTAAATAATTAAATAGATAGTTTTTGATTTAAACATAACAATTAAGGATTAGTGTTCGAAATTATAACTTAACAAGAACACAAAAGATCAACTAGATCCATTACTTTAGCCTCCAAAATCATGTTTTTCTTGAAGAACCAAGAAAGATTTGTGATGAAGAAAGATGGGTTATAATTTGTTTAGGAGTTTTGTGGATTTATTTAGGGATTTTTGATGATTTACTGATCTTAAAATGATGAAACGGAGCAGAGAAAAACAAAGGGCATAACTTGAAGGAGGCTCGGCCAAGGCTTGGAAGTGGGGAATTTTTGGTGAAGTGTGTGAAATTTCTAGCAAAAGAATGTAATAAAAGCTCATTAATGCTAAATGCCACCTTTTCTTTTCTTTTCTTTTTAAATTTTCCATTTAAATCTAAAATATCTAGATCTTTTGGCAAGAAAAGTTTAAGCATAATTCTAGTAATTAGTTTAGCATAGATTCATATTAGAAGTAATTAACCCAAGCCAAAATTGTAATTACCACTAATTAAGTGCATAATTAACACATTAAAATAATATTTTAATTAGGGATAAATTTCTATGTGATCCAAAACTTCCAATTGACCCCCAAAGCCCCCGCACTAGCACTATTAAACTAGGCGTAGTCAAGTCTGTACGGAGGTTTGATCACAATCGGGTTAAAACGGAAAACACCAACTATTTTACCCTAAAACGGAAAAATTCGCATAACGATTTCTAAAACGTTACAATACTGTCCCAATCCAGGTACATTGACACCATACTAAAGATGTTTAGTATGGAAGGTTCCAAGCGTGGGAATTTACCCACGATCTCAGGACTCACTCTCTCCAAAGAGATGTCTCCTAAGACTGATTTGGAGAGAGCTCGCATGCAAAGGATACCCTATACTTCGGAAGTAGGTTCTATCATGTACGCGATGTTATGTACCAGACCTGATGTAGCATACTCACCAAGTGTAGTAAGTAGGTATCAAACAGATCCAGGAGAGAATCATTGGACTGCTGTGAACAACATTCTCAAGTACTTGAGAAGGACTAAAGAGATGTTCTTGGTGTATAGTAACGGTGGACTCCAAGTGGAATCCTTTACCGATTCGAGCTTCCACAGTGATAAGGACGACTCTAAGTCGGTCTCGGGATTTGTCTTTACCCTCAATGGAGGGGCGGTGTGTTGGAAGAGTTCCAAGCAGGAAACCGTGGCAGACTCGACGATGGAGGCTGAATACATCGCAACAAACGATGCTGCCAAAGAAGCTGTCTGGATGAAGAAGTTCATTGCTGAGCTTGGTGTGGTTCTATCCATTGAGCATCCAATACCTGTGTATTGTGATAACAATGGAGCGGTGGCTTTGGCCAAGGAACCCAGGTCCCATCAGAGATCCAGACATATTCTGAGGCGGTATCACCTGATCCGAGAGATAGTTGATCGCCGTGAGATCGAGGTCAGGAGTGTTGACACGAAGAATAACATGGCGGATCCACTCACGAAGGCTATACCCCAGATACAATTTGAGAGACTCTTCTGGATGTTGCGTATGAGATAGTACAACAGCTGGCCATAGTGCAAGTGGGAGATTGTTAGTAATATGTATTCTCTAAAGGCCATTATTGTACATATGATATACATTATAGTGGATGGTTGGACATATATAGAGAGGACTTTCTTGCTCGACATAATAGTATGCTATCTGGTTGCTCTTTGTCTTGACATGAAGACTTGTATTGTGATACTGTCTTGCTCTCACATGTTGATAAAGCCTTTAGGATTTGTACTTGACTACCAGGACTATGATGGAGATCATACTAGTAGGGCCAGGGTAGTCCACAAGTTCATCCTTTAATTATTCCTAGTCGAGGGTATATCGAGACAGGGCATCGATATTCCAGAGTAGACTAGCGTATATGCTTCTTGACTCATATGATGGGCGATGGATGATCCCACATCCATTGGTGTTTGACATCAAAGATGGTATATGGGTGCTCAGTGGAGAGTGGGTACACTGAACAGGACTCGCCAAGAACTCTTATGTGGTAGTATACTTATCGTCAGATAGTAGTCCTCTGGTGATACTGGTACAGGTTAATCTGTAGACCCGAGATCGTCATAGAGTCTTGTGCGGCTCCCACTGTGCTTTGATTTCCTCCCTACCACGCTCAAAGGAGACGTGCAAACAGGTGGATTTTGGGTACAGTCCCGAGTCGCATGGAGGCAATGAGCGATAGGACTTGTTTCGTCTCTCCCGGTATTGGAGGTTGATGATGCGCTATGCTCGATTGGCTATAACTGGAAGTCCCTGGCCAGGGCTGCTTATGATATTTACTGATAAGTGTTATCAGTAGTTTCTCAATTCGTTATAGGCCATACATCGGCATGACATATCACGTTACTGAGGTCTGACGATTTCCACCCCTAGACTTGATATACAACATATCAGCCGAAGAGACCGGATTGTACGGCAGTGTTACTGATAGGCTTCATGGAGACTGTGGACATGCTTGCTTGTTGATCTTCATATCGCTCAATACCCGGGTAGCCGTTACGTCCAGCTAGTACCGCTGACGGCTTGCAGGTGACTAATATGATCATCACCTACTGCTGGCGTATTGACGAGACTTTAGAGTCTCACACAGAAGTTCCCTGGTTCAAGCGAAACGAAGTAGGAAACATATGTGATATATGTGTGGGCCTGATTAAATACGTGTATTTGATACCGTTTTGTAATCTGGCAGTCATCTGTTATCGGTTCGGTTATATGTGATATAACCAGATTGTCGAATCAAGTGTTGATTTGATAATGTGATATACAAATATATGATATTAGTCGGTCATATGTGATATAACCGGATTATTAAATCAAGTGTTGATTTAATAATGTGATATGTATTATATGTGATATAATTATATCTTAACTAATATCATTAGCTCACTAATTATTCTTCATTATATATATATTAATATATATGATATATATGATATATAATAATGAAGCATGGCATATGAATTTCTATTATGTGAGAATAGAAATGAGGTGGAAAATGATAGCATTGTTGCAAGTATGGGATTTACTTTTGTTTATTCATCTTGACTCACTATTCAAGCATGATTGCAATTTTATATTGCATAATTCCATGCTTGAATAAGTGAGGGGTCAAGAGTTGCCATTCTATTCTAGCTCATTCTCAACACTTAGCCTTTGTTTCTTGAGTTGCTCCCATAGTTTCTCTCTAGCTTCTTCTTCCTCCTCTTGTCATGGTTCAAGCTTCAATCCCCACATGTGATGTGAACCATGAAGCTTGAACAGAAATTCGCGAGCTTTTAACATCCCCTACTTTACCATCCTACACTTGACTAGCGATCGAGTGTAGCGTGTTTCCTACGCTAAAGAGTTTAGTTTTGAGGTATATTTGATATACATAGAAATGATATTAGTCGGTTATATATGATATAGACGGATTATTAAATCAAGTGTTGATTTAATAATTTAATATATAATTATATATTTGATATATTAATATATATTAACTAATATTAGCTCACTAAAGAACTTCTTATCTTGATTTGTATATATGGTGATATATACATTTATGTGATATATACATATGTGTGTGTGTGTGTCACATATACTACTGTGTCATGCTAGATGATACATAGGATATGGGTGTATGAGACTCACACCAAACTAACGATAATTTGGGTGATTTAATTATTAAGGGAAAAACCAAAATTAGATGGAAATTAGCATGGCTTAAGATGCTTGTAGAAGCTTGTAGAAGCCTTGACTTTTTCCTCTAATTTTGTTTTACTCTAGATATTTATTAACCCAACCATTATCTTTAGCCATGGTTCACTCTCTACTAATATCTATGAGATATTTTTCCACCCATGGTTCACTACTTGTTTAGCTTCTTCATCTCATTTTTGCCCTCTAGCTTGGAGTGAGGTGAGAAAAGAAAAAGAGAAAGAGAATTCTAAGGTGAGCAAAATTCCTACTTCATCAATCAACTCTCATCTAGCCCATTAGTATAGGTTCTTTGCTTCACTAATTCCTTAGTTAGTGAAGAGGTAGCTCGAGTTAGAGATTCCTTAAGGTGGATCATCTTCGGCCTCGAAGATCCTTAAGCAAGCATGTTCCTTTCACCAAGTAAAGCCTACGAAGAGTTCAAGGGACCATTACTTGGAGCTAAGGGACTACTACATGGAGCTTTAGAAGTGAAGGACCGGTCTACAAAAGTTTTATTCCTTATTCACTTAGTGTAAAGTTTGTTTACATGCAATGAAACCCTAATTCTCTAGTTCGATTCTAGGATAGTATAGCTTAGCCCACTAGATTTTTTAAAATTGCATACTTGATGCCTCTAAAAACCTAGTGGTGGTGTTATGGCATACTTTCATGGTAGCAGAGCTACTAGGAATTAAATGTCGACCTATGGGGGGTTTTCACTGTGTGACAATGTGGCCAAGCATAGCCTCTTACCCCCAGGGTGCCCCGAGACCGGAAGGTGTTCCGGCGGGTTGTAGTCCTCGCGATGGGGCATGCATAAAAAGTAGCTGTTGAGGGACCTGTAGGTGCCACGGCGACCCTATTGGATAGAGTGGCTTCCTGACTTACATGGTATCAGAGCCAAGCTAGAGTATTAGGAGTGATCTAGACGAAGTTAAAGTGTTTGATCGACTTTTTGAAACCCAGGTTTCACAGTTTCTGGAAATTTTTCCAAAGGTTGGAATTTTTAAGATTAAAAATTCTCAGAAAATCATGCAGGTTATTTGATGGAGCCCTAAGAAATTCGAGGCCTCAACGCATGGTTTGGCCGCGGTTCCGCCGCAGTATTGAGGAGTTGTTGGCTCTTTTTTCTTGTGCTGCTCCATCTTGTTATTGACCACTCTCTAGGAATTTTTACTGAGTCTCGAGTGTTGAGCTCTCTGTGATTTGTGGGTGTTTGAGAAATCGATCGAAATATTTAATATCGTCTAGATATATTTGATATGTGATACAATATTTGGAATCCACAATAATTAGTTTTGTGAAAACCAGTTAGTGTTTTGTAAATCTAACGATTTAGTCTCATTTGATAGATTGCCTCGGAGTTTTGATTTAGATCAAAACTCCATCGCAATCTTGTATTGTACGCGGATAGTCGCCGGGTAACACAACTAGATATCCATGCCCCATAGCCCCGACCAAGTGACTATAGGAGAACTCCGATGCCAAAAGCATCCGGTTGGGTGCTCGCGGCCACGGTGTTCCGCCTAAGTGCAATTCGTCGACGGCATCGGTGGTGCGGCCATCTACTAATGTTTCCGACGAGCATTCGATCAGGTTGTCGGGAATCTTATTGAATTACCCGACTGGTTATTGAAAAGTATTTTCAATTCGAGACTAAACTGCAAGATTTATTTGTTAGGCATGAAATCCGAAGTATGAGATATTCCGGGTTTATGGTGTCTAAGGTGTTGCGGATTCTAATTTTTGTAGTTTTCATTTCTTTTCTACGACCGTAAGTGTAATATGTTGTGTATTGCCGGTTCCGTTGTTATACGTCAATGACAATTGGGATACGCATATTTACTTACGTTGATGGCATGTAATGTTATGTGTTGCTGTGATATGTTATATTGGATCATCTTAATTGAATAGCCGGGGGATTTTGCGTCAGATATGATATTTTCATTTTCATTCATGTAAAAATTTGTATGTAATATTCTTTTATTAGGACACTTCCGGGTTGAGGATGATGTCACCATTGATGTATATTATTTACTTTTCAGCATTAGGATAGACCCAGCATGGGGAGCACAAGTAACCCGGTTCTAGAGTCTAGTAGGAGACCATCTCGAGGAGTCGAGACCGGGTCTCCTAACTCTAGAATTGGTAGGGTTGCTTGCCGCTCTCGTAGGGGTCTAGGGATGTGGGTTTGGCTGTTCATCATGACTGTGGAATCTGTGTTTTTTACTGGCTTGATTTAAAACGTGGACCTCCTAATATATTCTATATTTCATATGTTGACTTCTGCTGCAATGTTCTGTGATGAGATCATCTAACTGCATGAGACGAATGCTTTATATTTTATATATGATATATAATAAACGTTGCTTATATTTTGCATCCACGCTAGCCCTGCCCCCGCTCTGTCGTTAGTTAAGTAACCTAACGGTGCATGACGGGACCCCGTGGCGAATGCGGATGGCATAAGCGTACATTGTATTTTTGTTTCTTCTGTGATGTTTATGAAACATAAATGATGGGACTTCATTAATGGGATTAATGAAAAGGAAAGAAACCTAAAGATGTTGTAGAACCAAATTTTCAAAAAGGTAGCTCTAGTTATTACTTTGCATAGCGGTATTCTTTATGAATATCCAGCACCTCATTCGATGAGGAAAGAACCGAGATCCCTTCACCGGGAATGACCTCTTTAGCAAAAGCTAGAAAATGCTACAACCCACTCGGTTTGTTCTGAAAACTGTTCGATTTTAAATAGAGGAGCTTTAACCACTCATTTTCAAATCACTCGATTCTACAATGATATCAAGTTCATTACGCAAAAGGTTTTCTTAAAAACCTGTCGTAGCCCTCCTTCATTTCAGATAAGGACTATTTAGTATTCGTGTTGCGTTTGTTGGCCTGCGTTAAGGCATAGTGTACGGTAGTTGATTAGTGCTTATCTTCCGCATACGATGCGATTGGATTATGATAGTTGTATGGCTCTGTTGACCTTATTATGGGTCGTACAGGTGGGATTAATTCAATCATGAAATGATGGGTTGAACTTGACTAGAGCTTATGATTTGTTGACCTTGTTAAGGTCATAAGTTGCTAGGGGTAAAAACATATATCGGGAATTTCAAGTGTTGAAAATTTGCAATGAGATTGCATACCTTCTATAAGATAGTTGGATACCGATACCCACTGCGAGTAAGAGTTGCTCCTGAGAGAGTTTTCCACTTTACAATTAGCCGATCCAGTAGGTGTCTAAGAAAGGTGTTAACGGGTTTACTCCCCAGCAGAAACGAGGTTATTTAATTAGTTCTATGCAAAAGCACGGGGAGACTCCCTTGGAGTACCAATACCTTCCTGGCTGAACGATTGGCGAACTTGGAGGGTGTAATTAATCCCGGCTAGTCTTACTTTTTAGGGTTTGAAGGAAGATTTAATAGAAACAGTGGGATCCATCCTGATTAGATAAAATAATAACCAATCTAATTTTGCAAGAGCATACTCTAAAGTGTTTTCTTCACTCTCTCTCCTGGTAGCGACAATGACACGCCTTAATCAAGATAATAATATTGATGTATTGACTGAACCAGCTTGTTATACTGAGCTGAGGAACGTTGGTTCCGCTCTACTTTATAACTGTTATAAGTCTGAGTAAGAAATAGTGGAATACCAGGATTCCTATGTGGCCCGAACGAGGAATGAGAATGATGATGCAGCTTCTTTGGGTGTGTTCGTTATCGAGAATTGTTTCTCGGTTTGCTCTACGTCCTTGGTATTAGATACTGGATCAGGATCCCACATTTATAATATATTACATGGGCTAAAGAAAGGTAGAGAACTAGGAATAGGTGATCATTCTCTCAGAGTAGGGAATGGTGCAATGGTTGCAGCCAAAGCAGTTGGCGAATATCACTTAGTATTACCTGAAGGTAATACATTGATTCTAAACGACTATTATTACGTACCAGAAATGATGTGCAATATTATATCAGTATATATATTACATAAATATGGATATAGTTTTGTACTAGAGGATAATGTTATGAACATTTTCCTAAATTAAGTGTTGATTGGATTTCGTACGTTATGTAACGGCATATATGTTTTGAATCAAAATACAGTTCTTAACATACAGAACACACACAAGAGGAAAAGTTCAGAAATGAATGAATCCTACTTGTGGCATTGTAGACTAGGTCATATCAACGCGACACGACTAGCTAAATTGCATAAGGATGGATATTTGAATCCGTTCGAATTTACATGTTATGAAACTTGCCAGCCATGTCTCAAAGGCAAAATGACCAAAACTCCGTTTACTGGACACGGAGAAAGAGCTACTAAACTCTTAGGACTGATACATAGTGATGTATGCGGTCCCATGTCTACATATGCCAGGAATGGTTCCTCGTACTTTATTACATTCACTGATGATCTCTCAAGTTTTGGATATGTGTTCTTGTTGAAACACAAATCTGAAGCTTTTGAGAAATTCAAAGAATATAAGTGCGAAGTAGAGAACCAAATGGGTAAAATTATTAAAATCCTTCGATCTGATCGGGGAGAAGAATACTTGAGCATGGAGTTCCTGAATTATTTAAAAGGAGAATGGGATTCTCTCTCAGCTTACTCCTCCGTATACACCACAGCACAATGGTGTATCGGAGCGGAGGAATCGCACCCTATTAGATATGGTGCGCTCTATGATGAGTACTGCTGAGTTACCTATTGCCTTTTTGGGTTATGCGCTTAAGACAGCCGCATACCTATTGAATAGAGTTCCAACCAAATCAGTGCCTACCACTCCATTTGAAATATGGGAGGGGAAGTGACCACATCTTAATTTCATTAAGATGTGGGTTTGTTCGGCCTATGTTGAGAAGCAAAATCCGGACAACCTTGAGGCAAGGTCAATTCTGTGCAAGTTTGTAGGATATCCCAAGTATTCGCGAAGGTATTTCTTCTACCACACCGAGGAACAAAAGGTTTTTATTTCTCGGAATGCCACCTTTTTAGAAAAGTAATTTCTTATGAATGAAATTAGTGGTCATGAGGTAGAACTGGAAGAAGTTCTAGCTACACAAACTACAGCTAATGATTTGGTGCAACCAAGGGATTCGATAGTCTCCAACGAACCTAAGCCACTCCACAGATCTAGTAGGGTTCCTCATCCACCTAAGAGATACTACAGTTTTCTAGTAGACAGTGGGAGAGAGGATTGCATCATGGAAGATGATGAGCCAACTAGTTTCGAGCAGGCCATCACGAGTGGGGACTCTGTGAAATAGCTGGATGCAATGCGATCCGAGATGAAATCCATGTACACTAACAAAGTATGGACATTGGAAGTTGCTCCTGATGGGGTAAAACCCATTGGGAGCAAGTAGATCTTTAAAATGGAACTTGGTGTAAATGGAAAACTTGAGACTTTCAAAGCTAGACTTGTAGAAAAAGGTTTTCGTCAACGACCAGGTATGGATTATGATGAAACCTTTTCACCAGTGGTTATGCTTAAGTCCATCCGGATCCTACTTTCCATCGCTGCATACCATGACTATGAAATCTGGCAGATGGACGTCAAGACAGCTTTTCTAAATGGTGATTTAGAAGAAAGCTTGTACAAGATACAACCAGAGCGCTACGTAGACAGTGGGAGTAGCGGAAAGGTGTGCAAGATGCTTAAATCAATCTACGGATTAAAGCAGGCAATGCGGAGTTGGAACATCTGTTTTGATGTGGCAGTCAAAGAGTTTAACTTCATCAAAAATGTAGATGAATCTTGTATATACAAGAAGGTTGTAGAGAGTAAGGTTGTCTTCCTCGTATTGTACATGGATGACATACTCTTGATAGGAAATGATGTTCCTATGCTACACTCAGTCAAGCTCTACTTATCACAACAGTTCTCCATGAAAGATCTAGGTGATGCCTCCTACATCCTGGGGATTCAGATCTTTAGAGATAGATCTAAGTGGATGTATCATACTCACTGGGTGTCAATCAGATCCTGGGAGAAAGCACTGGACAGCTGTGAAGAACATTCTTATGTACTTGAGAAGGATTAAAGAATTGTTCTTGGTGTATGGTAACGGTGAACTTCATGTCAAGTCCTTAACAGATGCGAGCTTCCAGAGTGATAAGGACAACTATAAGTCGGTCTCGGGTTTTGTCATTACCCTCACTGGAGGGACGGTATGTTGGATGAGTTCCAAGCTAGATACTTTAGTAGACTCGACGATGAAGGCTGAATACAACACTACCAATGATGCTGCCGAAGAGGTTGTCTGGATGAACAAGTTCATGAGATGAAATTTGTGAGGTTCCTACCATTAAGCATCCAATACTTGTATATTGTGATAACAACGGAGACGTGGCTTTAGCCAAGGAAACCCGGTCCCATCAGTGATCCAGACATATTTTTTGGCGGTATCACCTGATAAGGAAGATAGTTGATCTCCAGGAGATCGAGGTCAGGAGAGTTAACACGAAGAATAACACGGTGGATCCACTGACGAAGGTCATTTGAGAGACTTTTTGGGATGTTGGGTATCAGATACTACAACAACTGGCCTTAGTGCAAGTGGGAAATTGTTAGTTATATGTATGGCCTAGAGGCCATTATTGTACATAATTGTATATTATAGTGGATGCTTGGACATATATAAAGAGGTCTTTCTTGCTCGACATGATAGTATGCTATCGGATTGCTCTTTATCTTAACATGTATACTTGTATTATTATACTGTCTCTCTGATACATTTTGATAAAGCCCATAGGATGTTAGCTTGACTACCAGGACTATGATGCAGATCATACTAGTGGGTCTTGGGTAGTCCGTAAGCACATCTTTTAATTGTTCCTAGTCGAGGGAGTTTCGAGATAGGGCATCGATATTCCAGAGTAGACTAGTGTGTACGTTTCTTGACCCTGTATGGGGCGATGGATGATCCCACATCCATTGGTGTTTGATATCAAAGATTGTACACAGGTGCTCATTGGAGAATGGGTACATTGGTACAGGTTAGTCTGTAGACCCGAGAACTCCTAAATGGTATTATACCTATCGTCAGATAGCAGTTCTCCGGTGACACTTGTACAGGTTAGTCTGTAGACCCGAGATCATCATAGAGCCTTATGTGGTTCCCACTATGCTTTGATTTCCTCCCTACCACGGCTCAAAGGAGTCATGCAAAAAGGTGGATTTTGGGTACATTCCCGAGTCAAATGGAGGCAATAAGCGATAGGAGGGGTTTCGTCTCTCCCGGTATTGGGAGTTAATGTTGCGCTATGCTCGATTGGCTATAACAGGAAGTCTCTAGCGAGGGCTGTTGATGAGATTTACTAGTAAGTGTTATCAGTAGTTTCTCAACCTATTATGAGCCTCACATCAGTATGACTTATCAAGTTATTGGGGTCTGAGGATACCACCCCCAGACTCGATATGCGACATATCAGACGAAGAAACCGGACTGTACGGTAGTGTTACTTATAGGCTTTGCAGGAGTTTGGAAAAGCTTGCTAGCTGATTTTCTAATCGCTCAATACCTAGGTAGTCATTACGTCTAGCTCGTACCGTTGACGGCTTGTGGATGACTGATATAATTATTACCTACTGCTGGCGTATTGACGAGTCTTGAGAGTCCCACGCAGAGGTTTCCTAGCTCAAGCGAAACGAAGTAGGGCACATATATGATATGTGCGGGACTGAGATTAAATACGTGTATGTGATGCCGTATTCTAATCTCGCGATATAGGTTATATGTGATATAACCGGATTATTGAATCAAGTGTTGATTCAATGATTTGTTATATGTATATTTGATATACATAGAAATGATATTAGTCGGTTTTATATGATATAGCCGGATTATTAAATCAAGTGTTGAGTTAATAATTTAATATAGAATTATATATTTGATATATTAATATTTTCTAAGTAATATTACCTCACTAAAGAATTTCTTCTCTTGATTTGTATATATGGCGATATATACATTTATGTGATATGTGTGTGTGTGTGTGTGTGTGTGTGTCACATATACTATTGTGTCATGCTAGATGATACATAGGACATGGTTGTATGAGACTCACACCAAACTAAAGATAATTTGGGTGATTTAATTATTAGGGGAAAAACCAAAATTAGGTGGAAATTAGCATGGATTAGGATGCTTATGGAAGCATGTAGAAGCCTTGACTTTTTCCACTAATTTTGTTTTACTCTTGATATTTATGTTAGTTATATGTATGCCCTAGAGGCCATTATTATACATGTGATGTATATTATAGTGGATGCTTGGACATATATAGGGAGGACTTTCTTGCTCGACATGATAGTATGATATCTGGTTGCTCTTTATCTTAACATGTACACTCATTGTCTCTCTATTACATGTTGATAAAGCCCTTAGGATGAGTACTTGGCTACCAGGATTATGATGCAGATTATACTAGAGGGGCAGAGGTAGTCGGTAAGTACATCCTTCAATTGTTCCTAGTCGTGGGAATATCGAGACGGGGCATCGATATTCCAGAGTAGACAAGCGTATACGCTTCTTGACCCATATGATAGGCGATGGATGAACCCACATCCATTGGTGTTTGACATCAGAGATGGTATACGGGTGCTCAGTGGAGACTGGGTACACTGAACGGACTCACCGAGAACTCCTAGATGCTATAATACTTATTGTCAGATAGCAGTTCTCTGGTGACACCGGTACAGGTTAGTCTGTCGACCCGAGATCGTCATAGAGTCTTGTGTGATTCCCACTGTGCTTTGATTTCCACCTTACTTCTTTCAAGAGATCGTGCAAAATGGTGGGTTTTGGGTACAGTCCCGAGTCACATAGAGGCAATGGGCGATAAGAGGGGATTTCGTCTCTCCCGGTATTGGGGGTTAATGTTGCGCTATGCTTGATTAGCCATAACAGGAAATCCCTGGCTAAGGTAGCTGAGATCTACTGATAAGTGTTATCAGTAGTTTTTCGAACCGTTATGAGCCTCACATCGGTATGACTTATCAGGCTATTGGGGTCTGATGTTTACCACCCCCAGGCTGTGATATGCGACATATCAGACGATGAGACCGGACTGTATGGTAGTGTTACTTATTAGATTCGCAGGAGTATGAGCAGGCTTGCTTGTTGATCTTCTAATCGCTCAATAGCCGGGTGGCCATTACGTTTAGCAGACCGCTTGCGGCTTGTGGGTGACTGATATGATCACCACCTACTGCCGGCGTATTGACGAGTCTTTAGAGTCCTACACAGAGGTTTCCTGGCTCAAGCGAAATGAAGTAGAAGCACATATGTGATATGTTCGGGACCGAGATTATTGCGCGTATGTGATACTGCATTCTATTCTCACGATATGTGATATCGGACGGTTATATGTGATATAGCCGAGTAATCGGATCAAGTGTTGATTCGATAAGTTGATACATTTGATATTAGTCGGTTGTATGAGATATAGCCGGATTATTAAATCAAGTGTTGATTTAATAATTTAATGTATAATTATATATTTGATATATTAACTTACATTAACTAATATTAGCTCACTTAAGAATTCTTTTTCTCACTTGTGCATTTAGTATATATGTGATATATATTAATGTACATTTTTTTGTGTCATGCTAGATGATACATATGACATGGGTATATGAGACTCACACCATGCTTCACATAGTGAAGGGTTTTATTATTTAAAGTAATTCAAAATTGAGTGGAACTTAGTCATGGTTGATGCTTAGTGGAAGCTTGTAGAATCATTGACTAAGTCTGCCAATTTTGTTTTACTTGAGATATTTATTAACCCAATCATTAAGATTAGCCATGGTTTAGCCTCTACATGAGTTAGTATATGATATTAACTCGCCCATGGTTCCCATTCAACACTTGACCTTTTCCATGGTTGCTTTTCTTCATCTCCTTCCTTAACCTTTCTAGCTTTCTGGAAGGTGAAGAAAATGAGTAAGAAAAATATTTCTAAAGTGAGCTAAATTCCTACTTCATCAAGCTCTTCTAGACTAGCCATTTAGATTGCGTTGTTTCTTCACTGGTACATCACTTAGTGAAGAGGTAGTTTGGGTTAGTGTCTCCTCGACGTAGATCATCTTCGGCCTCAAAGACTTCAAGCAAGCTTGTTCATTTCATCTTATGGAGCTTTTCTAGAGTCCGGGAGTTCACTACTTAGAATGAAGGGACTACTACACGGAGCTATTGAAGTGAAGGACTGGTCTACAGTGGTTGTATTCCTTGTTCACTTAGATGTAAAGATGTTTACATTCTTGTTTTGTCTAATTCTCTAGTTAGGATTCTAGGTTAGAGTTCTTTAACGCACAATTTTTTTTAAAAACGGCATGGTCGATGCCTCCCGAAACCCAGCGGCGGCCCTAAGGAACCCAGCAGTGGTATCAGAGCCATGCTAGAGAATTAGACGATGTTTGTAGAATTACGAAACCAAAACAACTCCAAAACACTCGATATAAAAACCAAGTTTATGTCGAAATTTTTAAGGTGTCTAAAACTTTTTTAAGCAGTTGCAGAATGTTATATGAGATGTAACATGAACACCACAGAAATTTGACCCCCCGGGCCAGATTTTGGTCAGCGACATGTATTAAAAATCCGAGGTAGCCGGTTTTTTAGTGGGCTTCTGGCTTCAAATTTTTGTGGTGTTCCAATCTCTCGGTTTTGGTGTTTCAGGTGTTGCTTGTTTTTACTTATATTGCATGTGATGTTATATTTCTGTAAGGGCTATTCAGAGTGTTTCGTAGTCGTAATTCTAACATCGTTTCGGGTTATTTATACGACATTAAAAATTTCGAACGGATATTAATAACCCATTTTCTCCCTCTCTGGAAATTTTCCAAGAGTTGGATTTTTCCAAGTTTAAGATCTTCAGAAAAACATACAGGTGATTCTATGGACCCTCTAGAGGAACGAAACACTAACTTGATTCTGTGACCGTCGGAACCGCCACTAAACCCTAGGGTTTGTGGTAGTTCCGCGGCGCCATAGGTGAGGCAAGGGTTGACCCTTCTACGGTTGGTCCATAGGTGTTGTGGAATGTTCTAGGTATTTTTTAAACTCCGCTCAAGTGTTGAGCTCTTTGGGAAATTTTGGGTATTTGTTGATTCGATCGAAAAGTTTGCCATCGTCTAACGCTCTGTGAATTGTGATACAATTTTTGGAATCCACAAAATTTAGTTTTATGAAAACTAATTTGAATTTTATAAATCTAGTAATTCAGTCTCATTTGATCGGTTGCCACAGGATTTTTATGTGGATCAAAAGTCCGTCGCAATCATGTAGCATACACGGATACTCGCCGGGTAACCTTACTAGATAACCACGCCCCATAGCCCTGACCAAGTGACTGTAGGAGAACCCCGTCGCTAAAAGCATCTGTTCCGTGCTCGCGGCTGTGATATTCTGCCTAAGTGCACTTCGTCGACGGCATCGAGGGTGCGGCCGTCTACTAAAGTTTCCGACGAGCATTCGATCAGGTTGTCGGGAATCTTGTTGAATTACCCGACGGGTTATTGAAAAGTGTTTTCAATATCGAGACTAAAATGCGCGGTTTATAATTGTTAGGCATGTGATGTCTAAGGAATTCATTTGGTTTGGCATGAAATCCAAAGTATGTCATACATTGGGTTTATGATGTCTAAGATGGTTGCGGATTCCAATTGTTGTAGTTTTCACTTTCTATTCTATGATCGTAAGTGTAATATGTGGTGTATCGCCGGTTTCGTTGCTAATTGTCAATGACAATTGGGATACGCATATTTACTTATGTTGATGACATGTGATGTTATGTGTTGCTGTGATATGTTATATTGGTTCGTCGTGTTTTGAATAGCCTGTGTTTTTTATGTGAGATGAGAGTTTTTCATTTTCATTCATGTAAAATCTTGTATGTAATATTCTTTTATTGGGGCACTTCCGGGTTGAGATTGATGTCACCATTGATGTATATTATTTACTTTTCCGCATTAGGATAGACCCAAGGAGAGGAGCACAAGTAACCGGGTTCTAGGGTCCAGTGGGAGACCATCTCGAGCAGTCAAGACCGGGTCTCCTAACTCTAGAATTGGTAGGCTTGCTTGCTGCTCTCATAGGGGTCTAGGAATGTGGGTTTGGCTATTCATCACGACCGTGGAATCCGTGTTTTTTACTGGCTTAATTTAAAACACGGAATTCCTAGTATATCCAATGTTTCATATGTGTTCTTCTGTTGCTGATATTCTGTGATGTAATCACTTGATATATTGAGACGAATGCTTATATTATATATATGATATATAATAAATATCGCTGTTTTCGTTTCTTCTGTGATGCTTAGGAAACATAAATTGATGGGACTTCATTAATGAGATTAATGAAATAAAAGAAACCTAAATATTTTGTTGAATCTTGTTTCAAAAACTGGTAGCTCTAGTTCTTACTTTGCATAGCGGTATTCCTTGTAGAATATCCAGCACCTTATTCGATATGAAAAGAGCAGAGATCCCTTCACCAGGAGTGACCTCTTTAGCGAAACTGGAAGATGCTGCAACCCACTCAGTTTTGTTTTTGATTGCTTTTTAGTTCATGCTTTGCATAGTGGTATTTATGAAATATCCAGCACCTCATTCGATTAGGAAAGAGCCGAGATCCCTTCACCGGGAGTGACCTCTTTAGCAAAACTGGTAAAAGCCTCAAAATCACTCGATTCTACAACGATATCAAGTTCATTACGCAAAAGGTTTTCTTAAAAACCTTTCGTAGCCCTCCGTCATTTCAGATAAAGACTATTTAGTATTCGTGTTGCATTTATTGACCTTGTCAAGGCGTAGTGTGCGGTAGCTGATTAGTGATTATCTGCAAAGCATATGATGCGATTGGATTAGGGTAGTCATGCGGCCTTGTTGACCTTGTCAAGGGTCGTGCGGGTAGGTTTAATTCAATCATGAAATGTACAGGTTGAACTTGACTTGCGATTTATAGTTTGTTGACCTTGTCAAGGTCATAGATCGTTTGGGGAAAAATATTATTGGGGATTTGAAGTGTTGAAATTTGCAATGAGATTGCATACCTTCTATGAGATAGTTGGATCCCGATACCCACTGCGAGTAAGAGTTACTCCTGGGAGAGTTTTTGCACATTAAAATTAGCCGATCAAGTAGGTGTCTAGAAAGGTGTTAACGGGGTTACGCCCCAGGGAAAACGAGGTTTATTATAATTAGGTCCATGTGAAAGCATGGGGAACCTCCCTCAAAGTACTGACACTAGCCTGGCCAAAAGATTAGCGGACTTGTAAGGGTGTAATTAATCCCGGCTAGTCTTACCTTTTAGGGTTTGAAGGAAGATTTGATAAAAATAGTGGGAGCCATCCTGATTAGATAAAATAATAACCAATCTGATCTTGCAAGAGCATACGCTGAGTGTTTTCTTCTCTCTCTCTCCTGGTAGCGACCATGTCGTGCCTTAATCAAGATAATAATAATATGGATGTATTGACCGAACCTTCTTATTATACTGAGCTGGAAAACGTTGGTTCCGCTCTATCTTATAATTGTTATAAGTCCGAGCAGGAAATAGGGGAATATCCGGATTTTCACGCGACCCAATCGAGGAATGAGCATAATGATGCATATTCTTCGGGTGTTTTCGTTATCAAGAACTTTTTCTCAGTTTCCTCTACGTCCTAGGTCTGAGATACCGGATAAGGATCCCGCATATGTAATTTGTTACATGGGCTACAGAAAGGTAGAGAACTGGGATTGGGTGATATGTTTCTAAGTGTTAGAAAATGGTGCAATTGTTGCAGCCAAATCAGCTGGCAAATATCACCTTGTATTACCAAGTGGTAAATACATTGATTCTGAATAGATGTTATTACATGTCGAACTTGATATACAACATTACAATAGTTTCTTTGTTCAGTTAAAGAAGGATATAATTTTGTATTGGAGGATAATGTTGTGAACATTTTCCTGAATCAAGAGTTGATTGGATCAGGCACGTTATGAAATGGCATATACGTTCTAAATCAAACCACGGTTCAAAGTATATAGAACACACATAAGAGGAGTAGTTCAGAAATGAACGAATTCTTTTTGTGGCATTGTAGACTAGGTCATATCAATGCGACACGACTAGCTAAATAACATAAGGATGAATATAAGAATCTTTTCGAATTTTCATCTTATGATACTTTCCCGTCATGTCTCAAAGGTAAAATGACCAATAATCTGTTTACTAGAAACAGAGTTAGAGTTACTGAACTCTTGGGACGGATACATGGTGATGTATACGGTCCTATGTCTACAAATGCCACGGTTGGATCTTTGTACTTCATTACATTCATCGACGATCTCTCAAAATTCGGACATGTGTTCTTGTTGAAACACGAGTCTGAAACTTTTGCGAAATTCAAGGAATATAAGCTTGAAGTTAAGAACCAGACGGGTAAAAGTATTAAAATCCTTCGATGAGATCAGGGAGAAGAATACTTGAGCACGGAGTTCCTGGATTTTTTAAAAAAGAATAGGATTTTCTCTCAGCTTACTCCTTCGTATACACGACAAACACAACGGTGTATCAGGGCAGAGGTATCGCACCCTATGAGATATGGTGCGCTCTATGATGAGTACTGCTGAGTTACCTATTTCCTTTTGGTGTTATATACTTAAGAAGCTGTATACCTATTGAATGAGGTTCCAACCAAATCAGTGCATACCACTCCATATGAGATATGAATAGGAAGAGACCATCTCTTAACCGAGTTAAGATATGGGGCTGTCCGGCCTATATTGAAAAACAAAATCCGGACAAACTCGAGGCAAGGTCAGTTCTGTATTAGTTTGTTGGATATCTCGAACATTTGCGAGGAAATATCTTCTACCACACTGAGGAGCAAAAGGTGTTTTGTTTCTCAGAATGCCACCTTTTTAGAAAAGGAATTTCTTGTGAAATTTATGGTCATGAGATAGAACTGGAAGGAGTTCCAGCTGGACAAACTAACAGCTGATGATTTGGTGAAACCAAAGGATTCAATAGTCTCCAACGAACCTCAGCCTCTCCGCGAATCTGGTAGGGTTCCTCATCCACCTGAGAGATACTACGGTTTCCTCGGTGACGGTGGTAGCGAGGATTGCATCATGGTAGATGATGACCCAGCCAGGTTCAGGAAGGCCATCACGAGTGGGGACTCTGTGAAATGGCTGGATGCTATGCAATCAGAGATGGAATCCATGTACACCAACAAAGTATGACTTTGAATGTTGCACTTGAAGGGGTAAAACCCATTGGGAATAAATGGGTCTTGAGAAGATTCTTGGTGTAGATGGAAAAGTTGAAGCTTTCAAAGCTAGACTTGTAGTAAAAGGCTATCGTCAGTAACCAGGTTTGGTTTATGATGAAACATTTTCGCCAGTGGCTATGCTTAAGTCCATCAGTATTAAAGCACGCATCGCGGAGTTGGAACATCTATTTTGATGTGGCAGTCAAAGTGTTTGACTTCATCAAAAAGGTAGATGAACCTTGTATATACAAGAAGGTTGTAGAGAGTAAGGTTTTCTTCCACATATTGTACGTAGATGACATACTCTTGATAGAAAATGGTTTCCTATGCCACTGTCATGAACCAAAATTCGGATATGACCGGCACTTAAATTGTATGACATGTAAATATGTCGATACAATCTGAGTAAACCAAAAAATATCAAGATCAAAAACCCTTTCTGCTGAATTAAGGAAATTTTAGTTTTTAAGTAAAAGGATGAGGTAGCATGTCGAATGATTTTAAGAAATGAAATCTAAACAACTGAATTTTAGCATTTAAAATGTTCGACAACACCTTCTTATTAATCATTTATAAAAGTAGTTACACAATGTTAAATTAAGTTGCGTCCCTAGTTGGGAGCAAAATAACGCCAAACAGCGGAAATCATTACACAGAAATAATATGACGTTCAAGCGAAGGATTTCATGGATAAGTAAGGAAAGCTTAAATTAATACAACTAGTCGGTCTCACTAAATCAAAAAAAAACACATACAATCATATCTCGTTCTAAATCAAATATACAGGGTCTGATGGAGAATTTCTAGATCCAATATACATATACCAAAATAGGAGGTTACTACATAGGTAACCCACCTAGCAAAATGAGAGATAAAAGCTGACAAGTGGATCCGCACTGCTTCTACGTATCCATGCGTCTCCTGCAAGGAACTATGGCACAACGGGGGTGAGTTGCCAACTCAGTGAATAAACTAACATCTAACAGCAGATAATGTAAGTATGAAAAACTAGAATTAACAGCAATAAAGATAAGTATAACGTATGATGACATCTAAAAACATGAATATGTACTAACTAAATGTATAAATCAACACTGAAATCTCATCAATCATTTCCAAATAAGGCTCATTTCTCCGTGTCCAACATCGACACAAATCTTCTGTTTCCAGCAGGCATCGTTCCTCGAATGATCCTGTCAATCAATATCATCGGTCGGTATCCTCCAGATAACCGCCGTGTTTCACAACTAACTCCGGTATCGAGTATCCTCGCTAGGCTCCCTGCTTCACATGCGGCTATCCTGCCCCTCGGTCTCGACCGGGTCCACCATGTATCCAACTGTATATCCCCCCCCACACTCAGTCTAGATAACGTATAAATCCGCAACTGTATAGCCCCACCCACTCGGTTCGGAGTAAATCCAAATCATAAAAACGACATCTCATGGTGGTCGTATCACATCAAACATGAAGAATCAATCAATATAACTTAATAGTGTATAAAACTCAAAACCAGAAATCCTTAAATCTAATACACCTGGTGATACAATTAACAACAAATTGAAAGTAAGATATGATAGGTATCAATTAATTACAACGATGCACACAACCACTAATAATGATGCTTACGGTATGAAAGGAATCATATAGAATATGGCAAGTTCGAAGTGATACGTGGCATGCCAATATCGATGAGGTGTAATGTAACATATAGGTATGTGCGCATGCAACATGACTCATCGATAATTCGTGCATTGTTCTAGCAAGTGTTCTTTTATAGATATGAATGCATATGATGAAGCTTCTTAGTTTTAAACATATACTCAATATAAAGGAAATTATTACCCAACTATTAATTACTGGCGTATAATGCCATCCATACAGAATCCCCTGGTAGATGTTAAATCTACTCACCGAAATACGTCAAAACTACTCCGATGTTATCAATAATTTTCCTTTCCTTGACGTCTCCGAAGTCTCCGTGGTCGAACCTAATATCGAAATTAACTTTCGTATAAGAGTGGCTAAAATCCGATACGGCGAAAACGTGAAACTAATAGACTTACATGCTAAACGTGCTACGTGAGAATATCGTGAGTTAACTGGACCTAGTTTAACCGGAGCTAACCCTATTCTTGTCGTAACAGGCAGAAACAGAATTCATGACACGATATATCCGTATCGTATTTAGAATTTTAACCCCAAAACTGATATTTGCTTCCAGATTTTATATACTGAATAATTAACATAAACTAACAATACTAGACACCCCAAAATATAAACAGAGAGCTACCCTGAAAATCCCAACAACCAAACCCCACAGAAAACCGGCGAGCTCGGAATTTTTGTGGATGTCGCCGGCCGAAAATCCGAGGAATGGGTCTGTGTTTCTAGTGGTTATTCTATGTACAATTTACAAGGTTATTGTATTACTTGATTTTTCTAAGGATTAACTAACCTATAGAAGATTGAAAACAGAGCCATAACTTAACCCAAATCCGATATTTACCGATATCACACTTCTATACTAAAAAAGTATTGAATTAAAATCTGCAGGGTTGAAACTTATCCCTAGTGAATGATCACTGAAAAAGCTCCTTCAAGATACACAAGCATATGGAAATCCTAGCTTGAGGGTTGAGGTGAAGATTCCTATGACTTTAGCTTCTTTCTTTCTTTTCTCTTTTTCTTTGGTGAGTTTTATGATTTCTTTTCTTTCTAAATTAGTTAAATTGTTTCTGCTTATAATATCAACTGAATAATTTGGAACAATATGTGAGTAAGGGATGATAAGGTAAGTAGGATGTGTCACCATGAAGGATGGTGGTGTTTTCATGCAAGGAGGAGGTGTAGCCATTAGGTTAAACCTAAGGTGTGGTGTCTAGTATGTTTAATGTAACCTTAACCATGACCTATCCCTCTTTACAAAAAAACGCTCACACAATATCTAATTTTCCATAAAACCCCTCATACTATATCATACTGAATAATGAAGGTAAAAATTTCACTAAAACCCTTCTTAATAACTAATGTTACAAACTAAATATTCAAATTAATTAATTTCACACACTACTTATGAAAGGTCCCATTTTGTTTCAATAAAAATTTAAATTAACATTTTTTTATTAATTAACTAAATTAATTTATTATCTAATGTAAGTGCACGGCAGCGCCTCGGCCGTCTGTCCGAGGCCAAAATGCGGAAAACAAAAACTTTTCTTTCACTAGAAACTGGCGCTACTGCAGACTATAAACCCGGATCGGACCATTAACCTATTGCTAGCTAACTAGAGAAAGGGTAGAGAGCTATACCGAGCGATCCGTGTCCTTCGGTTTTCGGCCACCATCCCGATCTCCTCGCGGAATCTCCGGTCTCGATCTCCTCGTTGGAAAGGCACCACATCACCGAGTCTTTTTACGGGCTCCCACCTCTGGAACGAGGCAACTCGGACACGAAGTTGGAAAGCCGACGTGTCCAAGATTACTGTAGAATATTTTTAGATCACTATGTCTCAAAGGGGTTGATGAAGTTGCCATTTGGAGTGGAGGTGAAGTAATAAGCTTTTTAGATGAACCAAGAGGATTTTGTGCAAGCAAATGAGGTGAAAATCCTCCTCTAAAATTTTTGGACAGCCCCCATCTAGTATAGGCCGGCCACAATAATGAGAGAAGGGAGGTCAAGCATGCAAGAGAGAAGAATGAGTGATGATGAGAAAAACAATGATCACAACAAAAGTCTCATCATCAATCCATTCACATAAAGCTAGTAATGATGCAAATGGAAGTCAAAGTCAATAAAGAACCATCATGAAGCAACCACTTACAAAAAACACCCTCCACTTTGCTAATATGCACATTTGCAAATAAGCCCCTCCCATCAAAGGAATTTCAGCCAAGAAGGAACAAAGGAAAAATGGCCGAAACGGAATGCAAACTGGCAACTTCAAAAAAGTGTTCCAGTAATAAATTACGGGATAACCCCGCGACTGTATATACATACCCGCATCTGTATTCCGACCGAATACAAATGCAATGAGACAAAATCTACACTGTACAATACTAGGATCCGGCTTAAACCAAAGCCCACTAGTATTATCCATCCGATCATGATCCGTGCAATACCGCACGTATATGATCAATCCCTGCCATATATTCATACGGCCTCTACAGCGTTTCGCCCGAAATTTGAGAAACTGTCTGTGGGGGACTCTAAAGACTCGTCAATACTTCGGCTGTGGATTTAACCACTAGCACGTCAGAGGTATTAGCCGTACATAACGAGCTACCAGGTATTGACCACAAGAAAGGTCAATGAGCGAACTCATCCTGACACCCTACTGAGCCTGTCGGTGACAATATCTGTACAGTCCGGTCCGTTCGTCTATGAGCATCGCATGGCGGGCCTAGGGGGTTAGTAAAAGTCAGACCTCCAAAACCGGTACAAGTCGTGTCGGAGTGTAGCCTAGAACACCCTGAGATACTACTAGATGTAGGGTTCCTAGGCACTCTCAAGAGTTCTCACAAGGCATCATCCATGCCAATTTACAATTTTATGAGTGCCGCGAAACCCTAATACGGATCGTCGACTAGAAATTTAGGCGAAAAACGAAACTAGTTAACATCTTAACTAAAGGAGAGAGGCTACAACCTTTGTAGATCCGGTTCTCCACTTCCTTAGCTCCACGTAGACGTCCTCTCGCTGTCCGTCTCGAATCCCGGACTCAAGCATCGGCTTCATCGGAGAAATGGGCGGGCAAGGTCGTCGGCTTCGTGCCGAAGATGATCTACGTCGAGGTTACACAAGATCAAGCTCCAACTTCACCAAGTTGTGAAACTTATGAAGTAAACACCCTATACTACTTGGCAAGAGGTAGAGGATGATGAAATAGGAGGTGGGTTCACTTTAGAATTGGATTTCTCTCACTTTTGCTCAAGTTGCCATTGATGGACTTAAGCTTTTCTTGAAGAAGAAGATGATCTAGAAGAAGAAAGAATATGACAAGTATTCTAAAATGAAAAAGAAATTGAAAACTTATCATAATCTTAACCATAGTTAAGTGTAGAGAATGAACTAGGGTTAGTTCAAATGGTTAGGGTTAAGCATGAGACAAGAATGGTGACTAAGTCAAAGCTTCATGAAGCTTCAATAAGAAACAAAGAAAGCCACCATTCTCATCTTTATCTTTTCCAAATAAATAAATAAACAAATAAATAAATAAATGAAAAAGCAAAACCCTAATCATCAACTTAACCATGGTTTAATTCTATACACTTAACCAAATGAGCAAGCATCATCAAACATGATACAAACATGTGCACAAAAGTATATCACATATACAACTTGCACATCAAGTGAGAAAATCCATTCAAAGTGAACTAATACTAGCTAATGCAAAGTAATACATCAAATATATAATTATACATTAAATCATTAAATCAACACTTGATTTAACGATCCGGTCATATCGCATATAACCGACTAGTATCCTATGTATCGGCTTATCGAATCAATCCTTGATTCGATATCTAGGTTATATCGAATATAACCAATCGATACATCCATCGCGAGAATGAAATACGGTATCACATAACGCATTATTCTCGGTCCTGCACATATCTCATATGCGCTCCTATTTCGTTTCGCTTGAGCCAGGAAACCTCTGTGTAGGACTCTAAAGATTCGTCAATACGCCGGCAGCAGATGATGATCATATCAATCACCCACAAGCCGCAAGCGGTCTGCTAAACGTAACGGCCATCCGGGTATTGAACGATCAGAAGATCGACGAGCTAGCCCGCTCACACTCCTGTGAATCCAACCCGTAACACTTACCGTACAGTCCGGTCTGTTCGTCTGATATGTCGCATATCAAGTCTAGGGGTGGTAAACGTCAGACCCCAATAACCGATAAGTCGTGCCGATGTGAGGCTCATAACGGGTCGAGAAACTACTGGTAACACTTACCAGCAAATCTCTGATCAGCCCTGGCCAGGGACTTCCCTATTACGGCCTATCGAGCACAGCGCAACATCAACCCCCAATACCGGGAGAGACGAAATCCCTCCTATCGCTCATTGCCTCCATGTGACTCGGGACTGTACCCAACGACCACCGTTTTGCACGCCCTCATGGACATGGTAAGGTGGAGATCAAAGCACGGTGGGAATCACACAAGACTCTATGACGATCTCGGGTCTACAGACTAACCTGCACAAGTGTCACCTGAGAACTGCCATCTGACGTGAGGTATAATACTATCTGGGAGTTCTCGGCGAGTCCGTCCAGTGTACCCAGTCTCCACTGAGCACTCGTATATCATCTCTAATGTCAAACACCAATGGATATGGGATCATCCATCGCCCATCTCATGGGTCGAGAAGCGTATACGCTAGTCTACTCTGGTATATCGATGCCCCGTCTCGATACACCCACGACTAGGGACCTTGAAGGATGTATCTATGGACTACCATGTCCCCAGTAGTATGATCTGCATCACAGTCCAGGTAGTCAAGTACACATCCTAAGGGCTTTACCAACATGTAACTATAAGACAGTGCAAAGAAACAAGTGTACATGTTAAGATAAAGAGTAACCAGATAGCATACTATCATATCGAGCAAGAAAGTCATCTCTATATATGTCCAAGCATCCAATATAATATACATCATCTGTACAATACTGGCCTCTAGGGCATACATACAACTAACAATCTCCCACTTGCACTAGGGCCAGCTGCTGTAGTATCGCATACCGAGCATCCCGAAGAGTCTCTCAAACTGTATCTGGGGAATGGCCTTCGTGAGTGGATCCGCCGTGTTGTTCTTCGTGTCAACTCTCCTGACCTTGATCTCCTGGCGATCAACTATCTCCCGGATCAGGTGATACCGCCTCAGAATATGCCTGGATCGCTGATGGGACCTGGGTTCCTTGGCCAAAGCCACCGCTCCATTGTTATCGCAATACAAAGGTATTGGATGCTCAATGGATGGAACCACTCCAAGTTCAGTAATGAACTTCTTGATCCAGACAGCCTCTTTAGCAGCATCATTGGCAGCGATGTATTCAGCTCCATCGTCGAGTCTGCCACGGTTTCCTGCTTGGAACTCTTCCGGCTAACCGCCCCTCCGTAAAGGGTAAAGTCAAAGCCCGACTGCGACTTAGAGTCATCCTTATCACTCTGGAAGCTCGAATCGGTAAAGGACTCCACTTGGAGTTCTCCGTTACCATACACCAAGAGCATCTCTTTAGTCCTTCGTAAGCACTTGAGAATGCTCTTCACAGCTGTCCAGTGACTCTCTCTAGGATCAGCTTGATACTTGCTCACTATACTTAGTGAGTATGCTACATCGGGTCTGGTACATAGCATCGCATACATGATAGAGCCTACTGCCGAAGCATAGGGTATCCCTTGCATGCGAGCTCTCTCCAAATCAGTCTTGGGAGACATCTCTTTGGAGAGAGTGACTCCAGAGATCGTGGGCAAGTTCCCACGCTTGGATTCTTTCATACTAAACCTCTTTAGTATGGTGTCAATGTACCTGGATTGGGACAATCCCAATATCCGTTTGGATCTATCTCTATAGATCCTGATTCCCAATATGCAGGAGGCATCACCAAGATCTTTCATTGAGAATCTTTGTGATAAGAAGAGCTTGACCGATTGCAGCATAGGAATATCATTTCCTATCAAGAGTATGTCGTCCACGTACAATAGGAGGAAGACCACCTTACTCTCTGCTACCTTCTTGTAGATACAAGGTTCATCTGGGTTTTTGACGAAATCAAACTCTTTGATAACGACGTCAAAGCAGATGTTCCAACTCTGCGTTGCTTGCTTTAATCCATAAATGGATTTAAGCAGCTTGCACACCTTCCCGCTGCTCCCACTGTCCACGAAGCCCTCTGGCTGAGTCATGTACACGCACTCTTCTAAATCACCATTTAGAAAAGCGGTCTTAACATCCATTTGCCAGATTTCGTAGTCATGATATGCAGCGATGGCAAGCATGATCCGGATGGATTTAAGCATAGCCACTGGAGAAAAGGTTTCGTCATAGTCCACACCTGGTCTTTGACGAAAACCCTTTGCTACAAGTCTAGCTATGAAAGTCTCCACTTTCCCATCTACACCAAGTTTTTTCTTGAAGATCCACTTGCTCCCGATGGGTTTTACCCCTTCAGGAGCAACTTCCAAAGTCCATACTTTGTTGGTGTACATGGATTCCATCTCGGACCGCATTGCATCCAGCCATTTCACAGAGTCACCACTCGTGATGGCCTGCTCGAAACTAGTCGGATCATCATCTTCCATGATGCAATCCTCGCTTCCACCATCAATGAGAAAACTGTAGTATCTCTCAGGTAGACGAGAAACCCTACTAGATCGGCGGAGAGGCTGGGGTTCGTCGGGTACTACCGAATCTTCTGGTTCCACTAAATCTTCAGTTATAGTTTGTGTTTCTGGAACTTCTTCCAGTTCTACCTCAGAGCCACTAATCTCTTTTGCAAGAAATTCCTTTTCTAAAAAGGTGGCATGTTGAGCAATAAACACTTTTTGTTGTTCACTGTGGTAGAAAAAATATCCATTTGAATGTTTAGGATATCCCACAAACTTACATAGAACTGACCGTGCCTCGAGTTTGTCTAGATTTTGCCTTTTGACATAGGCCAGACAACCCCATATCTTAACTCGTTTAAGACATGATCTCTTCCCACTCCATATCTCATATGGTGTGGTGGGTACAGATTTAGTTGGAACTTGATTCAATAGGTATGCTGCTGTCTCAAGCGCATAACCCCAGAAGGAAATAGGTAACTCAGCTGTACTCATCATAGAGCGCACCATATCTAATAGGGTGTGATTCCTCCGCTCCGATACACCGTTGTGCTGTGGTGTATAAGGAGGAGTAAGCTGAGAGAGAATCCCATTCTCTTTTAGATAATCTAGGAACTCATTGCTTAAGTATTCTCCTCCTCAATCAGATCGAAGGATCTTAATACTTTTGCCTGTTTGTTTTTCTACTTCGTGCTTATATTCTCTGAATTTCTCAAAAGCTTCAGACTTGTGTTTCATCAAGAACACAAGTCCGAATCTAGAGAGATCGTCAGTGAATGTAATGAAGTAGGAAGAACCGTTCCTGGCATGCGTAGACATGGGACCGCATACATCACTATGTATCAGTCCTAAGAGTTCATTAACTCTTTCTCCGTGTCCACTAAACGGAGCTTTGGTCATTTTTCCTTTGAGACATGAATGGCAAGTATCATAAGATGATAATTCAAATGAATTCAAATAACCATCCTTATGTAACTTAGCCAATCGTGTCGCATTGATATGACCAAGTCTACAATGCCACAAGTAGGATTCGTTCATTTCTGAACTTTTCCTCTTGTGTGTGTTTTGTATATTGAGGACTGTATTCTGATTTAGAATGAATATGCCATTATGTAACGAGCCTGATGCAATCAGCTTTTGATTTTGGAATATGTTCATAACATTATCCTTTACTACAAAATTATATCCTTCTTTACTTAATAAAGAAACTGATATAATGTTGCACATCATTTTCGGTATATAATAGCACTCATTTACAATCAGTGTATTACGACTTGGCAATACAAGGTGATATTCGCCAACAGCTTTGGCTGCAATACTTGCACCGTTCCCTACTTGAACGGAATGATCACCTTTTCCCAGTTCTCTACCTTTACGTAGCCCATGTAACATTTTACATATATGGGATCCTGATCCGGTATCCAATACCCAGGACGTACGGTGAACTGAGAAACAGTTCTCAATAACTAACACACCCGAAGAAGATGCATCAACATGCATGTTCTTTTGGGCGGCTTGAGAATCTAGATATTCTCCTATTTCCTTTTCATTCTTATAACACTTATAAGATAGAACGGGTTCAACGTTCCCCTGCACAGTATAACATGCGGGTTCGGTCAATACATCCATATTATTATCTTTATTAGGGCATGAAATGGTCGCTACTTGGAGAGAGAGAGAAGAAAACACTTTAGCGTATGCTCTTGCAAGATCAGATTGGTTATTATCTTATCTAATCAGGATGGCTCTCACTGGTTTTTTTCAAATCTTCCTTCAAACCCTAAAAGGAAAGACTAGCCGGGATTAATTACGCACTACAAGTTCGCCAATCTTTCAGCCAGGCCAGTGTCGGTACTTTGAGGGAGGTCCCCCGTGCTTTCGCACGAACCTAATTAATGTAAACCTCGTTTTCCCAGAGGCGTAACCCCGTTGACACCTTTCTAGACACCTACTTGATCGGCTAATTGTAATGTGTAAAACTCTCCCAGGAGTAACTCTTACTCGCAGCGGGTATCGGGATCCAACTATCTCATAGAAGGTATGCAATCTCATTGCAAATTTCAACACTTGAAATTCCCGATAATATTTTGCCCCTAGTGTGCCATGACCTTGACAGAGGTCAACAAATCATAGTGCACTAGTCAAGTTCAACCCGTCATTTCTTGATTGAATCAAACCCACTCGCACGACCCTTGACAGAGGTCAACAAAGTCATACGACTACCCTAATCCAATCACATCACATGCTTTACAGATAATTACTAGTTAGCTACCGCACACTACGCCTTGACAGAGGTCAACAAACGCAGCACGAATACTAAATAGTCTTTATCTGAAATGACGGAGGGCTACGACAGGTTTTTCTGAAAACCTATTGCGTAATGAACTTGATATCGTTGTAGAATCAAATGAAGTTTTGAAATGGAGTGATTTTGAGGCTTTTCTAGTTTTGCTAAAGGGGTCACTCCCGGTAAAGGGATCGTCGGCCCTTTCCTCGTCGAATGAGGTGCGGGATATATCATATATATCGCTGTGCAAAGCAGAAACTATAGAAGCAATCAAAAACAAACCGAGTGTGTAGCATCTGCCAGTTATTGCTAAAGGAGTCACTCCCGGTGAAGGGATCTCGGTCCTTTCCTCATCGAATAAGGTGCAGGGTATATCATATATACCGCTATGCAAAGCAAGAACTGTAGCTACCTGTTTTGTTTAAAATTTGATTCTACAACATCTTAGGTTTCTTTTCATTCATTAATCACATTAATGAAGTCCCATCAATTAAGTCACCTAAACATCACAGATAAATACGACGTACACTTATGCCATCCGCATTCGCCTCGATGTCCCCTCGTGCACCGTTAGGTTAGGTAACTAACGACAGAGCAGGGCAGGGCTAGCGTGGGTGTAAAACATAAGTAACGTCTATATAATATATCATATATACTATATACTGTATCTATCACAGAACATCACATGATCACATCACAGATATCGTAGCAGAAGAAACATATGAAACATTGGATATACTAGGACGTCCGTGTTTTCAATACGAGCCAGTATAAAACACAGATTCTACGGTCGTGATGAATAGCCAATCCTACACCCCTAGACCCCTACGAGTGCGGCAAGTAACCCTACCAATTCTAGGGTTAGGAGACCCGGACTCGACTCCTCGAGATGGTCTCCCACTGGACCCTAGAACCCGGTTACTTGTGCTCCCCTCCTTGGGTCTATCCTAGTGCAGAAAAGTAAATAATATACAAAGGGTGACAACTTCCGCAACCTGGAAGTGCCCCAAATAAAAGAATATTACATACAAGTTTTTACATGAATGAAAATAAAAACACTCATCTCACATAAAAAACCCCGGCTATTCAAACACGACGATCCAATATAGCATATCCAGCAACACATAACATCACATGTCATCAACGTAAGTAAATATGCGCATCCCAATTGTCGTTGACATATAGCAACGAAACCGGCGATATCACATATTACACTTACGGTCACAGAAAAGAAAGTGTAAAACTACAACAGTTGGAATCCGCAACCTCTTTAGACATCGCATGTCTAACACTTATAAACCCCGCATTTTAGTCCTATTATCGAAAACTCTTTTCAATATCAAATGAGACTAAACCGCTAGATTTATAACATTCATTCAGTTATCTCATAACTGTTTGTGAATTCCAATTATTGTATCCCATTCCGGATAAATAGAAAATATTAAACTTTCCGATCGAACATTCGAACATCCAAGTTTTCCCGAAACCGTTCAACACATGAAATAGGTTCAAAGACATTCACTTCATGCCTCAGTACCAACGGTCCAGCCGTAGAAGGGTCAAGCCAACGCCTCACATGTGGCACGCCGTACTGCCCCAAACCCGAAGGTTCAAAGGGCAGTTCAAGACGGTCACATAATCGAGTTAAGGTTTGTTGTCTTCTAGAGGGACTATCGCGTTACTTGCACTACTTAGAACGTCTTTAAACTACGGAAAAATCCAACAATTGGAAATTTCCGGGCAGGGGAAAGATTGGGTATTTACATCCGGTCGAACTTTTTTACATATTCGAAAATTATCCGGAAAACCACACAGACAAAATTTGAAAATCCGATCGAATCATTGATTCCCAATACAACCCCAGAATACTCATCTGTAGAGTCACAATAAAAATACCCAGAAAATATAGCATTAAATTATATGAGTTACTGTGCAGAAATCACCAGACAAGGGGACAGTACGGCCGCGGAACCGCCGCACATGCCTAGCTTGTGCCGCGGTTCCGCGGTGGAAAAATCGATTCAGGTCCTCGTATTTCACAGTAATTCAAATAACACCCTGCTTATTTTTCTGCATATTTTTAATTGACAAAAATCCAAATTTTCAGAAAATTTCCAGAGAGCATTTTGGATTTTAGGGTTTCGGTTCGATCGGGTTTCAAACGTCGTCTAAGCATGGCCTAAGGCTCTAGCTATGCTCTGATACCACTGTAGGGTTCCTAGGCACTCTCAAGAGTTCTCACAAGGCATCATCCATGCCAATTTACAATTTTATGAGTGCCGCGAAACCCTAATACGGATCGTCGACTAGAAATTTAGGCGAAAAACGAAACTAGTTAACATCTTAACTAAAGGAGAGAGGCTACAACCTTTGTAGATCCGGTTCTCCACTTTCTTAGCTCCACGTAGACGTCCTCTGGCTGTCCGTCTCGAATCCCGGACTCAAGCATCGGCTTCATCGGAGAAATGGGCGGGCAAGGTCGTCGGCTTCGTGCCGAAGATGATCTACGTCGAGGTTACACAAGATCAAGCTCCAACTTCACCAAGTTGTGAAACTTGTGAAGTAAACACCCTATACTACTTGGCAAGAGGTAGAGGATGAAGAAATAGGAGGTGGGTTCACTTTAGAATTGGATTTCTCTCACTTTTGCTCAAGTTGCCATTGATGGACTTAAGCTTTTCTTGAAGAAGAAGATGATCTAGAAGAAGAAAGAATATGATAAGTATTCTAAAATGAAAAAGAAATTGAAAACTTATCATAATCTTAACCATAGTTAAGTGTAGAGAATGAACTAGGGTTAGTTCAAATGGTTAGGGTTAAGCATGAGACAAGAATGGTGACTAAGTCAAAGCTTCATGAAGCTTCAATAAGAAACAAAGAAAGCCACCATTCTCATCTTTATCTTTTCCAAATAAATAAATAAACAAATAAATAAATAAATGAAAAAGCAAAACCCTAATCATCAACTTAACCATGGTTTAATTCTATACACTTAACCAAATGAGCAAGCATCATCAAACATGATACAAACATATGCACAAAAGTATATCACATATACAACTTGCACATCAAGTGAGAAAATCCATTCAAAGTGAACTAATACTAGCTAATGCAAAGTAATACATCAAATATATAATTATACATTAAATCATTAAATCAACACTTGATTTAACGATCCGGTCATATTGCATATAACCGACTAGTATCCTATGTATCGGCTTATCGAATCAATCCTTGATTCGATATCTAGGTTATATCGAATATAACCAATCGATACATCCATCGCGAGAATGAAATACGGTATCACATAAACGCATTATTCTCGGTCCTACACATATCTCATATGCGCTCCTATTTCGTTTCGCTTGAGCCAGGAAACCTCTGTGTAGGACTCTAAAGACTCGTCAATACGCCGGCAGCAGATGATGATCATATCAATCACCCACAAGCCGCAAGCGGTCTGCTAAACGTAACGGCCATCCGGGTATTGAACGATCAGAAGATCGACGAGCTAGCCCGCTCACACTCCTGTGAATCCAACCCGTAACACTTACCGTACAGTCCGGTCTGTTCGTCTGATATGTCGCATATCAAGTCTAGGGGTGGTAAACGTCAGACCCCAATAACCGATAAGTTGTGCCGATGTGAGGCTCATAACGGGTCGAGAAACTACTGGTAACACTTACCAGCAAATCTCTGATCAGCCCTGGCCAGGGACTTCCCTGTTACGGCCAATCGAGCACAGCGCAACATCAACCCCCAATACCGGGAGAGACGAAATCCCTCCTATCGCTCATTGCCTCCATGTGACTCGGGACTGTACCCAAAGACCACCGTTTTGCACGCCCTCGTGAACGTGGTAAGGTGGAGATCAAAGCACGGTGGGAATCACACAAGACTCTATGACGATCTTGGGTCTACAGACTAACCTGCACAAGTGTCACCTGAGAACTGCCATCTGACGTGAGGTATAATACCATCTGGGAGTTCTCGGCGAGTCCGTCCAGTGTACCCAGTCTCCACTGAGCACTCGTATATCATCTCTGATGTCAAACACCAATGGATATAGGATCATCCATCGCCCATCTCATGGGTCGAGAAGCGTATACGTTAGTCTACTCTGGTATATCGATGCCCCGTCTCGATACACCCACGACTAGGGACCTTGAAGGATGTATATATGGACTACCATGTCCCCACTAGTATGATCTGCATCACAGTCCAGGTAGTCAAGTACACATCCTAAGGGCTTTACCAACATGTAACTATAAGACAGTGCAAAGAGACAAGTGTACATGTTAAGATAAAGAGTAACCAGATAGCATAATATCATATCGAGCAAGAAAGTCATCTCTATATATGTCCAAGCATCCAATATAATATACATCATCTGTATAATACTGGCCTCTAGGGCATACATACAACTAACACTAGAATACCTACCAGTAAATCTCCTGTCTTGGCCAAGAACTTTATGTAATGGCTCTCCTAGACACAGCGCGACCTCACCCCCAATACCGGGAGAGACGAACCCCTGCAGATCCGCTCACTGCCTCCATGTGGCTCAGGACTGTACCCAACTAAAACCTGTTTGCATGACTCCTTTGAGCCGTGGTAGGGTAGTAATCAATATACAGTGGGAACTCACACGAGACAAATGACGATCTCAGATCGATGAACTAACCTGTACACATGTCACCAGGGAACTGCTATCTGACGTCAGGAATAAAACCAACTATCATGTTCCCGGCGAGTCATGTCCGGTGTACTCATAACCCAATGAGCACCTGTATACATCTTAGGTGAACCAACTGACACCAGTGGCTTGTGAAACCGGCCACCGCCCCTCGTCGGGGTCTCGACTGTATACACCAGTCTACTCTGGAGTATCGATGCCCTGTCTCGAAAACACCCACAACTCGGGACCTTTTAAGGATGTGCTTACGGAACCCAGCTCCCACGTATACGATCGCCATCAAACTGCTGGTCGTCAAGCAAGAATCCTAAGGGCTCTATCAACGCGCCATAGTGACCTGTAAGGTCACCTAAAGTAGTACACGATGATAAAGATAAACCAGATAGCATACTATCATCTCGAGTAAGACTGTCCTACCGGCATAGGTCCTCCCTCAATCATTGCAATCACGTGCCTGTGATCCGATAATTGACTCTGAGGGCACTATCTCCAACAATCTCCCACTTGCACTCAAGGATAATTATTGCGATGTCGCATACTCACAGCCCATGTGATACCGAACACCCAACTCCTCTACTAATCAGTCTCACAAAGTTCGTTTGCGAAACTATTGCGTTTGAGGAATAACCTCAGTGAGTGGATCCGCCCTGATGTTTCTTTATATGTCTCTCTTTATCTCAAATTCGTAGAGAAAGCCATCTCCCGAAATGAGCAATACCTGTCATAGAATATGTCTGGATATCTGATAGGACCTAGCTCATAAATGAACTCCAAATCCAAACTTCTTAGACTGTACCGTCAACTGAACTTAATCAGTATCTTGCGTAATGCCTCCCTCAGTGTCCGCTTGGATCACCTGTCCAAAACACTGCCCCTCGTCAGAGGGAAAACTATAACTCTGACAGTCACTCTGTCATCCAGGTCACCTTAGAAGCCTGGAATGATAACTGTCTCCCGAAGGAGGATGTCATTATCATTTCCCCAGAACATCCACTTATGTTCTAAAACTGCTTCCGAATGTTTCTCCAGAATTGGATCAATATCAACTTACTGCATCTCGTGCAAAAACAATATCTGGTGTGGTACTTGACATCTCATGATTGACTCAATTTCCTAAGCAAGTGATCTGCCAATCATGTACATCCATCTCCCCTTTAGTCTGTAAGAAACCTTTAGAGAGGGTGACTCCATTACCTGCAGGTACACTACCGTGCCAGGAGTCGTCCATTCTAAAACACCTTTAGAATGCTGTCTAAGTACCCTGATTGGGACACTTCCCAAATCTAGATCTAAAACCATAGATTTAGTAACTAGAATGTCTGATATAATACCCAATTCCTATGTAGAGAAATCACTGTGTGACAACCATAGTATAGGAATATCACTCCCTACTCTGTGTATGTCATCTAGATACAAGGACATCACACCCTATTACCTTCTTAACAGACCCATCCCCTATTCTGATGAAGTCAAACCTATGACTGTCACATCAGAAATAGATGATCTATCTCCGCTATATCTGCATTAGTCGATAAATAGACATAAGCTACCTGTCCACTATGCTTCGGCTGCTCCCACTGACTACGACAACCCTCTGGCAGAGTCATATACACGTGCACTTCTAAAGCCAGTTCAGAACGAAGCTATACTCATCCTCCTGCCGGGTCTCACAGTCTAGAACAACAGCAATGGCAAATCTGGGTAAACAAGAACCTCCCTGTCACCATCCTTGAGGCTACCGGAGTACCTCTCGGGTGCCTCAGGTTAGCCACCATATCTGCGGAGTGGCCAATGGAATGTCAAACCAGATTGAATCTTTAGGTTCTTATCAAATTTTCAGAAATCGTTTGCGGTTCTGGAATCACTTCCAGTTCTACCATACTCCCACTACTGTTTTCTAAAAAAATCCATTTTTGTTAAAACTGTGGCAAGTCTAGAACAATATCACTATTGATCTTCCAGATGGTAGAAGGTCAACCCACGTCATAGCCCGGGTCCACCGACAAACAGCCATTACGGAAACATGCCTTGAGTTATCCAGAGTCTGGTTTTAAGCATAAGCTGGACAACTCCCCGTACCTTAACATCGTTAAGATATGAACTATTCTATATCCAATATAGAAACAGAGGCACTGATTTAATTGGAACCAGATTCAAATCATGCAGCTGTCTCCAGTGCATGTCAACTAAATGGAAGGAGGCCGATCAGCGTTACTCAACTTAGGAATTCTTCCAATTATGAGTAACCTGAAAGAGAAGCAAGTGTAAGTCCATGCTACCTCTCCCGGTACTTTCGGGCATGCGGAATTTGGTGAAAAACAATTTTCTTAAGGTGGTAACATGGACTTAAAGACACGGATCTTTGTTAAACATCTAACTAACAACCTAACTACGAGTTGCTAACTACTCGGTTAGGGGGTTATACCTTTCCTTTTCTCGAACTCCTTCGTCTTCAAGCTTCGATGGTCGTCCGAATCGGCTTCTCCCCGTCGTCTCTTTGCGCCGAAGATAGATCCACCTGAAAGCTTCAACCTTTGGCTCCTTCTTCAAACTTTGAAGAAACTAGTTCACTCGATTTGCTAAACCTTGTGAACTAGAGTGAGTAGAGAAGAGTTTGTATGGGATTTTATCTATGGTTCTTGGTTCTCAACTCATGAGACAAGTGAACCATAGAGTCAAGAGAGGGAGAGCAAGAGGAGGAGATGAGAGCTCAAGAACAAGAGAGAGAATGAGCATGAAAGAATGAGAGAAGGCTTTTCTCATTTGGCTCGCATAATCCAAAACAATCATAACACCTTATATCAATCAAGTATTATGTGATGGTTTAAGCAACCATAGCCATATCATTTCATGCACTCATTTTGCACAAAAGAGCAAGCAAGCAAAAGTCTTTGCCATGAAATGATAGCTATAGTTATCATGATGGTCAACTAGTCAAGCCTAGTCAACCGGTCAACAAGTCAACAAAAGTCAACAAGTCAACAAAGTCAATCCCTCAACAACCATGTCACCATAATACTTAATTAATATGATTGTTAATCACATATCATATTCTCATTAGGGTTGAGCAATAAGGTCAACAGTCAACGGTCAACGGTCAACAACCCTAATGAGAATCCTCTGCCTCTGTCTCTCCGTCAACTGTGCATACACACCCGCATCCGCTTTCCGAGGAACACGAATACAAACTGGATAAAACCAATCCCAATACGTACACTACGATCTGTCTTAAACCAAAGCCCGCTAGTGTAAACTGTCCGGACACTGTACGTGCATAAGTGCACGGATGTGACCGAACCCTGTCGCAAAACCATTCAACCTGTCGCAAAACCATGCGACCTCTACTCTTTTGCCTAAAGACGAATAGCTTTCTGTGTGGGACTCTAAAGACTCGACACTACGCTGGCAGTGGTTTTAACCATAGACCGCAAGCGGCACTAGCTATGCGTAACGGTCCCCAGGTAGATGCCGACAAGAAGAATGACGAGGCGAAACCCATCTGAACTCCTACTGAGCCTGAATGTGACATTCTCCGTACAGTCTGGTCTGTTCGCCTGATACATCGCATGGTGGGCCTAGGGGGCGGTAACGTCAGTCCCCCAATAGTGGTACAAGTCGTGTCGGAGTGAAGCCCAAAACACCCTGAGATAACACTGGAAGCCTACCAGTATATCTTGTTTTCCCTGGCTAGGGACTACTCGTGTAATGGCTCTCCTAGACACAGCGCGATGTCAACCCCCAATACCGGGAGAGACGAATCCTGTCTAACCGTCACTGCCTCCAAGTGCTTCGGGACTGCACCCAACTACCACCTGTTTGCACGACTCCTTTGAGCCGTGGTAGGATAGTAATCAAAGTACATTGGGAACACACTCGAGGCGAAGTGACAGTGTCAAGTCAGCGGACTAAGCTGTACTCATGTCACCTGGGAACTGATAACTGACGATAGGCATAATACCAACTAGTCAGTTCCCGACGAGTCCTGTCCAGTGTACTCGTAACCCAACGAGCACCCGCATACTATCTCAAGTATGACGTACCGACGGCTGTGGGACAGACCGTCTCCCACACTGGGATGAGAAGCGCATGCGCTAGTCTACTCCGGAGTATCTGTCACGACCCGAAAGTACGGAACGTGACCGGCACTTAGATTACGAAGCGTCTAGAGGCGCCACGTGACCTAAGTAAGCCGAAGCCCAGAGATTTAAACCATAAAAGAAGAAAAAGAAGAAAAGAAAAGAAAACAAGTAAAAAAAAACATCAGCAAATTTTACCAAAAATTTCGGCAGAGTCTCCTCTGTAAAAACTGGCCCCCAAACGGGTACAACAAGTATAATATGAATAAACAATAAAAAGCATCCCCAAACGGGTGCTAGCATCAACGCCAACAGGCGGAAACAACCACAACAAGCACAATAATATACAACGCCAGAGGGCGAGGCTCAAAACTCAAAAGAAAGCAAAACCACCAGATCAGAATAATACAGGCGCGACTCTAAGGTCGAAGTAAAAGACTGGTCCAATAACTTATCAAGTAATACAAATATGGTTGATGGAGCTTACTAGATACAAATGAATGAATAAAAGTACAATGGTGGTTCGGATACAAGTGAACCAACCTACCGTGCCAATCGCCCTGAAGAAAAGATGTGCCAACAAGCTGCCACGGGAAACCTGTACATCGAACCTGTAAAGAATTTGGCACAACGGGGGTGAGTTGCCAACTCGTGAGTAGAAGACATCTACGAAAAGAAATCGAATGCACGACGCTATCCTAGGTCATAATAATACACTACTACATCCCAAACATCTAGTAATAGCAGGGTAATACTACGTGTAAGTGCAAATACTCCGTGTCGTGTCAGTGCCTCATATAGTACTAAGTCATATGAAATGAAATGCATGCACCATGAATGTAAAGTCACAAATCCTGAAATCCAGATATATATGTATGAGAACCTTTAGCCGTTATCATAGTAAAGTGTGTATAAGCATCTGAAATCTCAACAATGAAATCCATGGAAATCCGTGTCAAGCATCGACATAACACATGTAACCTCAAGTATCAATATGTCGGGCTCCGTCAGTCCGGATTGGCCCATATCATCAAATCCCACGACAACGGTCGGTATCCTCCGGATATCCGCCGCGCCAGACATCACCGGTAGGTAGCCTTCCCCTGCCAGGCTCATCGTCTACAACTCGATCTTCTTGCCCCGGGGTACCATACCGGGCCCACCATGTACCCGAGACGGTTCATCCACTCCTCGAATCGGGTCTCGAAATCCATCAGAAAACATGAAATACTCATGGTGGACGACACATACATCACGAGAAAACCGCATCTTATTTTAAAAAAAAGAGAAGAGGAGAGAGAGAGAAGTTTTTTATATATTTTTGCGGTTTTCCCCAAAAATCCAGAAATCTCATAGAAATCCAAATCTCAAAATCATGAGTACTATATGATAAGTGTCGGCATATGACCATAATACTGTATGATAACACGAAAATATGAATGCATGAATGTCTAAGTAATGAATGTCATGTCTTATACTTAACATCAGAGAGTGATCACAATACTACATCGGTTTAGTTGTTAACTGATTCTATCAATAAAAGATAATATGATCTAAAGTGTACGTGACATAGCAATTACCGATGATGATGTGTGTGAGCCGGCAAATAAGTGTGCGTGGAATATGCGCATCATCGGTAATGGTGCTGGTGTCCTAACAGGTAAGGTTTATACTATTTATAGCAACATATGTATGAACATGCAACATTATGATTACAGTGTGAAAGTAAAGACGAATGTATATTACCTACTCATTTAATATACTAATACTACTACCACTATATGACTCGAACCTAACCTAGTGTCCATCTAACCTCCTAAGGAAAACTAAACCTAAGAACTAGTCAATAGAAATAAGAGTCTACCTAAGGTCTGAATCAATATCTCTAATAGTCGGCGATCCCGCCTCAACAGCGTCACGTACGTAGTACGGCTTCCTCGAATCAAGAGTGCGGATCAATCATCAAATCTAAGCCTCGTACGGTAAAATCCATCGTACGGCATCCCAATGTCGGGGTACGGTCAAGTATCTCCTAGGTGTCTCCTCATTCGTATAATGTCATATGTATCATATTGTGATTAAGTCATACTCATATGATATCGGCATCAGGTCACATTAATATAATGTCGAAATCAAGTTATACATATATCATATCGTAATCAGTCACAAGTTACAGTCCGAGTACTATTCTAGCATCCTATGTACATCAATATCACCACCACTCTTTGTAATTTATATATTCAAGTTCATTATCTCATTCCCTAATGATCCGCTAACACTTTATTACGACTGTATAGTCAAAAATCACGGCATCAAGCCCAGTTATACTATTTCATCATACCTCGGATATCATATCACATCACTGAATCACCTATATGTGTTGTATATATATGTATATACCTATACCTAGTTCTATATATATACACATACACGTACCCCATGTCGATTTTCAGTGTGTGCGCGGGTGTGTTTCTATCTGAAACCTACGAACCTCTTCCAAGGTATTCATCCTCTGATATAGTTTTCCTAAATCGGTCTAGTCCAGCCTAGGGTCAATACTAGGGTCCTACTAGGGTCACGTCTGGTTTCCTAATGTCAATAAGTACTATTCCTATTCTACGTTGCGGGGGTGCTAAACGCCATCCACCCGACTTCCCCCCGTAGATATGCATCTACTCACCTGGTCCATGTCTGCCGAAGACAGTGTCGCCATCCTCCTCTTCATCGCCCGCAGTCCACGTGAGGGTACCTAGACGCAAACATATAAATAGGTCGTAAACCGAATCACATACAAAAGTCAAACGATACGAAGAGCAAGCACAGGTTAAAATCTATGTCCCGTCCACGCAAAAGAACCAAATACCGCTCGATATCGGCGTACAAACTCCGATGGATCGAGATAACATCATCAAACAACTTGTAGTTTTAAAACACATTACTTATATTGTAAAACATGATCAAATTCATCGAAACACTAAAATCGATCAAATCGTCCGTTTTCGAAAAACCCGAAAATGCCAATTTACCGTTTTTTATCGAAACTTGACATTTAAATGAAACCAATGGTCATAAAACTCATTAAATAGCATTACTAGACTATACAAACCATTACTATATTTTTATTACACAATTTTGCATTTATTTGAAATTTCTAGTTTGCAACTTTTAACAATTTTAACATTTTCCAAGCAAAATACCACAATTCCACCTCAAAACATGATTTTGCATAAATTAATCACTTAAACCACAATTTATGATGATAATGATGTAATGAAACTATAATTATATTTTTAATCACATTGATTTAGAAATTCCTAAAATCTAGTTTACAAAATAATAGCATTTTATTACTATTTTTCCAATTATCAAAATAATCTAGTGATCAAACTAAGTTTTTCATTCAATTAATATGCTAATATTCTCACTAAAATTACCATCTAATGATAACACCCTTAATAAGAATTTTATTTTACCCACAACACATTTTAGAAAAAATCTAGTTAGCTAAATAGTTTAAATTAAACAATTTCGATCAACAATTTATTATACCACCACCATGCAAGAATTTTCCACTCTAAAAGATGTTAAACTAGCTATTATAACCCTAATTAATTAACAAAAACCACCTCTTGAATTTTCAAGCCCTAACTTGAATTTTAGAATTTGCAACAAGAATTAATCTAATTAATCTAATTATGCTTTAAAAGAAATACCTAATAGAAATAAAACAAAAGAGAAGGATTTATACCTCCACAACCTCATGTCCAAACTTGAAAATGAGCCTCAAAAATACATGCTTTCCCACTCCAAAATCCATGTAGAGAAGAGTAGAGAATAAAGGGTATGAAATAATTAGGTTTTTGTGGAATTTAAATTGGATTTTTGTAGTATTTTTGATGATTTTTGAATAAAAATGAGGTGGAAAATGGGGGGGGCAGCCATGGTGATGGGGAGGCCGGCCACAATAAGGGGAAGAGGGAGAAACACATGAGAAATGGTGTAGAAACTTCTCCAAAATGTCAACATCTTAATGTCTTTTCATGCTTTATTCATTTTCTTTTAATTCTTTTCTAAAATAACTCAAGAAAGATCTAGAAACAAGGAAAAATTTGCAAATAAATTTTGCATGATACAAACTAAATTCTAATATGCCATGGTTCATTTTTACAAATTAAAACCATTTAAATTTGTAATTTACACTAATTTAGTGTAAAAATAAAGCTTATGTTAATATTTAAAATAATTAATTTAGGAAAAATATTTTATTAAACCAAAAATTTATAAGTGGCTAAATAAACACTATTTACTAGTAATTTCATAATTAAAATAGATATTTTTAAATTTATAGTGAAAAACAATCACGGTTTGGTTTTACAAAAAATACATTTTACTTTACCGAAAATCCTAAAATTCACTTAAACACTTTTATTCATTTAATTATTTATTTAATTATTTTTAAAATGTTACAATCTTCCCCCCTTTAAGAAATTCGGTCCCCGAATTTAAATTAACACTCCCCTTCCAAATACTAAAACATTTAGCAAAATACTCAAATCGTCGGGGCTCCGAAATCATTAATACATAACGAAAATCAACTCCGTCAAGCATGACGCAATCATCGGAGTTATGGCGATAATGAAATATCATAACCCAATGTGAAAACCATCATAATATACATCAATCTATAACTTATATATAGTTCGCATCCTAGTAAAATCGCCGAATCATCATAATAAAGCAGCATACAAAAACCCCTTCTTGAAAATCGCCGTGCAATGCACGTGTCACGGTCTAAGTAGCGGACGTTTAATTTTTTTAAAAATATAGCTACATATATATCTTTTATTTAACATACACGTCCCGCCTGGTTACTAACTCAAATAATAATGATCATGAAAACATACTGCTCAAACTAAAATCAATCCCAATCACATCAATAAAATGTCATGTGCGTCCGGTGCGCACTGAAATCGAAACCAAATGCAGAAACCATGAATACCCACAAAACAAAACTAAGTGCAACAGGTGTGCACCAAAAACATCTGTCAAGTGCAACGGGCGTGCACGACTCACTATCAGGTGCATCTAATCTGCACAAAACCCCGATTTAGTGCATCTGGTGTGCACAAAATCGCATCAAGTGCGCCAAGTATGCGCAAGAATCCTAATCAGGTGCACATGGAGCACGAAAACATACATTGAATATCAAAATCGAAATCACAGCACAAAAATGCATGAAAATTAGGTCGAAACATATGTCAAAATCACGTGTAACCCCTATGCACGAAATCAAATCAAAAAATCTCTAAAAAATATATAAAACCAAATCAAGTGTACTGGGTGCGTACTAAACCACATCAATACAACTGATATAAGAAACACAGATAGAATGAAGGTACACACAGGAAATACCAATCGTAGAACAAGTCCTCAAAATACAAAAATCCAATCAACGAAAATAGGAAATTCAAATCACTAAATCACAATCGTAAATACTATCGTCAATGTGCGCCTCTTTCCTCTGATGTCGACCGCTTCGAACTCGTTCTTTCATAGGTGTGCTGACTGCGCTACCAACGGCAATACTCATGTCTAGAGTCTCCCACATAGTCGATCCCTTCACTTGATATCCGGACTACATTAAACTTCTCGATCGATCCATCAAAATCCCATAATTCCCCGAGAGCTCAACACTCAAGTACAGTTTAAAAATATCCGGTACATACCCCAGCATCGATGATCCAGCTGTAGAAGGGCAAACCCGAGCCTCACTAATGGCACAGCGGAACTGCCGTAAACCCTAAGGTTCAAGGGCGTTCTCGTGGTCATTATGTCGAGTTAGGGTTTCATTCTTCTAGAGGGTCCATCGAAATACCTGCATGTTCTTCCGAATACTTTAAACTTAGGAAGTGGTTTTCTGATAATCGTTCGAACCCTTTAACTTCATCCGGACGGCATGTGAATACCTTTCGTCCGCATGCTAAGCAATGCTTCAGTCCTCAAGAATAACCAATACTCTAATGGTTACTGCATTCGAGCCGCATCTCCCTCTGCCCGTGGTAACAGAAACCACCATCCGACATTGACGAAGATAGATCAAAGGAACGAATGAAATACGGTGCAAACAATGTAAATCCTAGGGCTCCTTAAGCAGAGTAGCGTATCGTAAGTATGCCGCGGACCATACCCACGGTACGTTACTCTACCTAACTCGCCTACTCCATCAACCAAGGGTCACCTAGACTTATACAAGGTTAAACCTAGCGCTCTGATACCAACTTTGTCACGACCCGAAAGTACGGAACGTGACCGGCACTTAGATTACGAAGCGTCTAGAGGCGCCACGTGACCTAAGTAAGCCGAAGCCCAGAGATCTAAACCATAAAAGAAGAAAAAGAAGAAAAGAAAAGAAAACAAGAAAAAAAAAACATCAGCAAATTTTACCAAAAATTTCGGCAGAGTCTCCTCTATAAAAACTGGCCCCCAAACGGGTACAACAAGTATAATATGAATAAACAATAAAAAGCATCCCCAAACGGGTGCTAGCATCAACGCCAACAGGCGGAAACAACCACAACAAGCACAATAATATACAACGCCAGAGGGCGAGGCTCAAAACTCAAAAGAAAGCAAAACCACCAGATCAGAATAATACAGGCGCGACTCTAAGGTCGAAGTAAAAGACTGGTCCAATAACTTATCAAGTAATACAAATATGGTTGATGGAGCTTACTAGATACAAATGAATGAATAAAAGTACAATGGTGGTTCGGATACAAGTGAACCAACCTACCGTGCCAATCGCCCTGAAGAAAAGATGTGCCAACAAGCTGCCACGGGAAACCTGTACATCGAACCTGTAAAGAATTTGGCACAACGGGGGTGAGTTGCCAACTCGTGAGTAGAAGACATCTACGAAAAGAAATCGAATGCACGACGCTATCCTAGGTCATAATAATATACTACTACATCCCAAACATCTAGTAATAGCAGGGTAATACTACGTGTAAGTGCAAATACTCCGTGTCGTGTCAGTGCCTCATATAGTACTAAGTCATATGAAATGAAATGCATGCACCATGAATGTAAAGTCATAAATCCTGAAATCCAGATATATATGTATGAGAACCTTTAGCCGTTATCATAGTAAAGTGTGTATAAGCATCTGAAATCTCAACAATGAAATCCATGGAAATCCGTGTCAAGCATCGACACAACACATGTAACCTCAAGTATCAATATGTCGGGCTCCGTCAGTCCGGATCGGCCCATATCATCAAATCCCACGACAACGGTCGGTATCCTCCGGATATCCGCCGCGCCAGACATCACCGGTAGGTAGCCTTCCCCTGCCAGGCTCATCGTCTACAACTCGATCTTCTTGCCCCGGGGTACCATACCGGGCCCACCATGTACCCGAGACGGTTCATCCACTCCTCGAATCGGGTCTCGAAATCCATCAGAAAACATGAAATACTCATGGTGGACGACACATACATCACGAGAAAACCGCATCTTATTTTAAAAAAAAGAGAAGAGGAGAGAGAGAGAAGTTTTTTATATATTTTTGCGGTTTTCCCCAAAAATCCAGAAATCTCATAGAAATCCAAATCTCAAAATCATGAGTACTATATGATAAGTGTCGGCATATGACCATAATACTGTATGATAACACGAAAATATGAATGCATGAATGTCTAAGTAATGAATGTCATGTCTTATACTTAACATCAGAGAGTGATCACAATACTACATCGGTTTAGTTGTTAACTGATTCTATCAATAAAAGATAATATGATCTAAAGTGTACGTGACATAGCAATTACCGATGATGATGTGTGTGAGCCGGCAAATAAGTGTGCGTGGAATATGCGCATCATCGGTAATGGTGCTGGTGTCCTAACAGGTAAGGTTTATACTATTTATAGCAACATATGTATGAACATGCAACATTATGATTACAGTGTGAAAGTAAAGACGAATGTATATTACCTACTCATTTAATATACTAATACTACTACCACTATATGACTCGAACCTAACCTAGTGTCCATCTAACCTCCTAAGGAAAACTAAACCTAAGAACTAGTCAATAGAAATAAGAGTCTACCTAAGGTCTGAATCAATATCTCTAATAGTCGGCGATCCCGCCTCAACAGCGTCACGTACGTAGTACGGCTTCCTCGAATCAAGAGTGCGGATCAATCATCAAATCTAAGCCTCGTACGGTAAAATCCATCGTACGGCATCCCAATGTCGGGGTACGGTCAAGTATCTCCTAGGTGTCTCCTCATTCGTATAATGTCATATGTATCATATTGTGATTAAGTCATACTCATATGATATCGGCATCAGGTCACATTAATATAATGTCGAAATCAAGTTATACATATATCATATCGTAATCAGTCACAAGTTACAGTCCGAGTACTATTCTAGCATCCCATGTACATCAATATCACCACCACTCTTTGTAATTTATATATTCAAGTTCATTATCTCATTCCCTAATGATCCGCTAACACTTTATTACGACTGTATAGTCAAAAATCACGGCATCAAGCCCAGTTATACTATTTCATCATACCTCGGATATCATATCACATCACTGAATCACCTATATGTGTTGTATATATATGTATATACCTATACCTAGTTCTATATATATACACATACACGTACCCCATGTCGATTTTCAGTGTGTGCGCGGGTGTGTTTCTATCTGAAACCTACGAACCTCTTCCAAGGTATTCATCCTCTGATATAGTTTTCCTAAATCGGTCTAGTCCAGCCTAGGGTCAATACTAGGGTCCTACTAGGGTCACGTCTGGTTTCCTAATGTCAATAAGTACTATTCCTATTCTACGTTGCGGGGGTGCTATACGCCATCCACCCGACTTCCCCCCGTATATCTACTCACCTGGTCCATGTCTGCCGAAGACAGTGTCGCCATCCTCCTCTTCATCGCCCGCAGTCCATGTGAGGGTACCTAGACGCAAACATATAAATAGCATCGTAAACCGAATCACATACAAAAGTCAAACGATACGAAGAGCAAGCACAGGTTAAAACCTATGTCCCGTCCACGCAAAAGAACCAAATACCGCTCGATATCGGCGTACAAACTCCGATGGATCGAGATAACATCATCAAACAACTTGTAGTTTTAAAACACATTACTTATATTGTAAAACATGATCAAATTCATCGAAACACTAAAATCGATCAAATCGTCCGTTTTCGAAAAACCCGAAAATGCCAATTTACCGTTTTTCATCGAAACTTGACATTTCAATGAAACCAATGGTCATAAAACTCATTAAATAGCATTACTAGACTATACAAACCATTACTATATTTTTATTACACAATTTTGCATTTATTTGAAATTTCTAGTTTGCAACTTTTAACAATTTTAACATTTTCCAAGCAAAATACCACAATTCCACCTCAAAACATGATTTTGCATAAATTAATCACTTAAACCACAATTTATGATGATAATGATGTAATGAAACTATAATTATATTTTTAATCACATTTATTTAGAAATTCCTAAAATCTAGTTTACAAAATAATAGCATTTTATTACTATTTTTCCAATTATCAAAATAATCTAGTGATCAAACTAAGTTTTTCATTCAATTAATATGCTAATATTCTCACTAAAATTACCATCTAATGATAACACCCTTAATAAGAATTTTATTTTAACCACAACACATTTTAGAAAAAATCTAGTTAGCTAAATAGTTTAAATTAAACAATTTCGATCAACAATTTATTATACCACCACCATGCAAGAATTTTCCACTCTAAAAGATGTTAAACTAGCTATTATAACCCTAATTAATTAACAAAAACCACCTCTTGAATTTTCAAACCCTAACTTGAATTTTAGAATTTGCAACAAGAATTAATCTAATTAATCTAATTATGCTTTAAAAGAAATACCTAATAGAAATAAAACAAAAGAGAAGGATTTATACCTCCACAACCTCATGTCCAAACTTGAAAATGAGCCTCAAAAATACATGCTTTCCCACTCCAAAATCCATGTAGAGAAGAGTAGAGAATAAAGGGTATGAAATAATTAGGTTTTTGTGGAATTTAAATTGGATTTTTGTAGTATTTTTGATGATTTTTGAATAAAAATGAGGTGGAAAATGGGGGGGGCAGCCATGGTGATGGGGAGGCCGGCCACAATAAGGGGAAGAGGGAGAAACACATGAGAAATGGTGTAGAAACTTCTCCAAAATGTCATCATCTTAATGTCTTTTCAAGCTTTATTCATTTTCTTTTAATTCTTTTCTAAAATAACTCAAGAAAGATCTAGAAACAAGGAAAAATTTGCAAATAAATTTTGCATGATACACACTAAATTCTAATATGCCATGGTTCATTTTTACAAATTAAAACCATTTAAATTTGTAATTTACACTAATTTAGTGTAAAAATAAAGCTTATGTTAATATTTAAAATAATTAATTTAGGAAAAATATTTTATTAAACCAAAAATTTATAAGTGGTTAAATAAACACTATTTACTAGTAATTTCATAATTAAAATAGATATTTTTAAATTTATAGTGAAAAACAATCACGGTTTGGTTTTACGAAAAATACATTTTACTTTACCGAAAATCCTAAAATTCACTTAAACACTTTTATTCATTTAATTATTTATTTAATTATTTTTAAAATTTTACAGTATCGATGCCCTGTCTCGATAGTCCTGCGACCAGGGACCGGCATAAGGATGTGCTTATAGATTACCCAGCCCCACTAGTGTGACTGCCATCACAACGCTGGTAATCAAGCAAAGATCCTAAGGGCTCCACTAATGTGTATAGGCGATATACTAAAATAAACACATGTACACATTGAAGTAGAAACAAACCAAGTAGCATACTACTATTTTGAGCAAGATTGTATATACAAGGTGAATATCCCAAGCTTCCATTAAGTAATATACAAACTAGTATGATACAGTAATGGCCTCTAGGGCATATACACTAACAATCTCCCACTTGCACTAAGGCCATGTACTGGCGTATCGAAGACCTATCATCTCGATCAGCCGCTCGAACTGAGTCTGGGGCAAGGCCTTGGTGAATGGATATGCAGTGTTATCTTCTGAAGCGACTCTCCGAACCTCGATCTCCTGGCGATCCACGATCTCCCTGATCAGGTGATACCGCCTCAAGATGTGTCTGGATCTCTGATGAGACCTGGGTTCCTTCGCTAAAGCTATAGCCCCGTTGTTGTCACAATACAGAGGTATTGGATCAACAATGGACGGAACCACCTGAAGCTCTTTCAAGAACTTCCTCATCCAGACAGCTTCTTTTGCGGCATCAGATGCAGCGATGTATTCCGCATCCATCGTCGAGTCAGCAACGGTTTCCTGTTTGGAACTCTTCCAACACACCGTCCCTCCATTGAGGGTAAAGACAAAACCCGACATGGACTTGGAATCATCCTTGTCACTCTGGAAGCTGGAGTCAGCAAAGGCCTCGATCTGGAGGACTTTTCCGCCATACACCAAGAACATCTCCTTAGTCCTTCTGAGATACTTGAGAATGTTCTTTACTGCTATCCAGTGTTTCTCCCCAGGGTTTGACTGATACCGGCTTACCACACTCAGTGCATAAGCTACATCCGGTCTGGTACACAACATCGCATACATTATAGAGCCTACCGCAGAAGCGTTGGGTATAATAGACATGCGATCCCTCTCCAAATCAGTCTTGGGAGACATCTCTTTAAAGAGGGTGATCCCGTGACAAGTGATCGCACGCTTTTGGCGTGTCGGATGTTCAAATAATTTAAGTGTAACCGCGATCAGGACGGTGTCGCTTTGCAGCTAGCCGGTGAGCACGGGTCGGTCCACAGGGAGATGGTGTTATCTTACCTTCTTGTCTTAGACGAGTTAATAAAGAATCTTGTATGTGTTTGTTTGATCTAACCTATGTGTTTATCTGCAAGTAAAAAGTTGTTAAGAAAATACGAGATTGTAAGCTAAGAAATCCGTACTCAAAAACCTTTGAGCCGAGTCTTGACCAATTGAAGCTAAGCAATCGGCAACAACGTGGATTAGGGGATTTAAGCGCGGTATTCGTGGAATCCGGCTTATTTACCCTTGTCCTTCCGTTCTTGTCTCTTGCCTTCGCCTCCGGCCAAACCGAACGCAACCGGTCGTGGTTAGGAATCACCGTTACCTTGTCAGGGTACGGTGCCTAACGGAGCGCTTGCGTATGGTTTGGGCGAAGTTCAAATGGAAAATAACGGGAAAAGGAATTGGCAAAGAAATGTTAACTTATAAAACCGTATTAATTCTTATCAACAACAATAATTACAACATTTACAAAATGAACAAAAGAGAACAAAAAGAAAAGAACAAAGAAAAGAAAAGATACAAGTAATAAAGAGCATGAATAAAATTGCATGAAATAGAATGCAAGTAATAAAAAGACAAGTAATAAAAAACGAGTAATACAAGAATACGGAACTAGGACCCAAGCCAAGCATGTGCTCAATAGCCAACCCTTAAACTTGCAAGCTCAATGAAGAGGTTGCAAGATCAAGGGAAGGGTAGAAAACGCATGTGAAATGAAGTGCTAGTCCCGGAAGAAAATACGACCCTTGAGATCAATAACTAACTCTTAACCATTCAACCTCAATGAAGAGATTGAATGAGCAAGAGAAAGCAGAAATCTCAAGGGGGAGCAAACTAACAAGAAAGATAAAGAACCCTCATCTTCATTAATCTTCCACTCAAAAGCTCTCACTACAATGTCATGGAGAAAGAATGAAGAAGAGGAAAAAGAAGAACAAAATTCTATAAAAAAGAGAACAAAGAAAAGCTCCTTTGGTTTGGCTCTGAACTGCTGTATTTATAGGCTGGAGAATGGAATTCTAGGGCAACCAGAAGACACAATATGAAGTACCCAAACTACCCAGAAAAAACGACAAGGAGTGGGCCCCACCTAGCCGCGGATCCGCCGCCAATACCCTCTATTGGCCGCGGATCCGCGCCCCTACAGTAGGTTTAGGGTGTGGGGTTTCTTGTACGGCCCTGATCTGCTGTCCCCTGTTGTCTGGTACACATATTTTCTGATAATTCTTTCACAATTCTTCCAGAATTTCTGTTGAGGAAAGGTGGACTTTTTGTGGTTGTTTTTGTCATGATTGCCTCGAGCTCCGCGTAGATTTCTTGGAACTTGTTGTTGCCATTGAGCCTTGTGCATGAAGGTGACATTGATTTGACATTTTGTCTTCCTAAACTGGTATCGGGCAACATACGGATGACGAGCGGAGACCGTGTTTTCTCAGTGGTTGGCAGGAACCCGGATTTTGTCGTGTTTTCCATGAATTTACCGTTTTAGAACCGAGAACCTGTATCCTGCAAATATATAACAAACACGGATTAAAAGCACCTACCTATAAACAACCGAGCGTAAGAATTGGCGGTATAAAATGCAGTATTCTGTGATGAACAAATACCCCCAAACTTAACTTTTGCTCGTCCCGAGCAAAACCAATTATTCACAAAAATAAAATAATAACCGCACTTTCGCAGGGAACGCGATTGCACTGAGCATGTGCAACAAGCCGTTAAACCTCTAGGTGTCCCTAGTAGGAGGAGTGTTGTCTCCTGAGGGTTTTCAGCGGATACTACCCACAAAATCCGGTCAAGCTAGTTTTGTAAAATAACTAAGATTCAAGCCCCTAAAGTTTTGTTTCAGAAAATAACAATTCTATAATCCTAAGTTTAGACTATCGAACATTTAGTTTTCACACCTCGCTTCTTATTTAACTATAGGTTTTATATGTCTTTACGTGTAGTGCAAATAGTGCCGTTAAGTTCCAGAAAGGTCGATTAAAGTCATCATGTCGCACAATAAAGCCCAGATAACAATTTTAAAAGGATCACATAAGTTTTATAAAGAGTTAAGTATTTTTCAAGTTTCGTTTTCCAGTAAGGTTTCAACTTCAGAATTTCTATCTTCCCTAACAGGAAACTAGGTCTTATTCTTCACTCCACCTTTTTCTTGTTTTCATTTCATACACACCTCTGTGAACGTGCAATAGTCTTTATCATAGAATAAAACCTTCATATCTCCGTTAAAATTTTTATAAAAGCCTGTCTTTTATCAAGATTATTCTCACACAAAGAACCGTTAGGAATTTTAACTCGGAGAGAACACTTGCTTGACTTTGTTTTAAAACTGGACTTTCTAGGCTTCTTAGCGAGCTTTGGGCCAATGCACCCAAACCAGTTGGTTTTAGGGCATTAGGTGTAGAAACACCCCAGCGGACTTAATTACTCAAGTTACCTAGGTCCAGAAAACAAAAGACAGTTTTGTCGTGAAAATCAGATGATTTAATACGAACGGAGGTATAACCGGCAGTTCAAATATTTTTTGGATAAAAGACGTGTTTAGTGGGTTTGGTGTGTAATCATTCCAATCAAGTTTTAGATGGGTTATTTTTCAGACTTAGCTCCAATTACGGCATCAATAACATTCCTTCATATTCGCTTACTTCATAAACTATTCTTGATATATTACTTATTTCAGAACAAACCTATTTGATCCTCAGAAAATCATTTATCTATTTAAAAGTTTTTTAAACATAAAAGACTTGTCATCTAATTTCCAAGACTCACAACACGTGTAGTGTAATGTAAAGACGTATATCAGCTATAGTTAACTTCAAAGGAGAGTTATCTTTCAGGTTTTCAAAATCCAAACATAGGATTTAGTTATTCCTATCTTTTCAAACAAAAACCGTCGAATGTTGAATCAGAGTTCTTCCACAAGCTAACTTGACAAAAAAGTTTTTATATTTTTGGAAATTTTTAAATTTTTTTGGGTTTTTAAATAAGGTATGCAAATGCAAAATATACAAATGAATGCGAAGGAAGAAAGCTTACCGAGCACACCCCCAAACTTAAACTTGACAGTGCCCTCACTGTCAGGCTATACCAAGAGGGTTAAAATTGCCGGCGCTTCCTAGAAACAAATTATATACAAAACAGAAAAAAAAAACAAAAAAAATATATACAAAAAAAAAGTGTCCCCCCCAAACTTAAGTAAAACAGTGTTTCCACTGTTAAGCGATGAAGTTCAGGATTGGGGGGGAAAGAACAGTATCCATCTGTACAAGGCCTTACACAGGCCAAAAGTTAACACCAACCATTCAAAGATTTTATCATGGTACAGCAGTGGTTGGTGAAAGAAGGTGAAGAGGTAAGAAAAGGAGATTACGCGAGACCGCTTGTGGAGAGAAGTGGAATGCGGTCTCGGTAGATGAGGGGAAGAAGAATGGCGGGAGGGAAAAAGAAGTGGAATACGAACTTGAGGGTGCAAATGGAGTAAATAGATTAGCACAATTTGTGATGACCGATGTGTGGAAAGCGATTGTGCTAATATATTTACCCGTCGAGAGATTGGGTCAAATCCCTCAAGGTTCGTGAGAAACTATGGGTACGCCGAACTTGGTAAACCAGACATATGAAATGTAAGTGATACGGGTTCTTGCAAGGTCGGAACGATGGAAAGGATGGAGGGAAGTGGTTGAGGAAGGGTATCGGTTAAGGGTTCAGGAGGGTGTACACAGTCAGTGGAAGGATTAGGATGAATTGGAAAATCCGACTCATCAATTAAAACTGTATCATCCTCAGTGCTATCCTCAATATTCTCCTCAAAATTCAGCTTATCCATGCAAATTTCATAAAAATCAAGACGCATACAGGGTTCGGGAAAAACATTTAAAGAATCGGGATGATGATTTGAAGAGAAAAACTCAGCCAAATCTACGGGTTCATCATCCAAAATGTTCCCAGCGTCAATATCCTCGATCAAGTGAAAATCTATATTCTCAGACACCTCAACAAAAGCATGGATATCAATCAATTCAGGTTCTAGAGTGGAGGTGTAGAGGTCGAGAGGATTGGGTATGGTTTCACTCAAAAGGGACCCTTCACAATCGGGCAAATCAAACACTACAAAGTCGCACAACTCATTAAACATTCTATCTTCAACTGATAATTCATTTGGGACATTTGATAGACTTTCAACACAGGAGTTGTGGGATTCAATTTGAGACGGGTAGGTTTGATTTGGAAGGGGGTATATCTCACTCTCTCCACTCAAATTCACTGCCTGTCCTGCCGCCTCATCATACATTGAAAATGTTGGAGCTAATTGAAAACTAGCTACCGGGTCACTAGGTTGCATGAGGGCGGCCATGGATGCATTCAAATCCATCATCTGTTGGCTTGACGCTACCCTAAAGTCTTCCAACGACTGTTCCAGACTAGACATGGGTTGTGATGGGGTTTCAGTAAAAGATTCAAAGTTATTTGGATACTGAAAACTCCCTAACGGCTGTTCTGAAGTAATGTCTAGGGAAGGTGCAAAAGTAGGGTAGGATTGGTAGGAAATGGATGGCTGGACAGGAGTGGATCAACATTGGGATAAGAAGGTGAATGGAATTGTTGATCCCAAGAATTTGTAGTGGTGAAAGGAGTGAAAGATCGGCAACGGGATTGTTCAATTCGTTCAGCAAGAGACATTGGTCTCGGGGTTACAACCGGACTTTCAAAAGGGGTATCAACGCAAGAAGGGGTGAATGTTTGAAACGGTTGATACGAAGTGGATTGCGGGGTCCAGTTGTTCGTCCTAGACGCGTCTATCCGATCTTTCAAAGAAATTTTGGGCATGGAGGGGTCGTTTGAAGTTCGACCAAAACAAGAACCCTATGAAGTAATGTCTGGTTGTGGGTACCAAAGTTCGGCAAGAGTTTTGCGTGGTGGGGTACCCATGATATGAAGAGAGAGAATGAAAGAAAGGCAGAGAAAAGGAGGGGAAAAAGAATGTGATTTTTTTTTTATTTAGTTAGTTGTTAGCAAAAGAATGAAGTATACACAAAAAAGAATATGGACAAAAATCACGACACAAAAATACCACACACCTAATCGTTCTAGGGTTCACCTAGGTCAACTAGACCTGCTCGAGAACTTGATTGTCGAAGTAAAACTGTGTCGAGAAACAGGCTCAAGATACACTGATCACGAGGCCAGGTAAGTGCAGAGATAAGGGGAGGTTTTCCAACGCTTTCGCGAAGTTCCTTAATTAAATAACCCTTTCTCTTTTGGCGGTTTCGCCGTTAACACTTTCCTAGACACCCCGTAAACAATATACCGTTAAGCAAGCTTCTAAATACAGTTAACTTCTCCTAGTGAGCGCGAAGTCCTTAAGGCTTAAAGTCTAGTTTCTTTTAAATTTTTGTGCGGGTAAACGTTATGCGCAAGTTCGTGATTTGTGGGCCACGGAAAAGGTGATGAAATCCTTTACCGTATGTTGTGGGGTTCGCTTGCCCTTAAGTCCGTATTAATTGATGCAATGCGCAATTCAAAAAAATTCTTATAAAGAATCAAAACAATCGTTTTTTTAGTTTAAGCGCGGCGCTGCAACAAATACGGGTTAGTCAAGTTTTAGCGTTTGCTAGCAAACTTGCAAAGAATCCTGCAAAGAATAGTATATTGGAAGCGTCGGATTTGAGAAGAAGGTGTTAGTAAAGTACGTACCGTTTAAATTTTGGGTTAGGAAACCCCCGTTGAATCAAATCCGGTAAGCTTGAAAGGTTCGCTTGCGCGGGTCAAACTACCCGGATCTTTGGCACTGTACTTCGTAATCACCTTAACGTTGAATGTACACTTTGCTTCCCCACTATCGCAGTTTGCAAATACGCAAAATTCTGCACACTTTCCCACAAAAATATTGTCCAAAAAACAAAAAAAGAATATATATTTTTTTTATATACAAAAAGAATATTAACCCGAATAACAAGAAAGAAAATACGCTACCGTCTCCCCGGCAACGGCGCCATTTGATCGCACGCTTTTGGCATGTCGGATGTTCAAAGAATTTAAGTGTAACCGCGATCAGGACGGTGTCGCTTTGCAGCTAGCCGGTGAGCACGGGTCGGTCCACAGGGAGATGGTGTTATCTTACCTTCTTGTCTTAGACGAGTTAATAAAGAATCTTGTATGTGTTTGTTTGATCTAACCTATGTGTTTATCTGCAAGTAAAAAGTTGTTAAGAAAATACGAGATTGTAAGCTAAGAAATCCGTACTCAAAAACCTTTGAGCCGAGTCTTGACCAATTGAAGCTAAGCAATCGGCAACAACGTGGATTAGGGGATTTAAGCGCGGTATTCGTGGAATCCGGCTTATTTACCCTTGTCCTTCCATTCTTGTCTCTTGCCTTCGCCTCCGGCCAAACCGAACGCAACCGGTCGTGGTTAGGAATCACCGTTACCTTGTCAGGGTACGGTGCCTAACGGAGCGCTTGCGTATGGTTTGGGCGAAGTTCAAATGGAAAATAACGGGAAAAGGAATTGGCAAAGAAATGTTAACTTATAAAACCGTATTAATTCTTATCAACAACAATAATTACAACATTTACAAAATGAACAAAAGAGAACAAAAAGAAAAGAACAAAGAAAAGAAAAGATACAAGTAATAAAGAGCATGAATAAAATTGCATGAAATAGAATGCAAGTAATAAAAAGACAAGTAATAAAAAGCGAGTAATACAAGAATACGGAACTAGGACCCAAGCCAAGCATGTGCTCAATAGCCAACCCTTAAACTTGCAAGCTCAATGAAGAGGTTGCAAGATCAAGGGAAGGGTAGAAAACGCATATGAAATGAAGTGCTAGTCCCGGAAGAAAATACGACCCTTGAGATCAATAACTAACTCTTAACCATTCAACCTCAATGAAGAGATTGAATGAGCAAGAGAAAGCAGAAATCTCAAGGGGGAGCAAACTAACAAGAAAGATAAAGAACCCTCATCTTCATTAATCTTCCACTCAAAAGCTCTCACTACAATGTCATGGAGAAAGAATGAAGAAGAGGAAAAAGAAGAACAAAATTCTACAAAAAAGAGAACAAAGAAAAGCTCCTTTGGTTTGGCTCTGAACTGCTGTATTTATAGGCTGGAGAATGGAATTCTAGGGCAACCAGAAGACACAATATGAAGTACCCAAACTACCCAGAAAAAACGACAAGGAGTGGGCCCCACCTAGCCGCGGATCCGCCGCCAATACCCCCTATTGGCCGCGGATCCGCGCCCCTACAGTAGGTTTAGGGTGTGGGGTTTCTTGTACGGCCCTGATCTGCTGTCCCCTGTTGTCTGGTACACATATTTTCTGATAATTCTTTCACAATTCTTCCAGAATTTCTGTTGAGGAAAGGTGGACTTTTTATGGTTGTTTTTGTCATGATTGCCTCGAGCTCCGCGTAGATTTCTTGGAACTTGTTGTTGCCATTGAGCCTTGTGCATGAAGGTGACATTCATTTGACATTTTGTCTTCCTAAACTGGTATCTGGCAACATACGGATGACGAGCGGAGACCGTGTTTTCTCAGTGGTTGGCAGGAACCCGGATTTTGTCGTGTTTTCCATGAATTTACCGTTTTAGAACCGAGAACCTGTATCCTGCAAATATATAACAAACACGGATTAAAAGCACCTACCTATAAACAACCGAGCGTAAGAATGGGCGGTATAAAATGCAGTATTCTGTGATGAACAACAAGCCGGTAGGTTACCGTGCTTGGAATCTTCCATACTGAATCTTTTCAGTATGGTGTAAGATTCAGTATGGTGTCGATGTACCTGGACTGTGAAAGTCCTAATATCCTCTTGGATCTATCACGATGGATCCGGATCCCCAGGATGTATGAGGCATCACCCAGGTCTTTCATGGAGAACCTGTATGACAAGAACCCCTTGACAGATTGTAGCATAGGAATGTCATTTCCTATTAAGAGAATGTCATCCACGTACAAAACGAGGAATACTACAGTTCTCGCTACAAATCTACAATAGATGCATGGTTCATCTGGATTTTTGATAAAGCCAAATTCCTTGACTGTCTCATCAAAACAGATGTTCCAACTCCGCGATGCATGCTTTAGTCCATAGATGGACTTAAGCAACTTGCACACCTTTCCGCTGCTCCCACTCTGAATGAAACCTTCTGGTTGGTCCATATAGACACACTCCTCTAAATTTCCATTTAGAAAAGCGGTCTTTACGTCCATTTGCCAGATCTCATAATCATGGAAGGCAGCAATGGCAAGAAGGATCCGAATGGATTTCAGCATAGCCACTGGAGAAAAAGTTTCGTCATAGTCCAAGCCAGGTCTTTGACGGAAACCCTTTGCAACAAGTCTAGCTTTATAGGTCTCAACCTGTCCATCTACACCAATCTTCCTTTTGAAGATCCACTTGCATCCTACGGGTTTTACCCCGTCTGGAGCAATGTCCAACGTCCATACTTTGTTGGTGTACATGGACTCCATTTTGGTCCGCATTGCATCCAGCCATTTTACTGAGTCAACGCTCTGAACGGCCTGCTGGAAGCTAGTAGGCTCATCATAATCTATGATGCAATCCTCTCTATCCCCGTCTATGAGAAAACCGTAGTATCTCTCGGGCGGATGAGACTGCCTAGTACTCCTGCGGAGCGGCGTAGGAACGTCCTGTTCTTTTGAACCCTCTGGTTCCACTAAGCTTTCTGTAATAGCTCGTGGTTCTGAAATTTCTTCCAGTTCTACTGCGCTCCCACTAATTTCCTTTTCTAAGAACTGGTGTTCTAGAAAGTGGGCATTACGAGAAACAAGGACTTTTTGTTCCTCTGCGTGGTAGAAAAGATACCCCCTGGTGTTCTTTGGGTATCCCACAAACTTGCACAGTACTGAGCGTGCCTCGAGTTTGTCCGCATGCTGCTTTTTGACAAAAGCTGGACATCCCCAGATCTTCAGATATTGAAGATAGGATTTCTTCCCACTCCATAACTCATAAGGTGTGGTAGGCACAGTCTTAGTGGGAACTCGGTTCAAAAGGTATGCAGCTGATTCCAGCGCATACCCCCAGAATGATCGCGGTAACTCAGCGTTACTCATCATGGACTGTACCATATCCAATAGGGTTCGGTTCCGTCTCTCCAATACACCATTATGTTGTGGAGTGTATGGAGGAGTAAGCTGAGAGAGAATTCCGTTCTCTTTTAAATAGTCCAGGAACTCGGCACTCAAGTATTCACCACCTCGATCCGATCTTAGAATCTTGATACTTTTGCGGGTTTGTTTTTCTACTTCATTCTTATATTCCTGGAATTTTCCAAAGGCTTCGGACTTATGTTTCATTAAGAAGACATAACCGTACCTTGAAAAGTCACCCGTAAAAGTAATGAAGTAAGAAAAACCGCTTCGCGCATGTGTAGACATTGGACCGCACACGTCGCTGTGTACGAGTCCCAAGAGCTCGCTCGCTCTTACTCCGTGTCCAGTGAACGGAGACTTTGTCATCTTTCCTTTGAGACAGGATTGACAAGTGGCATACGATTGATATTCGAACGAATTCAAATATCCTTCTGTATGTAACTTTGTCAACCATCTCTCATTGATGTGACCCAGTCTACAATGCCATAAGAAAGTCTGATTTATTTCCGGAGACTTTCTTTTGTGTGTAATCTGGACATTGAAAATCTGTGGTTGGTTTAATACGTATATACCATTGCTCAATGTACCTGACCCAATCAGAACTTGATTAAAGTGAATGTTTACAACATTGCTTACAAACGCAAATTCATAACCTTCTTTAGAAACCAAAGATACAGAAATGATATTACAAGTTGCGTTGGGTGCAAAAAAGCAATTACGCAAAACCAAAACATGTCCATCTGACATTCCCAGGTGATAGTCCCCCACGGCCTTAGCATCCATGCTAGCTCCGTTTGCAACTTTGAGGGTCATGTCACCTGCTTTCAAAACACTACGGTTTCTCAATGCCTGCAAAGAATTACAGATATGAGATCCTGATCCGGTATCCAATACCCAGGAAGTAGAGTTTATTGAAAGACAGTTTTCAATAACATACACACCTGAAGCTGAAGCTGCAACCTGCTTCAATTCCTGTGTTCTGGCCTTCCAGGCCCTGCAATCATTCTTCCAGTGTCCTTTCTTATGACAATAGAAGCATTCTTCCTTATCCACAAGCTTCCCCGCTTTCTTTGTTGCTTTAGCTTTTCCCTTCGTATCCACTTTACTAACACCGCCTCTAGGTTTGGCGGGGGCTTTCTTATTCTTTCCCTTGGCTTTCGCCTTAGACCTAGAAGAAGATGATCCTCCTACAAACAAAGTGGATGTTTCCCTACCTTTCTGCAGGGTGCCCTCTGCGCTCCTCAGCATGTTGAGGAGCTCTGAAAGTTCAACTTCTTTTTCTTGTAAGTTGAAGTTCAGTATAAACTGGGCGTAAGTGGAAGGAAGGGACTGGAGAACTAAGTCCGTATAAAGCTCACTCTCCAATGTGGTCCCTAGGTCCGCGAGCTCCTTAATGTAGCCGATCATCTTAAGCACGTGTTCTGCTACTGATGATCCGACGGCCATCCTTGCCGAAAATAACTTTTTCGACGCTTCGTATCTTGCGATACGAGATTGCTCTCCATACAGTTCTTTTGTATGAAGAAATATGGATTCCAAGTCCATATTCTCGTGCCTCCTCTGATGTTCATTGTCCATAGAGGCAAGTACGAGGCACTTGGCCTTCGCTCTATCAATCTCCCAAGTCTTACGGATTTCCTTATCCGCGACGCTGGAAGTGGGACCAGGGACAGGGGGAGCTTTGGTGGTAAGAAGATACCCCAGCTTGTCGTAAGTGATTGCCATCTTGACATTCCTGAGCCAATCTTTGCAGTTTGGCCCTGTCAGTAAGTTTTTATCTAGAAGTAACTTAAGTCCAGTCATGTCGATTGGTCCCTGCAATTAGGAGAGAGAAGAAATACTCAGCTTGATGCTCTTGCAAGTTTAGAATGGTTTTTAATTTGTCTAAACAGGATGGCTTCCACTGTTTCTCGAATCCCTCCTCAAACCAAAAAGAAAGAATTAGTCAGGATCAATCTCACCGTACAATACTTGCTTAACCGTTCGGCCAGGCTGGTGTCGGTACTTCGAGGGAGGTTTTCCAACGCTTTCGCGAAGTTCCTTAATTAAATAACCTCTTTTCCCTGGGGGCTTAGCCCCGCTAACACCTTTCTAGACACCTACTAGGTTTATAGCATTGATCGTTTAGTGAGAAATTTCCCGAGGAGTAGCATATACTCACAGTAGGATCGGGATCCAAATATCATCGCGTGACGAAACTGAAGGAATCCTACCAGAATCATCACACTCCAAATGGTATGCAACACTAGCAAGTTTCAGTTCTTTTGAAACTCCCGATGTGGATTTTTGCCCCATGCTCTTATGACCATGGCGTGAGGTCAAAATGTCATAAGTCACATGTCAAGTTCTTCCCATCATTATCCAGGTTAATTTGAATCCACCCGTACCTACCCTTGACGTAGGCCAAAATGGTAGTACGTCTGTCCCAAACCAACGCATTCTATCTATGCAACAGATAAATATCCGGCAGCTACCAATCACTATGCATTGGCGTGAGGTCAAAATACATAGCTTGAATACTACCGAATATTTAACTGAAATAATGGAGGGCTACGAATGGTTTTGGCAAAACCGTGAACGTAGTGAACTTGATATAATCAATGGAATGAGATAGCTTTTAAAAGGAGTGGCTCAAGCTCCGCATTTAAAAGTTAGTTTTGAAAAGAACCGAGTGGTTTTTCGAAAGTGTTCCAACGACTTTTACATGGTTTATTTTCTTTCATTAGTTCTTTTAATGCGTGATATTCTTGCATTAGTTCTTTTAATGCGTCCCATCATTTAATCCTACCATTATAGAAAACAACCAAAATATGACGTACGCTTATGCCATTCGCATTCGCCACGGGGCCCCGTCATTACCCGTTAGGTTACTTAACTAACGACAGAGCGGGGGCTGGGCTAGCACGGTTGTAAAACATAAGCAACGCCTAAATAATATCAAATATAGATATATTGCAATGATAGCCATTTCAGATCACAGATGAACACATTGGATATACTAGGAATCCGCAATTCGTACGAGCCTGTAACGAAAAGCAGATTACACGGTCGCGGTGAATAGCCAATACCCCACCCAAGACCCTTACGGGTGCGGCAAACTACCCGCCAAGTACCCGAAGCGAAGCAACCTCCCTCAACTCCGTGAGTAGGCCACTCGGCACTTCGGCATACCCGGTAGTTTGTGCACCCCCTCCATGGGTCTATCCTAGGAGCAAAAACAGTAAAAAGAAATTATACAATGACGGCTACAACCCCGACCCGGTTGTGCGGCCATACAAATAATTATTACATCAATTTACAAATTTGTATGAATTGAAAGAAAAGAAAACTCTCATCTCACAACCCCCGGCTATTCACCCGCGACAATCCAATGAATTCATATATACATTTCAATAACATTACAGATCACAGATTTGTATAACCCCCACTAATCGGCATATAGCGATTAGTAGACGTTCAATACAAATATCACATCACAGAAAAACCCGTCAGCTTAAGTTTTTTAGAAGTTCGATCAAAAATACGGATTTACAGGCCCTAAATACAAAATTTTTGTTCTGGAAAATCTGGGCAGAAAATACATATTCCAAAAATCCCAAAACAACCCCAGAAATACACTGCACCAAATTTGGACCTCGGCCGAGTCAACTCGGCCGCGGAACCGCGGCGGGAGCGTGCTCCCGCCGCGTTACCGCGGCGCTTTGAACGGTTCGTGGGACCAAATTTTGTGGTTATTTTATAAAAAGCCTGAGCCGATTTTTAAGATGAAATTTATCAACTTTTGAACAGAATAAAAATCGGCAGAAACTTGACAATCTCGGGTTCGTTTCGTGACTTTTTCTTTGATCGATCTTCTAGTTACTTTGCTAACATGTTAGATAGAGTTTAACCTGGCTCTGATACCACTGTAAGTCCATGCTACCTCTCCCGGTATTTTCGGGCATGCGGAATTTGGTGAAAAACAATTTTCTTAGAGGTGGTAACATGGACTTAAAGACCCGGATCTTTGTTAAACATCTAACTAACAACCTAACTACGAGTTGCTAACTACTCGGTTAGGGGGTTATACCTTTCCTTTTCTCAAACTCCTTCGTCTTCAAGCTTCGATGGTCGTCCGAATCGGCTTCTCCCCGTCGTCTCCTTACGCCGAAGATAGATCCACCTGAAAGCTTCAACCTTTGGCTCCTTCTTCGAACTTTGAAGAAACTAGTTCACTCGGTTTGCTGAACCTTGTGAACTAGAGTGAGTAGAGAAGAGTTTGTATGGGATTTTATCTATGGTTCTTGGTTCTCAACTCATGAGACAAGTGAACCATAGAGTCAAAAGAGGGAGAGCAAGAGGAGGAGATGAGAGCTCAAGAACAAGAGAGAGAATGAGCATGAAAGAATGAGAGAAGACTTTTCTCATTTGGCTCTCATAATCCAAAACAATCATAACACCTCATATCAATCAAGTATTATGTGATGCATTAAGCAACCATAGCCATATCATTTCATGCACTCATTTTGCACAAAAGAGCAAGCAAGCAAAATTCTTTGCCATGAAATGATAGCTATAGTTATCATGATGGTCAACTAGTCAAGCCTAGTCAACCGGTCAACAAAGTCAACAAGTCAACAAAAGTCAACAAGTCAACAAAGTCAATCCCTCAACAACCATGTCACCATAATACTTAATTAATATAATTGTTAATCACATATCATATTCTCATTAGGGTTGAGCAAAAAGGTCAACAGTCAACGGTCAACGGTCAACAACCCTAATGAGAATCCTCTGCCTCTGTCTCTCCGTCAACTGTGCATACACACCCGCATCCGCGTTATGAGGAACACGAATATAAACTGGATAAAACCAATCCCAATACGTACACTACGATCTGGCTTAAACCAAAGCCCGCTAGTGTAAACTGTCCGGACACTGTACGTGCATAAGTGCACGGATGTGACCGAACCCTGTCGCAAAACCATGCGACCTGTCGCAAAACCATGCGACCTCTACTCTTTTGCCTAAAGGCGAATAGCTTTCTGTGTGGGACTCTAAAGACTCGACACTACGCTGGCAGTGGGTTTAACCACAGACCGCAAGCGGCACTAGCTGTGCGTAACGGTCCCCAGGTAGATGCCGACAAGAAGACTGACGAGGCGAAACCCATCTGAACTCCTACTGAGCCTGAATGTGACATTCTCCGTACAGTCCGGTCTGTTCGTCTGATACATCGCATGGCGGGCCTAGGGGGCGGTAAACGTCAGTCCCCCAATAGCGGTACAAGTCATGTCGGAGTGAAGCCCAAAACACCCTGAGATAACCCTGGAAGCCTACCAGTATATCTCGTTTGCCCTGGCCAGGGACTACTCGTGTAATGGCTCTCCTAGACACAGCGCGATGTCAACCCCCAATACCGGGAGAGACGAATCCTGTCTAACCGTCACTGCCTCCAAGTGCTTCGGGACTGCACCCAACTACCACCTGTTTGCACGACTCCTTTGAGCCGTAGTAGGGTAGTAATCAAAGTACAGTGGGAACACACTCGAGGCGAAGTGACAGTTTCAAGTCAGCGGACTAAACTGTACTCATGTCACCTGGGAACTGATAACTGACGATAGGCATAATACCAACTAGTCAGTTCCCGACGAGTCCTGTCCAGTGTACTCGTAACCCAACGAGCACCCGCATACTATCTCAAGTACGACGTACCGACGGCAGTGGAACAGACCGTCTCCCACACTGGGATGAGAAGCGCATGCGCTAGTCTACTCCGGAGTATCGATGCCCTGTCTCGATAGTCCTGCGACCAGGACCTGCATAAGGATGTGCTTATAGATTACCCAGCCCCACTAGTGTGACTGCCATCACAACGCTGGTAATCAAGCAAAGATCCTAAGGGCTCCACTAATGTGTATAGGCGATATACTAAAATAAACACATGTACACATTGAAGTAGAAACAAACCAAGTAGCATACTACTATTTTGAGCAAGATTGTATATACAAGGTGAATATCCCAAGCTTCCATTAAGTAATATACAAACTAGTATAATACAGTAATGGCCTCTAGGGCATATACACTAACAGCAAGTTATCTTAATCATTACTATCAACTGAATACCATACATAAGTATCTACATCTTCGATCCCCTTGAAGAATCCTGATACTTGCAACGCCTGGTTCTCTACTTTATTCTTATACCTATAACTTCTCAAAACTTAGACCTTGTATTTCTACGAAACACATGTCCAAGAACTGGAGAAGTCACAAGTAAACAGAATATAGTACGAGTACCAACCCCTCTATCCTCATGGACACTGGACAACATACAGTACTCTGTATAAGACCCTTGAGTTTAATAACTCATTCGCTGTGTGTCGTAGGTTGAAAACTGTACTTATGGTTAAGAAGAATTACACTGCTGTTTAATGCTCCTTACCTAACCATCCACTGATATAGGTAAATGTCATGGACATAATTTCAAAAAGGTATATCTCACTCTATAAAAATAGATATACAGATATGTCAATTTGAAATTGGTGCATAATAACGGATATTCAAAACTAAATATTTACCATCCGGCAAACAACCCAGGTGGCTTCCTCAAATATCACCAACTACAACGAATCCCGATATAATGAGGATGATCACCCAATTCCCAATAACTTACTCCCACTCATCATCTTTAAAACCATACAGATGTGAGAATCAAACCTGGTAAATACATACCCTGGAGCAAGGACCAATTGGAAAATCTGTTTTTCTTTTAACAGTACACAGTGAAACTGAAACATTGAAATGTTTCGAAGGGGTATCCGGGTATTCCTAGTAATGCCTCTTCCAATATCAGATTCACAACTGTAACCGTATATTTCTTTGCCATCTCTCCAAATCCCTTTATATGTCTTTAGTCATTACCTTCTGTACACCCTCTTAGGCTAAATGGTTTTCTTGCTTCCCTACCGTTCGGCACCAGCCTATGGTTTGGAAGAAGACTATCCATTAAGCGTAATAGGTGTATTGTCCTAATCCTAGGAGCACTCGCAACGCGAGAGAAGGTAAGAATAAAAGACAACTGAATAAAACCTTATTCCTATTTCTCCTGAACCAGAATCCATCCCCAAACTGGAACAAGTTCCTTTCGAGTTCGTATATAACCATACAATGGAGTATCCAAATAGCTGTGGATCTTCGTAGTGATACGGAGTGTTCTGGAGAAATACAAAGGTGATGTAGGATTGGCGAAGAAATACTTGGTTTGGTCGTGAATAGCAGTCGCAGTTTACTTTGCCCTCTTACTAATCCCTTTATTTGTCTTTACTTAATACCTTCTGCACACCTTTTAGGCTAAATGGTTTTCTTCATTCCCTACCATTCGGCACCAGCCTATGGTTTGGAAGAAGACTATCCAATTAGAGTAATAAGTGTACTGTCCTAATCCAAGGAGCACTCACAACCTGAGAGAAGGTAAAAGGAAAAGACAACTGAATAGTTCTACTCGTTTTCTCCAGAACCGGAAACCATCCTTGAATAAATTCCTTCGAGTTCGTATATAACCATACGATGGTTTTATCCAATGGAAGTGGACGTTCGTAGTAATACGGGGTGTTCTGGAGAAAAGGGTAAAAGTAGGAGTGGCAATGAGGTATGCAACTCTAACAATCCAAAAGCCTGTGTTATAAGAAGGTTCGGTCAACTTGGTCACTGAGTCATAGTCTAGGGTCGGGCCATAGTCGCTGCCAAAGAGAGAGAGAAAAGGAACACTCAGCGTGCACTCTAACCTATATCAGAATGGTTACCAATTTATCTAATCAGGAAACCTTCCACTGTAACGTCAAATTCTCCTCCAAACCTGAAAGAAGAATTAGTCGAGATCACCCGAGGAGTAAACCAACTCATCAGTAGGAATCGGGATCCAACTATCATCGCATGACAACGTGACGGAATCCACTCACGTTATCACACTCCAGAAGATATGCGCATATCTGGCAAGTTTCACTTTCTTTAGAAACTCCTGATGTGATTTTTGCCCCATGCTCTTATGACCTTGACTTTGGCCAACAAATCATAAGTCACATGTCAAATTCTACCCGTCATTTTCCAGGTTAATTTGAACCCACCCGTACCTACCCATGACTTTGGCCAACAAGGCAGTACGACTGTCCCAAACCAACGCATCTATCTATGCTGCATAAAAGTAACAAATAGCTACCATACACTATGCCTTGACTTGGCCAACAAACATAGCATGAATACTACGTGCTACCCGTCTGAAATGACGGAGGGTTACGAATGGTTTTTGGCGAAAAACCTTTAACGTAATGAACTTTATATCGTTGAAGGAACCGGATAGCTTTTTATAAAAATATAGTGACGAAAACCATTGCTAAAGAGGTCACTCCCGGTGAAGTGATCTCGGCTCTTGCCTCGTCGACTGAGGTGCTGGATATTCATAACCGAATACCACTGTGCAAAACAAAAGAGAACGTCCTTGTAATAACAGCTTTTTGAAAATTGTTCTAACAACATCAGAATAGATTTGTTTAGCTTGCATTGATCCAAATCAACGCAGTCCCATCAATTGATCACACCAATAAAGAACGAAAATAATGATGTACGTATATGCCATCCGCATTCGCCACTGGGTCCCGTCATCACCCGTTAGGTTACTTAACAAACGACAGTGCGAGGACTGGACTAGCGCGGATGCAAAACATATACAACATCTACTAGTATATATATCAATATATAATATTCGCTCAAGGCGTGATAAAAATGCAACATCACAGAAATGTAATAAGCATCATAGAACAATACAGATATCTGGGATCCCCGGGTTTCATAGAGCCGCTACTGAAACCCGACGTTCCCCTAATCGTGTGGATAGCCTGTACAATGAAATCCTAGACCCCTACGGGCGCGGCAAGTTACCCGCCAAAACTTGAAGCGAGGCAGCCCCCTTTAGCAACGTGAATGGACCACCAAGCACTTCACTGAATCCGGTAACTTGGGCACCCCTCCTTGGGTCAACCTGTAGCCCCTACGAGTGCGGCGAATAGCCCGCCAATTCCAGAGTGAAGCCCCTCCGTCTTAATGCCATGAGATGCGGGGCCGTTGCCCTCTGGAACCCGGCTATCCGTGCACCCCACCGCGGGGTAATCCTAGTATAGAAAATAAAATATATATACAACGGGTACATCGACCTCAGCCCGGTCGTGCCCCAAAAGAATAATATACAAACAGGCAGTAACGGCAGTCCACATGTCGGACACTCGCCCCGCAATATCAAATGTACATATACAACAAAACTGTACTAGCATTGCATCCAGGCTATCCACCATGACAAATCCGCAACATCACAGCACAACACAGAACATCAACGTGAATGTCACGTTCGTAAATCCGTCTAAAAGAACTAGAGCAATTAGACAGGATTTACCGATCAAATGACATTCACGGTCACAGATATAATGTAAATACTGTGAAATAACATGTTTAAAATTTTCGATCGACTAAATTTCTCGATGTGGGCCCCAAGTACAATACTCAGTACACAAAATAAATCTGGGCCCAAGCAGAATATACCAAAAACCCCAATTCCAACACAGAGACCTACTGAAGAAATTTGGTGCACTGTGGCTACAGTACGGCCGAGGATCCGCTGCCAAAATGTGGTTACGGCCGCGGATCCGCCGCGCTACAGTAAAAACATCGGACCAAAGTTTCTCTGTTCTCTTGAAAAAGCCTGCACATATTTCTGCAATACACCAAATATTTATTTGACAACTAAAAAATTAAGACAGAAACTGATGCTTGGAAAATGTGGTTTTTGGAAATTCGTTCTATCGAACTTGTAAACACGTTAGAGCAAGCTAGTAAAGGTTAATGGCGTGGCTCCGATACCAATGTAAGTGCACGGCAGCGCCCCGGCCGTCTGTCCAAGGACAAAATGCGGAAAACAAAAACTTTTCTTTAACTAGAAACTGGCGCTACCACGGACTATAAACCCAGATCGGACCATTAACCTATTGCTAGCTAACTAGAAAAAGGGTAGAGAGCTATACCGAGCGATCCGTGTCCTTCGGTCTTCGGCCACCATCCCGATCTCCTCGCGGAATCTCCGGTCTCGATCTCTTCGTTAGAAAGGCACCACATCACCGAGTCTGTTTACGGGCTCCTATCTCTGGACCGAAGCAACTCGGACACGAAGTTGGCAAGCCAACGTGTCCAAGTTTACTGTAGAATATTCTTAGATCACTATGTCTCAAAGGAGTTGACGAAGTTGCCATTTGGAATGGAGATGAAGTAATAAGCTTTTTAGACGAACCAAGAGGATTTTGTGCAAGCAAATGAGGTGAAAATCCTCCTCTAAAATTTTGGACATCCCCCATGTAGTATTGGCCGGCCACAATAATGAGAGGAGGGAGGTCAAGCATGCAAGAGAGAAGAATGAGTGATGAGGAGAAAAACAATGATCACAACAAAAGTCTCCTCCTCATCAATCCAATCACATAGAGCAAGTAATGATGCAAATGGAACTCAAAGTCAATCTAGAACCATCATGAAGCAACCACTTACAAAAAACACCCTCCACTTTGCTAATTAGCACATTTTCAAATAAGCCCCTCCCATCAAAGGAATTTCAGCCAAGAAGGAACAAAGGAAAAATGGCCGAAACGGATTGCAAACTGGCAACTTCAAAAAAGTGATCCGGTAATATATTACTGGATAACCCCGCGACTGTATGTACATACCCGCATCTGTATTCCAACCGAATACAAATGCAATGAGACAAAATCTACACTGTACAATACTAGGATCCGGTTTAAACCAAAGCCCGCTAGTATTATCCGTCCGATCATAATCCGTGCAATACCGCACGTATATGATCGAACCCCGCCATATATCCATACGGCCTCTACAGCGTTTCGCCCAAAACTTGAGAAACTGTCTGTGGGGGACTCTAGAGACTCGTTAATACTTCGGCTATGGATTTAACCACTAGCACGTCAGAGGTATTAGCCGTACGTAACGAGCTACCAGGTATTGACCATAAGGGAGGTCGATGAGCGAACTCATCCTGACACCCTACTGAGCCTGTCAGTGACAATATCTGTACAGTCTGGTCCATTCGTCTATGAGCATCGCATGGCGGGCCTAGGGGGTTGGTAAAAGTCAGACCCCCAAAAGCGGTACAAGTCGTGTCGGAGTGTAGCCTAGAACACCCTGAGATACTACTAGAATACCTACCAGTAAATCTCCTGCCTTGGCCAAGGACTTCGTGTAATGGCTCTCCTAGATACAGCGCGACCTCACCCCCTATACAGGGAGAGACGAGCCCCTGCAGATCCGCTCACTGCCTCCATGTGGCTCGGGACTGTACCCAACTAAAACCTGTTTGCATGACTCCTTTGAGCCGTGGTAGGGTAGTAATCAAAGTACAGTGGGAACTCACACGAGACAAATGACGATCTCAGGTTGATGAACTAACCTGTACACATGTCACCAGGGAACTGCTATCTGACGTCAGGTATAAAAACAACTAGCATGTTCCCGGTGAGTCCTGTCTGGTGTACTCATAACCCAATGAGCACCTGTATACATCTTAGGTGAACCAACTGACACCAGTGGCTTGTGAGACCGGCCACCACCCCTCGTCGGGATCTCAACTGTATACACTAGTTTACTCTGGAGTATCGATGCCCTGTCTCGAAAACTCCCACGACTAGGGACCTATTAAGGATGTGCTTACAGACCCCAGCTCCCACGTATACGATCGCCATCATACTGTTGGTCGTCAAGCAAGAATCCTAAGGGCTCTATCAACGCGCAATTGTGACCTGTATGGTCACCTAAAGCAGTACACGATGATAAAGATAAACCAGATACCATACTATCATCTCGAGTAAGACTGTCCTACCGGCATAGGTCCTCCCTCAATCATTGCAATCACGTGCTTGTGATCAAATAATTGACTCTGAGGGCACTATCTCCAACATCTAAAATATTTCAAAATGTTATAACTGCACTCGGTCAAGCACCTCTTATCACGAGGGTTCTCCATGGAAGATCCGGATGATACCTACTACATCTTGTGGATTATGATTGTTCAGTCAAAAATATTGCACTCTTAACACGACAATTTCCTTACTCTTTTTAATCATCATAAGGTGTTTGGTATAATTACAGCACATATTAGCAATTCGTCTGCAAAATATCAAATAACATGTCTTATACATTATAACCGGCGTTATGAAGGAAATTGTGTGTAAATATTTTACGTATAATATTTTGTATCTCAACATTCTTCATTGAGATTGTGTGCAGAAAATTATTCATGTCAAAAAACTGGAATCGCAAAAAATTGCCGAAAAAACACAGCAAGTCAAAAACTGAAAATCTGGCAGAGATTCAGACGAGATTAAATGATTTCAGACACCAAAAGAACACCCAAAGACTAACACCAAGACACCCCAAGAAAATGAGCCAGTGAACTCATCGTATGGCCGCGAAACCGCGGCCGAGTTGGCTAAGTTGCCGCGGATCCGCGGCCGAGTTGGAGGCTCCGAAAATATGTTCTCTCCAGAAGCATCATTCTAACAACCTTGCTTTCTCAAGACGCTTCATTACCACGTGGCTTATTCTGGAAGGCTTTGCATAACAATCTTATTCTAGAAGTCTCCTTGTAACAATCTCATTCTAGAAGGCTCTCTCTAACTACCAAGCTTATGAAGGAAGCTTAATTGGAGATCTATAAAAGTGGATCAAGATTAAAATTTAGGGGTTGTTCAAAAATTTGTTCATTAATTATACATTGTGCCACAATTCAATTCAAGTTGATTGACACAACTTGAGATCTAATCAAATCAAGATCCATTGAGAGAAAAATCAAGCGACAATCGAAAATCCTTTATCGCAACGCCGATCATCATCAAGAGCAAGAGATCCGCGGCGATCCACGTCTCACGGCGATCGAGCCGAGCGAAGATCGACGACAAATTCCCTTTCAAAGGAACGATCGAGAGCTAGTCTTGTAAACTCGAATAGAGAGGTGTAATTTGAAGGAGATTTAATAAAGGTGATAATTGTAATTCTCGCTTTCTTTACATTCTTGCATTATGAAATTTCTCGTTCTTGATTCTTTAATTTTCATGATGTGTGAGTGAAATCTCCGCTTGTAAAGGAATCTAGAGAATCGGTAGATCTAATGATGATAAAATCCTAAAACTAATCTTAAGTCTTATGAGATTTGTGAACTCTAGGAAAAAGAATCATCAATGACCTAATTTGGAGCGAGATCAAGTTCTTTATTATTTCGTTGCAAATTAGGTATCAAACGATTAATGATTTTCTTTGCTAGAGCCTAGATCTGAATGATGATCAATGAAAAGATAAGGAATAGAGAAGGAGAAACCCTAGTTTCTTCAATAGATCCCTAATCTTCATTCATCGTCATCGATCTAGCTACAATTCATCAATAGATAAGATTCGTAATTTTTAGTATTCATCATTGCTACTAATTCGATCGATTCCTACAAGCTATTCTTCATATTCTTGATAATTCACTTTGATATTGGACACTTTCTTGATTTCTAATTCATGAATGTATTTTTGATTTTCTTGAAATGACAACTCAATTAAATCTCAAATTACTTTCTTGAATTTTCTTTTCTATTTTCATTTCGACTCATCTAAAGCAAGATCGAACAAGTACTCGCATCTTAGTGAACGATCCGTATTCATTAACGAGCTACATCAACACCGTTAATTGATTGCAGTTATAAATTCTTTGGTTGTAATTACAATTCAAAACACGATCCGAAATTTAGAATCAATCAAATGGCGCCGTTGCCGGGGGTGCGTGCGTAATTTGTTCTTTCTTGCTATTTGAGTTGAAAAATTATTATTCCATCAAAATTTTAATTCAAGAATCGCTTCAAGTGCTTAACGATTAGTGTTTGAATTTTTTTGCGAGGGAATCTGGAATCATTTTAACAGTGAGATCAAGATTCAGAGACTTTCTGAAGAATCCAGAGGAGTACAGGCAGCAACAGAAAAATTTTGAAACCCTAATTCCCACTGTGAACCACGAAACCGCGGCGGTTTGCTGGTTTTTGCGGCAGTTCCGCCGCCGTTTAGGTGATTCAGAGCTTCAGACTTCTATGGTGTATGTAAGTCCACGTTGCCCACCCCGGTGCTTGCGGGGAGGCGGAAACGGTATAAAAATCGGATTTTTAGCACTCAAGGCAACATGGACTAACTAAAGGAGGGATCTTTTCTAAACAAAACTAGCTACCAAGCTAAAGAGAGTTAGCTACTCGGAAAAGAGGTTATACCTAGGGCTTTGTGTCCTTCTCTCCTTGCTCCTTGTAGTGAACGCAAGTGATCTCCTTGTCGTCTTCTCTCGTCGAAGAAGGATCCACCCGAGAGTCTCAACCTTTGGTTTCAACTTTAAGCTAGAAGTAACTAAGATGCTAGAAGTGCTAATCCTAGAACCTTAGATGAGAGTAGAGATTATTTTAGAGTGGTTTTACTCAAGCTCATGTGTTTCTCAACTTATGAGAGGGGAGAGCTTGAGGAAGAGGAAGAGCAAGAGAGAGAAAGCACATGATAGAATGAAATGGTTTTTACAACCATAACAAAATATATGTGATTTTTCAAATAATAATATTAATCAAAAATGAAAAGGTGATGGTTAGTTTGAAGAGACCATTATCATATCACAATAAATGATTTTGCAAAGATCAAAGAGCATCTAAAAAGTAATGATGATGGTCAATGTTTCAAACCTAGTCAACTAGTCAACCATGGTCAACAAGTCAACAAGCCCAACCATGACACAATTTCACTTAATTAATATTATTAATTGATAAATCACAATATCAGTAGGGTTTGGAAAAAGACGACTGTCAACTGTGCATACACACCCGTTCCAAAACCCTAATGAAAAACCTCTTCCTCCGCCTCACTCAACTGTGCGTACACACCCGCATTCATGTTCCAATGAACACGAACACAAAGAGATAAAACCAATCTCAAATCATATACTAGGATACGGCTTAAACCAAAGTCCGCTAGTACAAGCTGTCCGGACATCAAACGTGCACAAGTGCGCGGATGTGAACGAACCCTGTCGCAAAACCATGCGACCTCTACTCATTTTGCCAAAAGGCGAATAACTCTCTGTGTGGTACTCTAAAGACTCGACACTACGCTGGCAGTGGGTTTAACCACAGACCGCAAGCGGCACTAGCTGTACGTAACGGTCCCCAGGTAGATGCCGATAAGAAGACTGACGAGGTGAACCCATCCGAACTCCTACTGAGCCTGTATGTGACAGTCTCCGTACAGTCCGGTCTGTTCGTCTGATACATCGCATGGCGGGCCTAGGGGGGCGGTAAACGTCAGTCCCCTAATAGCGGTACAAGTCGTGTCGGAGTGTAGCCCAGAACACCCTGAGATAACACTAGAAACCTACCAGTATATCTCGCTTGCCCTGGCCAGGGACTACTCGTGTAATAGCTCTCCTAGACACAGCGCGATGTCAACCCCCAATACCGGGAGAGACGAATCCTGTCTAACCTTCAGTGCCTCTAAGTGCTTCGGGACTGCACCCAACTACTACCTGTTTGCACGACTCCTTTGAGCCGTGGTAGGGTAGTAATCAAAGTACAGTGGGAACACACTTGAGGCGAAGTGACAGTGTCAAGTCAGCGGACTAAGCTGTACTCATGTCACCTGGGAACTGATAACCGATGATAGGTATAATACCAACCATTCTGTTCCCAACGAGTCCTGTCCAGTGTACTCATAACCTGACGAGCACCCGCATACTATCTCAAGTACGACGTACTGACGACTGTGGGACAGACCGTCTCCCGCACTGGGATGAGAAGCGCATGCGCTAGTCTACTCCGGAGTATCGATGCCCTGTCTCGATAATCCCACGACAAGGGACGTGAATATTAGGATGTGCTTGTGGATTACCCAGCCCCCACGAGTGTGACTGCCATCACAACGCTGGTAATCAAGCAAAGATCCTAAGGGCTCCACTAATGCGTATAGGTGATACAATAAAAGAAACACATGTACACAATAAAGCAGAGACAAACCAAGTAGCATACTACCATTTCGAGCAAGATTGTCTATACAACTGTGAATATCCCAAGCTTCCATGAAGTAATATACATACTAGTATAATACAGTAATGGCCTCTAGGGCATATACACTAACAATCTCCCACTTGCACTAAGGCCATGTACTAGCGTATCGAAGACCTATCATCTCGATCAGCTGCTCGAACTGAGTTTGGGATAAGTCTTTCATGAATGGATCTGCAGTGTTATCTTCTGAAGCAACCCTCCGAACCTCGATCTCCTTGCGATCCACGATCTCCCTGATCAGGTGATACCGCCTCAAGATGTATCTGGATTTCTGATGGGACCTGGGTTCCTTCGCTAAAGCTATAGCCCCGTTGTTGTCGCAATACAGAGGTATTGGATCAGCAATGGACGGAACCACCTGAAGTTCTTTCAAGAACTTCCTCATCCAGACGGCTTCCTTTGCGGCATCAGATGCAGCGATGTATTCCGCTTCCATGGTTGAGTCTGCAACGGTTTCCTGTTTGGAACTCTTCCAACACACCGCCCCTCCATTGAGGGTAAAGACAAAACCCGACATGGACTTGGAATCATCCTTGTCACTCTGGAAGCTAGAGTCAGCAAAGGCCTCGATCTGAAGGTCTTTTCCTCCATACACCAAGAACATCTCCTTAGTCCTTCTCAGGTACTTGAGAATGTTCTTTACCGCTATCCAGTGTTTCTCCACAGGGTTTGACTGATACCTGCTTACCACACTCAGTGCATAAGCCACATCTGATCTGGTACACAACATCGCATACATTATAGAGCCTACCGCAGAAGCGTAGGGTATAATAGACACGCGATCCCTTTCCAAATCAGTCTTGGGAGACATCTCTTTGGAGAGGGAGATCCCGTGACAAGTCGGTAGATTACCGCGCTTGGAATCTTCCATACTGAATCTTTTCAGTATGGTGTCGATGTACCTGGACTGCGAAAGTCCTAATATCCTCTTGGATCTATCACGATAGATCCGGATACGCAGAATGTAGGAGGCATCACCCAGGTCTTTCGTGGAGAACCTGTGTGACAAGAACCCCTTGACAGATTGTAGCATAGGAATGTTATTTCTAATAAACAGAATGTCATCCACGTACAAAACGAGGAATACGACAGTTCTTGCTACAAATCTACTATAGATGCTTGGTTCATCTGGATTTTTGATAAAGCCAAATTCTTTGACCGTCTCATCAAAACAGATGTTCCAACTCCGCGATGCCTGCTTTAGTCCATAGATGGACTTAAGCAACTTGCACACCTTTCCGCTGCTCCCACTCTGAATGAAACCCTATGGCTTGACCATATAGACACACTCCTTTAAATTTCCATTTAGAAAAGCGGTCTTTACGTCCATCTGCCAAATCTTATAATCGTGGAAGGCAGCAATGGCAAGAAGGATCCGAATGGATTTCAGCATAGCCACTGGAGAAAAGGTTTCATCATAGTCCAAACCAGGTCTTTGACGAAAACCCTTTGCAACAAGTCTAGCCTTATAGGTCTCAACCTGTCCATCTACACCAATCTTCCTATTGAAGATCCACTTGCATCCTACGGGTTTTACCCCATCTGGAGCAATGTCCAACGTCCATACCTTGTTGGTGTACAAGGACTCCATTTCGGTCCACATTGCATCCATCCATTTTACCGAGTCAACGCTCTGAATGGCTTGCTGGAAGCTAGTAGGCTCATCACTATCAATGATGCAGTCCTCTCTATCCCCGTCTATGAGAAAACCGTAGTATCTCTCGGGCGGATGAGACTGCCTACTACTCCTGCGGAGCGGCGTAGGAATGTCCTGATCTTTCAAACCCTCTGGTTCTACTATGCTTTCAGTAATAGCTTGTGGTTCTGGAATTTCTTCCAGTTCTACTGCGCTCCCACTAATCTCCTTTTCCAAGAACTGGTGTTCTAGGAAGTGGGCATGATGAGAAACAAAAACCTTTTGTTCCTCTTCGCAATAGAAGAAATATTCCTTGGAGTTCTTCGGATATCCCACAAACTTACACTGTACTGAGCGTGCCTCGAGTTTTTCCGCATGCTGCTTTTTTACAAAAGCAGGACATCCCTATGTCTTAATGTGATTAAGATAGGGTCTCTTCCCACACCACATTTGATATGGCGTAGTAGGCACAGTCTTAGTAGGAACTCGGTTCAAAAGGTATGCAGCTGATTCTAGCGCATATCCCCAGAATGATCGCGGTAACTCAGCGTTACTCATCATAGACCGTACCATATCCAATAGGGTTCGGTTCCGTCTCTCCGATACACCGTTATGTTGCGGAGTGTATGGAGGAGTAAGCTGAGAGAGAATTCCATTCTCTTTTAAGTAATTCGGGAACTCGGCACTCAAGTATTCACCACCTCAATCAGATCTCAGTGTCTTGATACTTTTGCCTATTTGTTTTTCTACTTCATTCTTATATTCCTAGAATTTTTCAAAGGCTTCGGATTTATGTTTCATTAAGAAGACATATCCGTACCTTGAAAGGTCATCCGTAAAGGTAATGAAGTAAGAAAAACCGCTTCGTGCATCCGTAGACATTGGACCGCACACGTCGCTGTGTACGAGTCCCAAGAGCTCGCTCGCTCTTACTCCGTGTCCAGTGAACGGAGTCTTTGTCATCTTTCCTTTGAGATAGGATTGACAAGTTGCATAAGATTGATATTCGAACGGATCCAAATATCCTTCTGTATGTAACTTAGTCAATCTTCTCTCATTGATGTGACCTAGTCTACAATGCCATAAGAAAGCCTGATTTATATCAGGAGACTTTCTTTTGTGTGTATTCTGGACGTTGAAAATCTGTGGTTGGTTTAATACGTATATACCGTTGCTTAATGTACCTGACCCAATCAGAACTTGATTAAGGTGAATGTTCACAACATTACTTACAAATGCAAATTCATAACCTTCTTTAGATAATAATGATACAGAAATGATATTACAAGTTGCATTTGGTACAAAATAACAACCACGCAAAACCAAAAAATGTCCATCTGAAAAACCCAGGTGATAGTCCCTCATGGCCTCAGCATCCATTCTAGCTCCGTTTGCAACTCTGAGGGTCAAGTCACCTGCTTTCAAAAACCTACGCTTTCTCAACGCCTGCAAAGAATTATAGATATGAGATCCTGATCCGGTATCCAATACCCAGGAAGTAGAGTTTATTGATAGACAATTTTCAATAACATACACACCTGAAGCTGAAGCTGTAGGGTTCCTAGGCACACTAATGAGGTCTCAGAAGGCATCAAACATGCCAATTTCAAAAATTACAAGTGCCGAGAAACCCTAATACGGATCGTTGACTAGAGTTTAAGCGAAAACGATAACTAGTTAACAACTTAACTAAGAGTGAACGGAAAATACAACCTTTGTAGATCCGGTCCTCCACCTCCATAGCTCCGTGATGATGTCTCCTCGCTGCGATCATCGGATCCTGGGCTCTAGCGTCGGCTTCATCGGAGAAATGGGCGGGCTAGGTCGTCGACTTCGATGCCGAAGATGATCTACGTCGAGGCAACACAAGATCAAGCTCCAACTTCACCTAGCCATGAAACTTGTGAAGAAAACACCCTATACTACTTGGAAAGTGGTAGAGGATGAAGAAATAGGAAGTGGGTTCACTTTAGAATTGGATTTCTCACTCTTTTTCTCAAGTTGCCATTGATGGAGGCAAGCTTTTTCTTCATCTTTTTAAGAAGAAGAAAAAGAAGAAGATAATATGATAAGTTTTTTTTTAAAATAGAAAACTAAATGAATACTTATCATCTAGCAACCATGGTTTGGTGTAGAGAATAAACTATGGTTAGGTTGAATGGTTAGGGTTAAGCATGAGACAAAGATGGTGGACTTGTTCAAAGCTTCATGAAGCTTCAACAAGCAAACAAAGAAAGCCACCATTTTTCCTTTTGCCAAAATGAATGAATAAATAAATAAATAATCAAATAAATCAAGTGAAACCCTAACCATTGACCAACCATGGTTTAAACCAAACATACATCCAAACTAACATGTATCATCAAACATGATACAATCTTGTGCACAAAAATATATCATATACACAATGTGCACATCAAGTGAGAAAATCCATCTTAAGTGAACAAATACTAGTTAATGCAAAGTAATATATCAAATATATAATTATGCATTAAATCATCAAATCAACACTTGATTTAACGATCCGGTCATATCGCATAAGACCGACTAATATCCAATGTATCGATTTATCGAATCAATCCTTGATTCGATAACTAGGTTATATCGCATACAACCAATTGATACATTCATCGCGAGAATAGAATATGGTATCACATACAAGCATGATTCTCAGTCCCGCACATATCTCATATGCGCTCCTATTTCGTTTCGCTTGAGCCAGGAAACCTCTGTGTAGGACTCTAAAGACTCGTCAATACCACGGCAGCAGATGATGATCATATCAAACACCCACAAGCCGCAAGCGGTCTGCTAAATGTAACGGCCACCCGGGTATTGAGCGATCAGAAGATCGACGAGCAAGCTCGCTCACACTCTTGTGAATCCAACCAGTAACACTTACCGTACAGTCCGGTCTCGTCGTCTGATATGTCGCATATCTCGCCTAGGGGTGGTAAACGTCGGACCCCAATAGCTCGATAAGTCGTGTCAATATGAGGTCTATAACAGTTCGAGAAACTACTGGTAACACTTACCAGAAAATCTCAGCAACCCTTGCCAGGGATTTCCGGTTATAGCCAATCGAACACAGCACAACATCAACTCCCTATACCGGGAGAGACGAATCCCTTCCTATCGCTCATTGCCTCCATGTGATTCGGGACTGTACCCAAAAACCACCGTTTTGCACGCCCTCTTGGACGTGGTAAGGTGGAAATCAAAGCACAGTGGGAACCACACAAGACTCTATGACGATCTCGGATCAACAGACTACTCTGTACCAGTGTCACCAGAGAACTGCCTTCTGACATAAGGTATAATACCATCTGGGAGTTCTCGGCGGGTCCGTCCAGTGTACCCAGTCTCCACTGAGCACCCATATATCATCTCCGATGTCAAACACCAATGGATATGGGATCATCCATCGTCCATCTGTATGGGTCGAGAAGGTATACGCTAGTCTACTCTGGTATATCGATGCCCCGTCTCGATACACCCACGACTAGGGACTTTGAAGGATGTACTTATGGACTACCATGTCCCCACTAGTATGATCCGCATCATAGTCCAGGTAGCCAAGTACACATCCTAAAGGCTTTACCAACATGTAACAGAGAGACAATCAGTGTACACGTTAAGGTAAAGATCAACCAGATAGCATACTATCATGTCGAGCAAGAAAGTCCTCCCTATATATGTCCAAGCATCCACTACAATATACATCCTATGTATAGTAATGTCCTCTGGGGCATACATATAACTAACAATCTCCTACTTGCACTAGGGCCATCTGATAGCAGTGGTTGTAGTATCTCATACTCAACCATCCCATAAAAGTCTCTCTCTGGTAAAATGCCTTTGTGAGTGGATCCGCCGTGTTGCCCTCTGAGTCTGTTCTCCTAACCTCGATCACCCTGGAGATCAACCATCTCCATGATCAGGTGATACTGCCTTAGATTATGTCTGGGTCACTGATGGGACCGTGGTTCCCGGGCCAAAGCCACACTTCCATTGTCACACAATGGTAGGGACCTAGTTCATCTCATGAACCAATATACACCCAAACAGCCTCTTTGGTAGCATCTTAAGTAGCGATGTATCCTGCCTTTATCGTCTAGTATGCCACGGTATCTAGCTTGGAACTCTTCCAACATACCGTCCCCCACTGAGGGTAAAGACAATGCCTGTGACTGACATTCAGTCGTCCTTATCACCCTGGAACACTTCCAGCGATTCTCCCTAGGATCAATTGATACCATCTCACTACAACTAGTGAGAATCCTAACATCCAATTAGATCTATCTCATAGATCCAAAACTTAGGATTTAGGAGGTATCAGTTTGATCCTATATAGAGAATCATTGTGATAAGCGGAGATTGACTGAGCGTAGCATAGGAAACTCCTTCCCTATCAAGAGTATGTCATCCACGTACTCTACGAGGATCACCACCATACTCCCTACTACCTTTTGTATATACAAGGTTCATCTACAATTTTGATGATGTCAAGCTCTTTGACTAACCCATCAAAACAGATGTTCCAACTCCGCGATGCCTGCTTTATCGCATAAAACATCTTGCACACGTTTCCGCTGCTCCCACTGTCTACGAAGCCCTCTGACTGTGTACTTATAGACTCTCTCTTCTAAAATATTATTTAGAAAAGCAGTCATGACACCCAACCACCAGATATCGTAGTCATGGTATGTAGACGTGGCAAGTAGGATCTGGATGGACTTAAGCATAGCCACTGGAAAAAGGTTTCATCATTATCCACGCCTGGTCAATGACGAAAACCTTTAACAAGTCTAGCTTTGAAAGTCTCAACTTTTCCATCTACACCAAGTAATCTTCTCAAGATATACTTGCTCCTGATGGGGATTTAACCCTTCAGATATAGCAACCAAAGTCCATACTTTGTTGGTGTAGAAGGATTCCATCTCAGATCGCTAAGCATCCAGCCATTCTTACAGAGTCCCACTCCTGATGGCCTGCTCGAAACTAGTTGGATCATTATCTCATGATGCAATCCTCGCTCCCACTGTCATAGAGAAACTGAAGTATCTCTCAGGTGGGTGAGAAACCCTACTAGATCGGCGGAGAAGCTGAGGTTCGTTGGTATCTACTGAATCCTTTGGTTGTACCAAATCATCTGCTGTAGTTTGCATAGCTGGAACCTTTCCAGTTCTACATAACTAACCTTGCCTCGAGCTTGTTCGGATTTTACTTTTAGACATAGGCCGAACAACCCCGAATCTTAACTAGCTTAAGACATGGGCTCTTCCCATACCATATCTCATATGGAGTGGTAGGCTGTGATCTGATTCGAACCCTATTCAATAGGTATGCAGCTTCTCAAGCGCATAACTCCCAAAAGGAAACAGGAAACTCAGTAGTACTCATCATAGAGCACACCATATCACATAGGGTGCTATTGCTCTACCCCGATATACCATCGTGCTATGGTGTATACGGAGGAGTAATGCTGAGAGAGAATCTCATTCTCCTTTAGAATAGTCCAGGAATTCTACGCACAAGTATTCTCCTCCTTGATCTCATCATAGGACATAATACTTATACCCGTATTTTGGTTCTCTACTTCTAACTTATATTCTGTGAATATCACAAAAGGTTCGGACTTGTGTTTCAACAGGAACATAGGTCTGAATCTCGAAAGATCATCAGAGAATGTAATGAAGTACAAAGAACCGGTCTTGGCATGTGTAGACAGGGGACCTTACATACATCAACATGTATCAATTCCAAGAGTTCACTAACTCTTTCTCTGCTTCAAATAAACAGAGCTGTGGTCATCTTATCTTTGTGACATGACCGGCAAGTTTTCACAAGATGTAAATTCAAACAGATTTAAATATGCATCTTTGTGCAACTTAGCTAGTCGGGTCGCATTGATATGACCTAGTCTACAATAACTCAAGAAGGATCCGTTCATTTCTGAACTCTTCCTCTTGTGTGTGTTCTGTATACTAGGAACTGTAGTTTGATTTAGAACATCAATGCTTTTAGATAACGTGCCTGAACCGATCAACTTTTGATATAGGAAATGTTCAAAACATTATCCAACAATACAAAATTTTATCGTTTCTTTACTAATAAAGAGACAGATATGATTTTGTATATCAGGTTCGGTATCTAATAACATTCGTTCAGAATACATGTATTGGTAATACAGGGTGACAGCGACCAACAGACTTGGTTGCAACACTTGCCCCGTTTTCTGCCTCATGAAACTTATCACCCGTTCTCAGTTTTTCTACCTTTTTGCAGCCCTATGTAACATATTATATATCTGGGATCCTGATCCGGTATCATATACCCAGGATGCGGAGGATACTGAGAAACAGTTCTTTGTAATGAACACACCCGAAGATGATGCATCAGCATGCACTCTCTTCGTTTGGGCGGCACGGGAATTCTGGTAATCCCCAATTTCCTGCTCTGTCTTATAACAATTATAAGTTGGAGTGGGACCAACGTTCCCCAGCTCAGTATAACAAGCGGGTTCGGTCAAATATCCGTATTATTATCTTGATTAAGGCGTGATATGGTCGCTACCTGGAGAGAAAGAGAAGAAAACACTTAGCGTGCGCTCTTGCAAGAATAGATTGGTTATTATTTTATCTAATCAGGATGGCTCCCACTGTTTTTATCAAATCTTCCTTCAAACCCTAAAAGGAAAGACTAGCCGGGATTAATTACACACTACAAGTTCGCCAATCTTTCAGCCAGGCCAGTGTTGGTACTTTGAGGGAAGTCCCCCGTGCTTTCGCACGAATCTAATTAATGTAAATCTCGTTTTCCCAGAGGCATAACCCGTTGACACCTTTCTAGACACCTACTTGATCGGCTAATTATAATGTGTAAAACTCTCCCAGGAGTAACAATTACTCGCAGCGGGTATCGGGATCCAACTATCTCATAGAAGGTATGCAATCTCATTGCAAATTTCAACACTTGAAATTCCCGATAATTTTTTGCCCCTAATCTCCTATGACCTTGACAAAGGCCAACAAACTATAGGATGCTAGTCAAGTTCAACCCGTCATTTCCTGATTGAATTAAACCCACCTGCACGACCCTTGACAAAGACCAACACGGTCGCATGACTACCCTAACCCAATCTACATCATATGCATAAGCAGATAAGCACCAATCAGCTACCGCACACTACGCCTTGACAAAGGCCAACAAACGTAGCACGAATACTAACTACCACTTATCTGAAATGACGGAGGGCTACGACAGGTTTTTCTGAAAACCTAATGCGTAATGAACTTGATATCGTTGTAGAATCAAATGATTTTGAAATGGAGTGTTTTTTAGGCTTTTCTAGTTTTGCTAAAGGCGTCACTCCCGGTGAAGGGATCGTCGGTCCTTTCCTCGTCGAATGAGGTGCGGGATATATCATATATATCACTGTGCAAAACAGAAACTATAGAAGCTATCAAAATACAAACCGAGTGTGTAGCATCTACCAGTTATTGCTAAAGGAGTCACTCCCGGTGAAGGGATCTCGGTCCTTTCCTCATCGAATAAGGTGCAGGATATATCATATATACCGCTGTGCAAAGCAAGAACTGTAGCTACCTGTTTTATTTTGAAATTCGATTCTACAACATCTTTACGTTTCTTTTATTTCATTAATCTCATTAATGAAGTCCCGTCATTTAAAACACCTAATCATCACAGATAAATACGACGTACACTTATGCCATCCGCATTCGCCTCGATGTCCCCTCGTGCACCGTTACGTTAGGTAACTAACGGCAGAGCAGGGCAGGGCTAGCGCGGGTGTAAAACATAAGTAACGTCTATATAATATATCATATATACTATATAAGTATCTATCACAGAATATCAAATAATCACATCACAGATATCGCAGCAGAAGAATCATATGAAATATTGGATATACTAGGACGTCCGTGTTTTCAATACGAGCCAGTATAAAACACGGATTCCACGGTCGTGATGAATAGCCAAACCCACACCCCTAGACCCCTATGAGAGCGGCAAGCAACCCTACCAATTCTAGAGTTAGGAGACCCGGACTCGACTCCTCGAGTTGGTCTCCCACTGGACTCCAGAACCCGGTTACTTGTGCTCTCCTCCTTGGGTCTATTCTAGGGCGGAAAAGTAAATAATATACAAAAGGTGACATCTTCCGCAACCTGGGAGTGCCCCAGTAAAAGAATATTACATACAAGTTTTTACATGAATGAAAAGGAAAAACACCCATCTCACATAAAAAAACCCGGCTATTCAAACACGACGATCCAATATGACATATCCAGCAACACATAACATCACATGTCATCAACGTAAGTAAACATGCGTATCCCAATTGTCGTTGACATATAGCAACGAAACCGGTGATATCACATATTACACTTACGGTCACAGAAAAGAAAGTGTAAAACTACAACAGTTGGAATCCGCAACCTCCATAGACATCGCATGCCTAATCAAATGAATTCCTTAGACATCGCATGCCTAACAATTATAAACCTCGCATTTTAGTCTCATTATCGAAAACACTTTTCAATATCAAGTCGGGTAATTGAACAAGATTCTCGACATCTTGATCGAATGCTCGTCGCAAACTTTAGTAGGCGGCCGCACCCCCGATACCGTCGACGAAGTGCACTAAGGCGGAACACCGCTGCCGCCAGCACCCAAACGGATGCTTTCGGCGACGGGCTTCTCCTACAGTCACTTGGTCGGGGCTATGGGGTAAGGCTGTCTATTAAGTTTACCGGTGAGTATCCGCGTACGCTACGAGATTGCGACGGACTTTTGATCACATCAAAATTCCGTGGCAACCGATCAAGTGAGACTAAAGTGCTATGCTTATAACATTCATTCAGTTATCTCATAACTACTTATGGATTCCAAATATTGTATCACATTCCGGATAAATAGAAAATGTCAAATTTTCCGATCGAACACCCAAGTTTTCCCGAAATAGCTCAACACATGAAACAAGTTTAAAAACATTCACTTCATGCCTCAGTACCAACGGTCCAGCCGTAGAAGGGTCAAGCCAACGCCTCACATGTGGCACGCCGTGTAAGTCCATGCTACCTCTCCCGGTACTTTCGGGCATGCGGAATTTGATGAAAAACAATTTTCTTAGAGGTGGTAACATGGACTCAAAACCGGATCTTTGTTAAACATCTAACTAACAACCTAACTACGAGTTGCTAACTACTCGGTTAGGGGGTTATACCTTTCTTTTTCTCGAACTCCTTCGTCTTCAAGCTTCGATGGTCATCCGAATCGGCTTCTCCCCGTCGTCTCCTTGCGCCAAAGATAGATCCACCTGAAAGCTTCAACCTTTGGCTCCTTCTTCGAACTTTGAAGAAACTAGTTCACTCGGTTTGCTAAACCTTGTGAACTAGAGTGAGTAGAGAAGAGTTTGTATGGGAATTTTATCAATGGTTCTTGGTTCTCAACTCATGAGACAAGTGAACCATAGAATCAAGAGAGGGAGAGCAAGAGGAGGAAGATGAGAGCTCAAGAACAAGAGAGAGAATGAGCATGAAAGAATGAGAGAAGACTTTTCACATTTGGCTCTCATAATCCAAAACAATCATAACACCTCATATCAATCAAGTATAATGTGATGGTTTACGCAACCATAGCCATATCATTTCATGCACTCATTTTGCACAAAAGAGCAAGCAAGCAAAAGTCTTTGCCATGAAATGATAGCTATAGTTATCATGATGGTCAACTAGTCAAGCCTAGTCAACCGGTCAACAAAAGTCAACAAGTCAACAAAAGTCAACAAGTCAACAAAGTCAATCCCTCAACAACCATTTCACCATAATACTTAATTAATATAATTGTTAATCATATATCATATTCTCATTAGGGTTGAGCAAAAAGTCAATAGTCAACGGTCAACAACCCTAATGAGAATCCTCTGCCTCTGTCTCTCCGTCAACTGTGCATACACACCCGCATCTGTGTTCCGAGGAACACGGATGCATACTGGATAAATCCAATCCCAATACGGACACTACGATCTGGTTTAAACCAAAGCCCGCTAGTGTGAACTGTCCGGACACTGTACGTGCACAAGTGCACGGATGTGACTGAACCCTGTCGCAAAACCATGTGACCTGTCGCAAAACCATGCGACCTCTACTCTTTTGCCTAAAGGCGAATAGCTTTCTGTGTGGGACTCTAAAGACTCGACACTACGCTGGCAGTGGGTTTAACCACAGACCGCAAGCGGCACTAGCTGTGCGTAACGGTCCCCAGGTAGATGCCGACAAGAAGACTGACGAGGCAAAACCCATCTGAACTCCTACTGAGCCTGAATGTGACATTCTCCGTACAGTCCGGTCTGTTCGTCTGATACATCGCATGGCGGGCCTAGGGGGCGGTAAACGTCAGTCCCCCAATAGCGGTACAAGTCGGGTCGGACTGAAGCCCAAAACACCCTGAGATAACACTGGAAGCCAACCAGTATATCTCATTTGCCCTGGCCAGGGACTACTCGTGTAATGGCTCTCCTAGACACAGCGCGATGTCAACCCCTAATACCGGGAGAGACGAATCCTGTCTAACCGTCACTGCCTCCAAGTGCTTCGGGACTGCACCCAACTACTACCTGTTTGCACGACTCCTTTGAGCCGTGGTAGGGTAGTAATCAAAGTACAGTGGGAACACACTCGAGGCGAAGTGACAGTGTCAAGTCAGCGGACTAAGCTGTACTCATGTCACCTGGGAACTGATAACTGACGATAGGCATAATACCAACTAGTCAGTTCCCGACGAGTCCTGTCCAGTGTACTCGTAACCCAACGAGCACCCGCATACTATCTCAAGTACGACGTACCGACGGCTGTAGGACAGACCGTCTCCCACACTGGGATGAGAAGCGCATGCGCTAGTCTACTCCGGAGTATCGATGCCCTTTCTCGATAGTCCTGCGACCAGGGACCTGCATAAGTATGTGCTTATAGATTACCCAGCCCCACTACTGTGACTGCCATCACAACGCTGGTAATCAAGCAAAGATCTAAGGGCTCCACTAATGTGTATAGGCGATATACTAAAATAAACACATGTACACATTGAAGTAGAAACAAACCAAGTAGCATACTACTATTTTGAGCAAGATTGTATATACAAGGTGAATATCCCAAGCTTCCATTAAGTAATATACAAACTAGTATGATACAGTAATGGCCTCTAGGGCATATACACTAACAATCTCCCACTTGCACTAAGGCCATGTACTGGCGTATCGAAGACTTATCATCTCGATCAGCCGCTCGAACTGAGTCTGGGGCAAGGCCTTGGTGAATGGATCTGCAGTGTTATCTTCTAAAGCGACTCTCCGGACATCGATCTCCTGGCGATCCACGATCTCCCTGATCAGGTGATACCGCCTCAAGATGTGTCTGGATCTCTGATGGGACCTGGGTTCCTTCGCTAAAGCTATAGCCCCGTTGTTGTCGCAAAACAGAGGTATTGGATCAACAATGGACGGAACCACCTGAAGCTCTTTCAAGAACTTCCTCATCCAGACAGTTTCTTTTGCGGCATTAGATGCAGCGATGTATTCCGCTTCCATTGTCGAGTCTGCAACGGTTTCCTGTTTGGAACTCTTCCAACACACCGCCCCTCCATTGAGGGTAAAGACAAAGCCCGACATGGACTTGGAATCATCCTTGTCACTCTGGAAGCTGGAGTCAGCAAAGGCCTCGATCTGGAGGTCTTTTTCGCCATACACCAAGAACATCTCTTTAGTCCTTCTGAGGTACTTGAGAATGTTCTTTACTGCTATCCAGTGTTTCTCCCCAGGGTTTGACTGATACCGGCTTACCACACTCAGTGCGTAAGCTACATCCGGTCTGGTACATAACATCGCATACATTATAGAGCCTACCGCAGAAGCGTAGGGTATAATAAACATGCGATCCCTCTCCAAATCAGTCTTGGGAGACATCTCTTTAGAGAGGGTGATCCCGTGACAAGCTGGTAGGTTACCGCGCTTGGAATCTTCCATACTGAATCTCTTCAGTATGGTGTCGATGTACCTGGACTGTGAAAGTCCTAATATCCTCTTGGATCTATCACGATGGATCCGGATCCCCAGGATGTATGAGGTATCACCCAGGTCTTTCATGGAGAACCTGTGTGACAAGAACCCCTTGACAGATTGTAGCATAGGAATGTCATTTCCTATTAAGAGAATGTCATCCATGTACAAAACGAGGAATACTACAGTTCTCGCTACAAATCTACAATAGATGCATGGTTCATCTGGATTTTTGATAAAGCCAAATTCCTTGACCGTCTCATCAAAACAGATGTTCCAACTCCGCGATGCCTGCTTTAGTCCATAGATGGACTTAAGCAACTTGCACACCTTTCCGCTGCTCCCACTCTGAATGAAACCCTCTGGTTGGTCCATATAGACACACTCCTCTAAATTTCCATTTAGAAAAGCAGTCTTTACGTCCATTTGCCAGATCTCATAATCGTGGAAGGCAGCAATGGCAAGAAGGATCCGAATGGATTTCAGCATAGCCACTGGAGAAAAGGTTTCGTCATAGTCCAAGCCAGGTCTTTGATGGAAACCCTTTGCAACAAGTCTAGCTTTATAGGTCTCAACCTGTCCATCTACACCAATCTTCCTTTTGAAGATCCACTTGCATCCTACGGGTTTTACCCCGTCTGGAGCAATGTCCAACGTCCATACTTTGTTGGTGTACATGGACTCCATTTCGGTCCGCATTGCATCCAGCCATTTTACTGAGTCAACGCTCTGAACGGCCTGCTGGAAGCTAGTAGGCTCATCATAATCTATGATGCAATCCTCTCTATCCCCGTCTATGAGAAAACCGTAGTATCTCTCGGACGGATGAGACTGCCTACTACTCCTGCGGAGCGGTGTAGGAATGTCCTGTTCTTTTGAACCCTCTGGTTCCACTAAGCTTTCAGTAATAGCTCGAGGTTCTGGAATTTCTTCCCGTTCTACTGTGCTCCCACTTATCTGGGTTTCTAAAAACTCAGTTTCCAAGAAGTGGGCATGACGAGAAACAAGAACTTTTTGTTCCTTTTCGCAGTAGAAGAAATATCCCTTGGAGTTCTTTGGATATCCCACGAACTTACACTGTACTGAGCGTGCCTCGAGCTTGTCCGCATGCTGCTTTTTAACAAAAGCTGGACATCCCCATGTCTTAATGTGCTTAAGATAGGGTCTCTTCCCACAGCACATCTCATATGGTGTAGTAGGCACAGTCTTAGTTGGAACTCGGTTCAAAAGGTATGCATCTGATTCTAGCGCATACCCCCAGAATGATCGCGGTAACTCAGCGTTACTCATCATGGACCGTACCATATCCAATAGGGTTCGGTTCCGTCTCTCCGATACACCGTTATGTCGCGGAGTGTATGGAAGAGTAAGCTGAGAGAGAATTCCGTTCTCTTTTAAATAGTCCAGGAACTCGGCACTCAAGTATTCACCACCTCGATCCGATCTTAGGATCTTGATACTTTTTCCGGTTTGTTTTTCTACTTCATTCTTATATTCCTGGAATTTTCCAAAGGCTTCGGACTTATGTTTCATTAAGAAGACATAACCGTACCTTGAAAAGTCATCCGTAAAAGTAATGAAGTAAGAATAACCGCTTCGCGCATGTGTAGAAATTGGACCGCACACATCGCTGTGTACGAGTCCCAAGAGCTCGCTCGCTCTTACTCCGTGTCCAGTGAACGGAGTCTTTGTCATCTTTCCTTTGAGACAGGATTGACAAGTGGCATACGATTGTTATTCGAACGCATTCAAATATCCTTCTGTATGTAACTTTGTCTACCTTCTCTCATTGATGTGACCCAGTCTACAATGCCACAAGAAAGTCTGATTTATTTCCGGAGACTTTCTTTTGTGTGTATTCTGGACATTGAAAATCTGTGGTTGGTTTAATACGTATATACCATTGCTTAATGTACCTGACCCAATCAAAACTTGATTAAGGTGAATGTTTACAACATTACTTACAAACGCAAATTCATAACCTTCTTTAGAAACTAAAGATACAGAAATGATATTACAAGTTGCGTTGGGTACAAAAAAGCAATTACGCAAAACCAAAACATGTCCATCTGACATTCCCAGGTGATAGTCCCCCACGGCCTTAGCATCCATGCTAGCTCCGTTTGCAACTCTGAGGGTCATGTCACCTGCTTTCAAAACCCTACGGTTTCTCAACGCCTGTAAAGAATTACAGATATGAGATCCTGATCTGGTATCCAATACCCAGGAAGTAGAGTTTATTGAAAGACAGTTTTCAATAACATACACACCTGAAGCTGAAGCAGCAACCTGCTTCAATTCCTGTGTTCTGGCCTTCCAGGACCTGCAATCATTCTTCCAGTGTCCTTTCTTATGACAATAGAAGCATTCTTCCTTATCCACAAGCTTTCCCGCTTTCTTTGTTGCTTTAGCTTTTCCTTTCGTATCCACTTTACTAACACCGCCTCTTGGTTTGGCGGGGGCTTTCTTCTTCTTTCTCTTGGCTTTCGCCTTGGACCTAGAAGAAGATGATCCTCCTACAAACAAAGTGGATGTTTCCCTACCTTTCTGTAGGGTGCCCTCTGCGCTCCTCAGCATGTTGAGGAGCTCTGAAAGTTCAACTTCTTTTTCTTGTAAGTTGAAGTTCAGTATAAACTGGGCGTAAGTGGAAGGAAGGGACTGGAGAACTAAGTCCGTATAGAGCTCACTCTCCAATGTGGTCCCTAGGTCCACGAGCTCCTCAATGTAGCCGATCATCTTAAGCACGTGTTCTGCTACTGATGATCCGACGGCCATCCTTGCCAAAAATAACTTTTTCGACGCTTCGTATCTTGCGATACGAGATTGCTCTCCATACAGTTCTTTTGTATGAAGAATTATGGATTCCAAGTCCATATTCTCGTGCCTCCTCTGATGTTCATTGTCCATAGAGGCAAGTACGAGGCACTTGGCCTTCGCGCTATCAATCTCCCAAGTCTTACGGATTTCCTTATCCGCGACGCTGGAAGTGGGACCAGGGACAGGGGGAGCTTTAGTGGTAAGAAAATACCCCAGCTTGTCGTAAGTGATTGCCATCTTGACATTCCTGAGCCAATCTTTGTAGTTTGGCCCTGTCAGTATGATTTTATCTAGAAGTAACTTAAGTCCAGTCATGTCGATTGGTCGCTGCAATTAGGAGAGAGAAGAAACACTCAGCTTGATGCTCTTGCAAGTTTAGAATGGTTTTTAGTTTGTCTAAACAGGATGGCTCCCACTGTTTCTCGAATCCCTCCTCAAACCAAAAAGGAAGAATTAGTCGGGATCAATCCCACCGCACAATACTTGCTTAACCGTTCAGCCAGGCCAGTGTCGGTACTTCGAGGGAGGTTTTCCAATGCTTTCGCGAAGTTCCTTAATTAAATAACCTCTTTTCCCTGGGGGCGTAGCCCCGCTAACACCTTTCTAGACACCTACTAGGTTTATAGCATTGATCGTTTAGTGAGAAATTTCCCGAGGAGTAGCATATACTCACAGTAGGATCGGGATCCAAATATCATCGCGTGACGAAACTGAAGGAATCCTACCAGAATCATCACACTCCAAATGGTATGCAAATCTAGCAAGTTTCAGTACTTATGAAACTCCCGATGTGGATTTTTGCTCCATGCTCTTATGACCTTGGCGTGAGGTCAAAATGTCATAAGTCACATGTCAAGTTCTTCCCATCATTATCCAGGTAAATTTGAATCCACCCATACCTACCCTTGACGTAGGACAAAATGGTAGTACGGCTGTCCCAAACCAACGCATTCTATCTATGCAACAGATAAATATCCGGCAGCTACCAATCACTATGCCTTGGCGTGAGGTCAAAATACATAGCTTGAATACTACCGAATATTTAACTGAAATGATGGAGGGCTACGAATGGTTTCGGCAAAACCGTAAACGTAGTGAACTTGATATAATCGATGGAACGAGATAGCTTTTAAAAGGAGTGGCTCAAGCTCCGCATTTAAAAGTTAGTTTTGAAAAGAACCGAGTGGTTTTCCGCAAGTGTTCCAACGATTTTAACTTGGTTTATTTTCTTGCATTAGTTCTTTTAATGCGTGATATTCTTGCATTAGTTCTTTAAATGCGTCCCATCATTTAATCCTACCATTGCAGAAAACAACCAAAATATGACGTACGCTTATGCCATTCGCATTCGCCACGGGGCCCCGTCATTACCCGTTAGGTTACTTAACTAACGACAGAGCGGGGGCTGGGCTAGCGCGGCTGTAAAACATAAGCAACGCCTAAATAATATCATATATAGATATACTGCAATGATAGCCATTTCAGATCACAGATGAACACATTGGATATACTAGGAATCTGCAATTCGTACGAGCCTGTAACGAAAAGCAGATTACACGGTCGCGGTGAATAGCCAATACCCCACCCAAGACCCCTACGGGTGCGGCAAACTACCCGCCAAGTACCCGAAGCGAAGCAACCTCCCTCAACTCCGTGAGTAGGCTACTCGGCACTTAGGCATACCCGGTAGTTTGTGCACCCCCTCCATGGGTCTATCCTAGGAGCAAAAACAGTAAAAAGAAATTATACAGTGACGGCTACAACCCCGACCCGGTTGTGCGGCCATACAAATAATTATTACATAAATTTACAAATTTACATGAATTGAAAGAAAAGAAAACTCTCGTCTCACAACCCCCGGCTATTCACGCGTGACAATCCAGTGAATTCATATACACATTCCAATAACATTACAGATCACAGATTTGTATAACCCCCACTAATCGACATATAGCGATTAGCAGACGTTCAATACAAATATCACATCACAGAAAAACCCGTCAGCTTAAGTCTTTTAGAAGTTCGATCAAAAATACGGATTTTCAGGACCCCAAAAATAAAATTTTCGTTCTGGAAAATCTGGGCAGAAAATATATATTCCAAAAATCCCAAAACAACCCCAGAAAAACACTGCACCAAACTTGGACCTCGGCCGAGTCAACTCGGCCGCGGATCCGCGGCGGGAGCGTGCTCCCGCCGCGTTTCCGCGGCGCTTTGACTCGATCGTTGGACCAAATTTGGTGGGTGATCACACAAAAGCCTGAGCTGATTTTTAAGATAAAATTTATCAATTTTTGAACAGAAAAAAAATCTGCAGAAACTTATCATATCGGGTTCGTTTTGCGACTTTTTCTTTGATCGATCTTCTAGCTACTTTGCTAACATGTTAGATAGAGTTTAAGTAGGCTCTGATACCACTGTAAGTCCATGCTACCTCTCCCGGTACTTTCGGGCATGCGGAATTTGGTGAAAAACAATTTTCTTAGAGGTGGTAACATAGACTCAAAACCGGATCTTTGTTAAACATCTAACTAACAACCTAACTACGAGTTGCTAACTACTCGGTTAGGGGGTTATACCTTTCTTTTTCTCGAACTCCTTCGTCTTCAAGCTTCGATGGTCGTCCGAATCGTCTTCTCCCCGTCGTCTCCTTGCGCCGAAGATAGATCCACCTGAAAGCTTCAACCTTTGGCTCCTTCTTCGAACTTTGAAGAAACTAGTTCACTCGGTTTGCTAAACCTTGTGAACTAGAATGAATAGAGAAGAGTTTGTATGGGATTTTATCTATGGTTCTTGGTTCTCACATGAGACAAGTGAACCATAGAATCAAGAGAGGGAGAGCAAGAGGAGGAAGATGAGAGCTCAAGAACAAGAGAGAGAATGAGCATGAAAGAATGAGAGAAGACTTTTCTCATTTGGCTCTCATAATCCAAAACAATCATAACACCTCATATCAATCAAGTATTATGTGATGGTTTAAGCAACCATAGCCATATCATTTCATGCACTCATTTTTCACAAAAGAGCAAGCAAGCAAAAGTCTTTGCCATGAAATGATAGCTGTAGGGTTCCTAGGCACCCTAATGAGGTCTCACAAGGCATCAACCATGCCAATTTCAAAAAAATACGGTGCCGAGAAACTCTAAACTACGGATCGTTAGCTAGATGTCTTGGCGAAAAAGAAGCTAGTTTACAATTAAACTAAAAGAACGGAAATACAACCTTTGTAGATCCGGTGCTCCACCTCCACGGCTCCGCAATGAAGTCCTCTCCGCTGTCCAAATCGAACCATGACTCTCACGGTGGTTTCATCGGAGAAAAGACCGGGCTAGGTCGTCGACAATGTGCCGAAGATGATCTACGTCGAAGCATCACTAGATCAAGCTCCACCTTCACCAAGACATGAAAACTTGTGAAGGAAACATACTCTACTACTTGGCAAGAGGTAGAGGATGAAGAAATAGGAAGTGGGTAGACTTTAGAATTGGATTTCTCACTCATTTGCTCAAGTTGCCATTGTTGAAGCAAGGTTTCTTCATGAAGAAGAAGAAGAGGAAGAATATGATAAGTGTTATATTATCTATATTCTAAAAAGAATATTATATGAATACTTATCATAAACCAACCATAGTTTGGTGTAGAGAATAAACCATGGTTTGAATGAAGGGTTAGGGTTAAGCATCAAGACAAAATGGTCACAAGGTCAAAGCTTCATGAAGCTTCAATGTACAAACAAAGAAAGCCACCATTTTCTTTTTATGCTTAATATTTTTCAATAAGAATAAATAAATAGATTAAATAAATAAGAAAACCATAACCCTAATCAATATACAACCATGGTTTAATCTTCACACAAACCCAAGTGAGCATGTATCATCAAACATGATACAATCAAGTGCACAAAAATATATCGCATATACAATGCGCACATCCGAGTGAGAAAAACCATCTTAAGTGAACCGATACTAGTTAATGCAAAGTAATATATCAAATATATAATTATGCATTGAATCATTAAATCAACACTTGATTTAACGATCCGGTCATATCGCATATAACCGACTAATATCAACAGTAACAACTTATCGAATCAACACTTGATCCGATAACCCGGCTATATCGCATATAACCGATCAATGTCACATATCGCGAGAATCGAATACAGTATCACAAACTGGTATCATTCTCGGTCCCGCACATATCTCATATGCACTCCTATTTCGTTTCGCTTGAGCCAGGAAACCTCTGTGTAGGACTCTAAAGACTCGTCAATACGCCGGCAGCAGGTGATGATCATATCAAACACCCGCAAGCCGCAAGCGGTCTGCTAAACGTAACGGCCACCCGGGTATTGAGCGATCTGAAGATCGACGAGCAAGCCCGCTCACACTCCAGTGAATCCAACCAGTAACACTACCGTACAGTCCGGTCTGATCGTCTGATATGTCGCATATCTTGCCTAGGGGTGGTAAACGTCTGACTCCAATAGCTCGATAAGTCGTGTCGATATAAGGTCTATAACAATTCGAGATACTACTGGTAACACTTACCAGTAAATCTCAGCAACCCTGGCCAGGGATTTCCTGTTATAGCCAATCGAACACAGCGCAACATCAACCCCCTATAACGGGAGAGACGAATCCCCTCCTATCGCTCATTGCCTCCATGTGACTCGGGACTGTACCCAAAAACCACCGTTTTGCACGCCCTCTTGGACGTGGTAAGATGGAAATCAAAGCACAGTGGGAACCACACAAGACTCTATGACGATCTCGGGTCAACAGACTACTCTGTACCAGTGTCACCAGAGAACTGCCATCTGACGTAAGGTATAATACCATCTGGGAGTTCTCGGCGAGTCCGTCCAGTGTACCTAGTCTCCACTGAGCACCCGTATATCATCTCTGATGTCAAACACCAATGGATATGGGATCATCCATCGCCCATCTGTATGGGTCGAGAAGGTATACGCTAGTCTACTCTGGTATATCGATGCCCCGTCTCGATACACCCACGACTAGGGACTTTGAAGGATGTACTTATGGACTACCATGTCCCCACTAGTATGATCCGCATCATAGTCCAGGTAGTCAAGTACAGATCCTAAGGGCTTTACCAACATGTAACAGAGAGACAATCAGTATGCACGTTAAGGTAAAGAGCAACCAGATAGCATACTATCATGTCGAGCAAGAAAGTCCTCCCTATATATGTCCAAGCATCCACTACAATATACATCCTATGTATAGTAATGGCCTCTAGGGCATACATATAACTAACAATCTCCCACTTGCACTAGGGCCATCTGTAGCAGTGGTTGTAGTATCTCATACTCAACCATCCCATAAAAGTCTCTCTCTGGGAACAGGCCTTTGTGAGTGGATCCGCTGTGTTGTCCTCTGAGTCTACTCTCCTAACCTCGATCCCTTAGAGATCAACCATCTCCATGATCAGGTGATACTGCCTTAGAATATGTCTGGATCTCTGATGGGACCGGCGTTCCTTGGCATAAGCCATGACTCCATTGTCACACAATGGGAGGAACATAGTTCATCTCATGAACCAATATACACCCAAACAGCCTCTTTGGTAGCATCTTAAGTGGCGATGTATCATGCCTTTATCTACTAGTATGTCACGGTATTTAGCTTGGAACTCTTCCAACATACCGTCCCTCCACTGAGGGTAAAGACAATGCCTGTGACTGACATTCAGTCGTCTTTATCACCCTGGAACCCTTCCAGTGATTCTCCCCAGGATCGATTGATACCATCTCACTACAACTAGTGAGTATCCTAATATCCATTTAGATCTATCTCATAGATCCAAAATCCAGGATTTAGTAGGTATCATTTTGATCCTACGTGGAGAATCTTTGTGATAAGCGGAGATTGACCGAGCGTAGCATAGGAAACTCCTTCCCTATCAAGAGTATGTCATCCACGTACTCTACGAGGATCGCCACCATACTCCCTACTACCTATTTGTTTATACAAGGTTCATCTACCATTTTGATGATGTCAAACTCTTTGACTAACACATCAAAACAGACGTTCCAACTCCGCGATGCCTGCTTTATCAGATAAAACATCTTGCACACGTTTCCGCTGCTCCCATTGTTTACGAAGCCCTCTGGCTGTGTACTTACAGACGTTCTCTTCTAAAACATCATTTAGAAAAGATGTCATGGCACCCAACCGCCAGATATCGTAGTCATGGTATGTAGCCGCGGCAAGTAGGATCTGGATGGACTTAAGCATAGATCCTTAGAAAAGGTTTCAACATAATCCTTACCTGATCAATGATGCAAACCTTTAACAAGTCTAGCTTTGAAAGTCTCAACTTTTCCATGTACACCAAGTAATCTTCTCAAGATATACTTGCTTCTGATGGGGATTTAACCCTTCAGATATAGCAATCAAAGTACATACTTTGTTGGTGTACATGGATTCCATCTCAGATCGCTAAGCATCCAGCCATTCTTACAGAGTCTCACTCCTGATGGCCAGCTCGAAGCTAGTTGGGTCATCATCTTATGATGCAATCCTCGCTCCCACTGTCATAGAGAAACCGAAGTATCTCTCAGGTGGGTGAGGAACCCTACTAGATCGGCGGAGAGGCTGAGGTTCGTTGGAATCTACTGAATCCTTTGGTTCTATCAAATCATCAGCTGCAGTCTGTATAGCTGGAACATTTCCAGTTCTACATAACAGATCTTGCCTCGAGCTTGTCCGGATTATGCTTTTAGACATAGGCCGGACAACTCCAAATCTTAACTAACTTAAGATATGGGATCTTCCATTTCCATATCACATATGAAATGGTAGGCAGTGATTTGATTCGAACCCTATTCAATAGGTATGCAGCTTCTCAAGTGCATAACTCCCAAAATAGGAAACAGGTAACTCAGTATTACTCATCATATAGCACACCTTATCACATAGGGTGTGATTGCTCCGCCCCGATATACCATCGTGCTATGGTGTATACGGAGGAGTAATGCCGAGAGAGAATCTCATTCTCCTTTAGAATTGTCCAGGAATTCCATGCACAAGTATTCTCCTCCTTGATCTCATCATAGGACATAATACTTATACCCGTATTTTGATTCTCTACTTCTAACTTATATTCTGTGAATATCTCAAAAGGTTCGGACTTGTGTTTCAACAGGAACATAGGTCTGAATCTCGAAAGATCATCAGAGAATGTAATGAAGTATAAAGAACCAGTCCTGGCAAGTGTAGACAGGAGACCTTACATACATCATCATGTATCAGTCCCAAGAGTTCATTAACTCTTTCTCTGTTTCCAATAAACAGAGCTGGTGTCATTATATCTTTGTGACATGACTAGCGAGTTTCACAAGATGTAAATTCAAACTGATTTAAATATGCATCAACATGTAACTACAGCCAGTCGGGTCGCATTGATATGACCTAGTCTACAATGCCTCAAGAAAAATTCGTTCATTTCTGAACTCTTCCTCTTGTGTGTGTTCTGTATACTAAGAACTGTAGTTTGATTTAGAACATTAATGCTTTTAGATAACGTGCCTGATCCGATCAACTTTTGATATAGGAAATGTTCAAAACATTATCTAACAATACAAAATTTTATCATTTCTTTACTAATAAAGAGATAGATACGATTTTGTATATCAGGTTCGGTATCTAAAAACATTCGTTCAGAATCAATGTATTTGTAATACAGGGTGACAGTGACCAACAGACTTGGCTGCAACATTTGCCCCGTTTTCTGCCTCATGAAACTTATCACCCGTTCTCAGTTCTCTACCTTTCTGTAGCCCTATGTAACAGATTACATATCTGGGATCCTGATCTGGTATCACATACCCAGGACGTAGAGGATACAGAGAAACAGTTCTTTGTAATGAACACACCCGAAGATGATGCATCAGCATGCACTCTCTTCGTTTGGGCGGCACGGGAAATCTGGTATTCCCCAATTTCCTGCTCTGTCTTATAACAATTAAAAGTTGGAGCGGGACCAACGTTCCCCAGCTCAGTATAACAAGCGGGTTCGGTCAATATTCCGTATTATTATCTTGATTAAGGCGTGATATGGTCGCTACCTGGAGAGAGAGAGAAGAAAACACTCAGCGTGCGCTCTTGCAAGAATAGATTGGTTATTATTTTATCTAATCAGGATGGCTCCCACTGCTTTTTATCAAATCTTCCTTCAAACCCTGAAAGGAAAGACTAGCCGGGATTAATTACACACTACAAGTTCGCCAATCTTTCAGCCAGGCCAGTGTCGGTACTTTGAGGGAGGTCCCCCGTACTTTCGCACGAACCTAATTAATGTAAACCTCGTTTTCCCAGAGGCGTAACCTCGTTAACACCTTTCTAGACACCTACTTGATCTGCTAATTGTAATGTATAAAACTCTCCCAGGAGTAACTCTTACTCGCAACGGGTATCGGGATCCAACTATCTCATAGATGGTATGCAATCTCATTGCAAATTTCAACACTTGAAATTCTCGATAATATTTTGCCCCTAGCGTCCTATGACCTTGACGCAGGCCAACAAACCATAGTGCGCTAGTCAAGTTAAACCCGTCATTTCCTGATTGAATTAAACCCACCCGCACGACCCTTGACGCAGGCCAACAAAGTCGCACGACTACCCTAATCCAATCTGCATCATATGCATAAGCAGATAAATACTAGTTAGCTACCGCACACTACGCCTTGACGCAGGCCAACAAACGTAGCACGAATACTAACTAGCACTTATCTGAAATGACGGAGGGCTACGACAGGTTTTTCTGAAAACCTATTGCGTAATGAACTTGATATCGTTGTAGAATCAAATGATTTTGAAATGGAGTGCTTTTGAGGCTTTTCCAGTTTTGCTAAAGGAGTCACTCCCGGTGAAGGGATCGTCGGTCCTTTCCTCGTCGAATGAGGTGCGGGATATATCATATATATCACTGTGCAAAGCAAAAACTCTTAAAAGCAATCAAAAGACAAACCGAGTGTGTAGCATCTGCCAGTTATTGCTAAAGGAGTCACTCCCGGTGAAGGGATCTCGGTCCTTTCCTCATCGAATAAGGTGCAGGATATATCATATATACCGCTGTGCAAAGCAAGAACTATAGCTACCTGTTTTAATTTTTGAAATTCGATTCTACAACATCTTTAGGTTTCTTTTATTTCATTAATCACATTAATGAAGTCCCATCATTTAAGTACCTAAACATCACAGATAAATACGACGTACACTTATGCCATCCGCATTCACCTCGATGTCCCCTCGTGCACCGTTAGGTTAGGTACTAACGACAGAGCGGGGCAGGGCTAGCGCGGGTGTAAAACATAAGTAACGCCTATATAATATATCATATATACTATATACTGTATCTATCACAGAACATCACATGATCACATCACAGATATCGCAGCAGAAGAAACATATGAAATATTGGATATACTAGGACGTCCGTGTTTTCAATACGAGCCAGTATAAAACATGGATTCCACGGTCGTGATGAATAGCCAAACCCACACCCTTAGACCCCTACGAGAGCGGCAAGCAACCCTACCAATTCTAGAGTTAGGAGACCCGGACTCGACTCCTCGAGTTGGTCTCCCACTGGACCCCAGAACCCGGTTACTTGTGCTCCCCTCCTTGGGTCTATCCTAGTGCGGAAAAGTAAATAATATACAAAGGGTGACAACTTCCGCAACCTGGAAGTGCCCCAATAAAAGAATATTACATACAAGTTTTTACATGAATGAAAATGAAAAACACTCATCTCACATAAAAACCCCCGGCTATTCAAACACGACGATCCAATATAACATATCCAGCAACACATAACATCACATGTCATCACCGTAAGTAAATATGCGCATCCTAATTGTCGTTGACATATAGCAACGAAACCGGCGATATCATATATTACACTTACGGTCACAGAAAAGAAAGTGTAAAACTACAACAGTTGGAATCCGCAACCACCTCAGACATCGCATGCCTGACCAAATGAATTCCTTAGACATCGCATGCCTAACAATTATAAACCCCGTATTTTAGTCTCAAAATCGAAAACTCTTTTCAATATCAAGTCGGGTAATTCAACAAGATTCCCGACATCCTGATCGAATGCTCGTCGTAAACTTTAGTAGGCGGCCGCACCCCTGATACCGTCGACGAAGTGCACCAAGGCGGAACACCGCTACCGCGAGCACCCGAACGGATGCTTTCGGCGACGGGGTTCTCCTACAGTCACTTGGTCGGGGCTATGGAGTGAGGCTGTCTATTAAGTTTACCCGGCGAGTATCCGCGTACGCTACGTGATTGCGACGGACTTTTGATCACATCAAAATTCCGTGGCAACCGATCAAGCGAGACTAAACTGCTATGTTTATAACATTCATTCAGTTATCTCATAACTTCTTGTGAATTCCAATTATTGTATCACATTCCAGATAATTAGAAAATGTTAAACTTTCCGATCGAACATTCAAACACCCAAGTTTTCCCGATACAGATCAACACATGAAATAAGTCTAACAACATTCAGTTCGTGCCTCAGTACCAACGGTCCAGCCGTAGAAGGGTCAATCCAACGCCTCACATGTGGCACGCCGTACTGCCCCAAACCCTAAGGTTCAAAGGGCAGTTCAAGCCGGTCACATAATCGAGTTAAGGTTTATTGTCTTCTAGAGGGTCCATCGCGTTACTTGCACTACTTAGAACGTCGTTAAACTACGGAAAAATCCAACACTTGGAAATTTCCCGACAGGGGAAAAATTGGGTATTTATATCCGGTCGAACTTTTTAACATATTCTAAAATTTATCCGGAAAGCCACATAGACAAAATTTGATACTCCGATCGAAACACCGAATCCCCAAAACAACCCCAGAAAATTCAACTCTTGAAAAAATATTAAAAATTCCAAGAAAAATCACCACTGGAAACTAAGAATTACTGTGCAAAATAATTTAAATACTGGGGCCGTACGGCCGCGGATCCGCCGCATGAGCCTTGCTCATGCCGCGGAACCGCGGTGGTATAGTTGAATTAGGACCACGAAATTTACAGTAATTCCTAGAAAACCCTGCTTGATTTTCTGCATATTTTTAATTTCGAAAAATCCACGATTTCAGAAAACGTACAGAGAGCAAGTTTTGAGTTGGGTTTCGGGTTCGTTCGGGTTTCAAATTCCGTCTAGACTTCGCCTAAGGCTCTAGCTAGTCTCTGATACCACTGTAGGGTTCCTAGGCACCCTAATGAGGTCTCACAAGGCATCAACCATGCCAATTTCAAAAAAATACGGTGCCGAGAAACTCTAAACTACGGATCGTTAGTTAGATGTCTAGGCGAAAAAGAAGCTAGTTTACAATTAAACTAAAAGAACGGAAATACAACCTTTGTAGATTCGGTGCTCCACCTCCACGGCTCCGCAATGAAGTCCTCTCCGCTGTCCAAATCGAACCATGACTCTCACGGTTTTTTCATCGGAGAAAAGACCGGGCTAGGTCGTCGACAACGTGCCGAAGATGATCAACGTCGAAGCATCACTAGATCAAACTCCACCTTCACCAAGCCATGAAAACTTGTGAAGAAAACACACTCTACTACTTGGCAAGAGGTAGAGGATGAAGAAATAGGAAGTGGGTAGACTTTAGAATTGGATTTCTCACTCATTTGCTCAAGTTGCCATTGTTGAAGCAAGGTTTCTTCATGAAGAAGAAGAAGAGGAAGAATATGATAAGTGTTATATTATCTATATTCTAAAAAGAATATTATATGAATACTTATCATAAACCAACCATAGTTTGGTGTAGAGAATAAACCATGGTTTGAATGAAGGGTTAGGGTTAAGCATCAAGACAAAATGGTCACAAGGTCAAAGCTTCATGAAGCTTCAATGTACAAACAAAGAAAGCCACCATTTTCTTTTTATGCTTAATATTTTTCAATAAGAATAAATAAATAGATTAAATAAATAAGAAAACCATAACCCTAATCAATATACAACCATGGTTTAATCTTCACACAAACCCAAGTGAGCATGTATCATCAAACATGATACAATCAAGTGCACAAAAATATATCGCATATACAATGCGCACATCCGAGTGAGAAAATCCATCTTAAGTGAACCGATACTAGTTAATGCAAAGTAATATATCAAATATATAATTATGCATTAAATCATTAAATCAACACTTGATTTAACGATCCGGTCATATCGCATATAACCGACTAATATCAACAGTAACAACTTATCGAATCAACACTTGATCCGATAACCCGGCTATATCGCATATAACCGATCAATTTCACATATCGCGAGAATCGAATACAGTATCACATACTGGTATCATTCTCGGTCCCGCACATATCTCATATGCACTCCTATTTCGTTTCGCTTGAGCCAGGAAACCTCTGTGTATGACTCTAAAGACTCGTCAATACGCCGGCAGCAGGTGATGATCATATCAAACACCCGCAAGCCGCAAGCGGTCTGCTAAACGTAACGGCCACCCGGGTATTGAGCGATCTGAAGATCGACGAGCAAGCCCACTCACACTCCAGTGAATCCAACCAGTAACACTACCGTACAGTCCGGTCTGATCGTCTGATATGTCGCATATCTTGCCTAGGGGTGGTAAACGTCAGACCCCAATAGCTCGATAAGTCGTGTCGATATGAGGTCTATAACAATTCAAGATACTACTGGTAACACTTACCAGTAAATCTCAGCAACCCTGGCCAGGGATTTCCTGTTATAGCCAATCGAACACAGCACAACATCAACCCCCTATACCGGGAGAGACGAATCCCCTCCTATCGCTCATTGCCTCCATGTGACTCGGGACTGTACCCAAAAACCACCGTTTTGCACGCCCTCTTGGACGTGGTAAGATGGAAATCAAAGCACAGTGGGAACCACACAAGGCTCTATGACGATCTCGGGTCAACAGACTACTCTGTACCAGTGTCACCAGAGAACTGCCATCTGACGTAAGGTATAATACCATCTGGGAGTTCTCGGCGAGTCCGTCCAGTGTACCCAGTCTGCACTGAGCACCCGTATATCATCTCCGATGTCAAACACCAATGGATATGGGATCATCCATCGTCCATCTGTATGGGTCGAGAAGGTATACGCTACTCTACTCTGGTATATCGATGCCCCGTCTCGATACACCCACGACTAGGGACCTTTGAAGGATGTACTTATGGACTACCATGTCCCCACTAGTATGATCCGCATCATAGTCCAGGTAGTCAAGTATAGATCCTAAGGGCTTTACCAACATGTAACAGAGAGACAATCAGTATACACGTTAAGGTAAAGAGCAACCAGATAGCATACTATCATGTCGAGCACGAAAGTCCTCCCTATATATATCCAAGCATCCACTACAATATACATCCTATGTATAGTAATGGCCTCTAGGGCATACATATAACTAACAATAGCTATAGTTATCATGATGGTCAACTAGTCAAGCCTAGTCAACCGGTCAACAAAAGTCAACAAGTCAACAAAAGTCAACAAGTCAACAAAGTCAATCCCTCAACAACCATGTCACCATAATACTTAATTAATATAATTGTTAATCATATATCATATTCTCATTAGGGTTGAGCAAAAAGTCAATAGTCAACGGTCAACGGTCAACAACCCTAATGAGAATCCTCTGCCTCTGTCTTTCCGTCAACTGTGCATACACACCCGCACCCGCGTTCCGAGGAACACGGATGCATACTGGATAAATCCAATCCCAATACGTACACTACGATCTGGCTTAAACCAAAGCCCGCTAGTGTGAACTGTCCGGACACTGTACGTGCACAAGTGCACGGATGTGACCGAACCCTGTCGCAAAACCATGCGACCTCTACTCTTTTGCCTAAAGGCGAATAGCTTTCTGTGTGGGACTCTAAAGACTCGACACTTCGCTGGCAGTGGGTTTAACCACAGACCGCAAGCGGCACTAGCTGTGCGTAACGGTCCCCAGGTAGATGCCGACAAGAAGACTGACGAGGCGAAACCCATCTGAACTCCTACTGAGCCTGAATGTGACATTCTCCGTACAGTCCGGTCTGTTCGTCTGATACATCGCATGGCGGGCCTAGGGGGCGGTAAACGTCAGTCCCCCAATAGCGGTACAAGTCGTGTCGGAGTGAAGCCCAAAACACCCTGAGATAACACTGGAAGCCAACCAGTATATCTCGTTTGCCCTGGCCAGGGACTACTCATGTAATGGCTCTCCTAGACACAGCGCGATGTCAACCCCCAATACCGGGAGAGACGAATCCTTTCTAACCGTCACTGCCTCCAAGTGCTTCGGGACTGAACCCAACTACTACCTGTTTGCACGACTCCTTTAAGCCGTGGTAGGGTAGTAATCAAAGTACAGTGGGAACACACTCGAGGCGAAGTGACAGTGTCAAGTCAGCGGACTAAGCTGTACTCATGTCACCTGGGAACTGATAACTGACGATAGGCATAATACCAACTAGTCAGTTCCCGACGAGTCCTGTCCAGTGTACTCGTAACCCAACGAGCACCCGCATACTATCTCAAGTACGACGTACCGACGGCTGTGGGACAGACCGTCTCCCATACTGGGATGAGAAGCGCATGCGCTAGTCTACTCCGGAGTATCGATGCCCTGTCTCGATAGTCCTGCGACCAGGGACCTGCATAAGGATGTGCTTATAGATTACCCAGCCCCACTAGTGTGACTGCCATCACAACGTTGGTAATCAAGCAAAGATCCTAAGGGCTCCACTAATGTGTATAGGCGATATACTAAAATAAACACATGTACACATTGAAGTAGAAACAAACCAAGTAGCATACTACTATTTTAAGCAAGATTGTATATACAAGGTGAATATCCCAAGCTTCCATTAAGTAATATACAAACTAGTATGATACAGTAATGGCCTCTAGGGCATATACACTAACACGCCGTACTACCCCAAACCCTAAGGTTCAAAGGGCAGTTCAAGACGGTCACATAATCGAGTTAAGATTTGTTGTCTTCTAGAGGGACCATCGTGTTACTTGCACTACTTAGAACGTTATTAAACCATGGAAAGATCCAACACTTGGAAATTTCCCGACAGGGAAAAAGATGGGTATTTATATCCGGTCGAACTTTTTTAACATATTCTAAAAATACCCGGAAAGCCACATAGACAAAGTTTGATAATCCGATCGAATCTACGAACACCCAATACAACCCAGAAAACTCAACTCTTGAGTGCATATTAAAAATTTCCAGAAAATACAGCACCAATATATAAGAATTACTGTGTAAAGATAAATGGGAGAAGAGACAAAATGGCCGCGGAACCGCCGCATTAGCCTTGCTAATGCCGCGGTTCCGCCGCACTTTGATGGAATCAGGTGATCGAACTTCACTGTAATTCTTAGATATTCCTGCTGATATTTCTGCATATTTTTAATTCACAAAAATCCACATTTTTGAAAATAGTCCAGAGAGCAATATGAGTTAGGGTTCCGATGTTCATTCGGATTTCAAACGTCGTCTACACTTCGCCTAAGGCTCTAGCTAGGCTTTGATACCACTGTAGGATTCCTAGGCACACTAATGAGGTCTCACAAGGCATCAACCATGCCAATTTCAAAAATTACAAGTGCCGAGAAACCCTAATACGGATCGTTGACTAGAGTTTAAGCGAAAACGATAACTAGTTAACAACTTAACTAAGAGTGAACGGAAAATACAAGCTTTATAGATCCGGTCCTCCACCTCCATAGCTCCGTGATGATGTCTCCTCGCTGCAATCATCGGATCCCAGGATCTAGCGTCGGCTTCATCGGAGAAATTGGCGGGCTAGGTCGTCGACTTCGATACCGAAGATGATCTACGTCGAGGCAACACAAGATCAAGCTCCAACTTCACCTGGCCATGAAACTTGTGAAGAAAACACCCTATACTACTTGGCAAGTGGTAGAGGATGAAGAAATAGGAAGTGGGTTCACTTTAGAATTGGATTTCTCACTCTTTTTCTCAAGTTGCCATTGATGGAGGCAAGCTTTTTCTTCATCTTTTTAAGAAGAAGAAGAAGAAGAAGATAATATGATAAGTTTTTTTTAAAAATAGAAAACTAAATGACTACTTATCATCTAGCAACCATGGTTAGGTGTAGAGAATAAACTATGGTTAGGTTGAATGGTTAGGGTTAAGCATGAGACAAAGATGGTGGACTTGTTCAAAGCTTCATGAAGCTTCAACAAGCAAACAAAGAAAGCCACCATTTTTCCTTTTGCCAAAATGAATGAATAAATAAATAAATAAGCAAATAAATCAAGTGAAACCCTAACCATTGACCAACCATGGTTTAAACCAAACATACACCCAAACTAACATGTATCATCAAACATGATACAATCTTGTGCACAAAAATATATCATATACACAATGTGCACATCAAGTGAGAAAATCCATCTTAAGTGTACAAATACTAGTTAATGCAAAGTAATATATCAAATATATAATTATGCATTAAATCATCAAATCAACTCTTGATTTAACGATCCGGTCATATCGCATATGACCGACTAATATCCAATATATCGATTTATCGAATCAATCCTTGATTCGATAACTAGGTTATATCGCATACAACCAATCGATACATTCATCGCGAGAATATAATACGGTATCACATACACGCATTATTCTCGGTCCCGCACATATCTCATATGCGCTCCTATTTCGTTTCGCTTGATCCAGGAAACCTCTGTGTAGGACTCTAAAGACTCGTCAATACGCCGGCAGCAGATGATGATCATATCAAACAACCACAAGCCGCAAGCGGTCTGCTAAACGTAACGGCCACCCGGGTATTGAGCGATCAGAAGATCGACGAGCAAGCCTGCTCACACTCCTGTGAATCCAACCAGTAACACTTACCGTACAGTCCGGTCTCGTCATCTGATATGTCGCATATCTCGCCTAGGGATGGTAAACGTCAGACCCCAATAGCTCGATAAGTCGTGTAGATATGAGGTCTATAACAGTTCGAGACACTACTGGTAACACTTACCAGAAAATCTCAGCAACCCTGGCCAGGGATTTCCGGTTATAGCCAATCGAACACAGCGCAACATCAACTCCCTATACCGGGAGAGACGAATCCCCTCCTATCGCTCGTTGCCTCCATGTGATTCGGGACTGTACCTAAAAACCACCGTTTTGCACGCTCTCTTGGACGTGGTAAGGTGGAAATCAAAGCACAGTGAGAACCACACAAGACTCTATGACGATCTCGGGTCAATAGACTACTCTGTACCAGTGTCACCAGAGAACTGCCATCTGACGTAAGGTATAATACCTTCTGGGAGTTCTCGGCGAGTCCGTCCAGTGTACCCAGTCTGCACTGAGCACCCGTATATCATCTCCAATGTCAAACACCAATGGATATGGGATCATCCATCGTCCATCTGTATGGGTCGAGAAGGTATACGCTAGTCTACTCTAGTATATCGATGCCCCGTCTCGATACACCCACGACTAGGGACCCTGAAGGATGTACTTATGGACTACCATGTCCCCACTAGTATGATCCGCATCATAGTCCAGGTAGTCAAGTACACCAACATGTAACAGAGAGACAATCAGTGTACACGTCAAGGTAAAGATCAACCAGATAGCATACTATCATGTCGAGCAAGAAAGTCCTCCCTATATATGTCCAATCATCCACTACAATATACATCCTATGTATAGTAATGGCCTCTAGGGCATACATATAACTAACAGAAGCCGCAACCTGCTTCAGATCCTGTGTCCTGGCTTTCCAAGCCCAGCAATCCTTTTTCCAGTGTCCACTCTTGTGACAGTAAAAGCATTCTTCCTTATCCACAAGCTTCCCTGCTACCTTTGTTGCTTTTGCCTTTTCCTTCGTATCCTTCTTACTAACACCGCCCCTTAGTTTGGCGGGGGTTTTCTTCTTCTTTCCCTTGGTTTTCGCCTTGCACCTAGAAGAGGAAGATCCTCCTGCAAACAAAGTGGATGTTTCCCTACCTTTCTGTAGGGTGCCTTCTGCACTCCTCAGCATGTTGAGGAGCTCTGAAAGTTCAACTTCCTTTTCTTGCAAGTTGAAATTCAGGATGAACTGGGCATAAGTGGAAGGAAAGGACTGAAGAATCGAGTCCGTATAGAGCTCATTCTCCAACGTGGTCCCAAGGTCCGCGAGCTCCTCTATGTAGCCAATCATCTTAAGCACGTGTTCCGCTACCGATGATCCGACGGCCAATCTTGCCGAAAACAACTTCTTCGACACTTCGTATCTTGCGATACGAGATTGCTCTCCATACAGTTCTTTTGTATGGAGAAATATGGATTCGAGGTCCATATTCTCATGCCTCCTCTGATGTTCGTTATCCATAGAGGCAAGCACGAGGCACTTGGCCTTCGCGCAGTCGATTTCCCAGGTCTTACGGATTTCCCTATCCGCGATGCTGGTTTTGGGACCTGGGATGGGGGGAGCTTTGGTGGTCAGAAGATACCCCAACTTGTCATAAGTGATTGCCATTTTGACATTCCTGAGCCAATCTTTGTAGTTTGGCCCTGTCAGTATGTTTTTATCTAGTAGTAACTTAAGTCCAGTCATGATGTTTGGTCGCTGCAATTAGGAGAGAGAGAAGAAACACTTTAGCATGATGCTCTTGCAAGTTTAGAGTGGTTTTTAATTTGTCTAAACAGGATGGCTCCCATTGTCTCTCGAATCCCTTCGCAAACCGTAAAGAAAGAATTAGTCGGGATCAATCTCACCATACAATACTTGCTTAACCGTTCAGCCAGGCCAGTGTCAGTACTTCGAGGGAGGTTTTCCAACGCTTTCGCGAAGTTCCTTAATTAAGTAACCTCTTTTCCCTGTGGGCATAGCCCCGCTAACACCTTTCTAGACACCTACTAGGTTTATAGCATTGATCGTTAAGTGAGAACTTTCCCGAGGAGTAGCATATACTCATAGTAGGATCGGGATCCAAATATCATCGCGTGATAAAACCGAAGGAATCCTACCAGAATTATCACACTCCAAATGGTATGCAGCGCTAGCAAGTTTCAGTACTTATGAAACTCCCGATGTGGATTTTTGCCCCATGCTCTTATGACCTTGACTTTGGCCAAAATATCATAAGTCACATGTCAAGTTCTACCCGTCATTCTCCTGGTTAATTTGGACCCACCCGTACCTACCCTTGACTTTGGCCAAAATGGCAGCACGACTGTCCCAAACCAACGCATCTATCTATGCTGCACATGAATACCCAATAGCTACCAATCACTATGCCTTGACTTTGGCCAAAATACATAGCTTGAATACTTTTTGACCATTCATGTGGAATGACGGAGGGCTACGAATGGTTTTGGCGAAACCGTGAACGTAGTGAACTTGATATAATCGATGGAACGAGATAGCTTTTAAAAGGAGTGGTTCAAGCTCCGCGTTTAAAAGTTTAGTTTTGAAAAGAACCGAGTGGTTTTCAAAGTGTTCCAATCGACTTTTACTTGGTTTATTTTCTTGCATTAGTTCTTTTAATGTGTCCCATCATTTAATCCTACCATTGCAGAAAACAACCGAAATATGACGTACGCTTATGCCATTCGCATTCGCCACGGGGCCCCGTCATCACCCGTTAGGTTACTTAACTAACGACAGAGCGGGGGCTGGGCTAGCGCGGCTGTAAAACATAAGCAACGCCTAAATAGTTATTATATATAAATATATAGCAATGATAGACATTACAGATCACAGATGAATACATTGGATATACTAGGAATCCGCAATCCGTTCGATCCTGCAACGAAAAGCGGATTACACGGTCGCGGTGAATAGCCAATACCCCACCCAAGACCCCTACGGGTGCAGCAAACTACCCGCCAAGTACCCGAAGCGAAGCAACCTCCCTCAACATCGTGAGTAGGCCACTCGGCACTTCGAGATACCCGGTAGTTTGTGCAACCCCTCCATGGGTCTATCCTAGGAGCAAAAACAGTAAAAAGAATTATACAATGACGGCTACAACCCCGACCCGGTTGTGCGGCCAAACAAATAATATTACATCAATTTACATGTTACATGAATGAAAGAAAAAGAAACACTCATCTCACATCCACCCCGGCTATTCACCCGTGACAATCCAACGAATTCATATACACATACCATCAACAAACACATATCACAGATATGTATAACCCCCACTAATCGACGTATAGCGATTAGCCGATGTTCAATACATATAATCATCACAGATATAACCCATTAGTCAAAGTGTAGTGAAGTTCGATCAAAAAATACGGATTTATAGGCCCCCAAAAACAAATTTCTTTTCTGGAAAACCTGGGCACAAATAAACCATCTTAAAAATCCCAAAACCATGTCAGAAGAACACTGCACCAAACTCGATCCAGAACCGAGTCAACTCGGCCGCGGTTACGCGGCAATAGCTTGCTATTGCCGCGAAACCGCGGCGCTTTGAACGATTCACTGGATCGGGTTCGGTGAGTTTCTTAACAAAACCCTGAGATGATTTTCGACGTATGATTTTTTTATTTTTAGAGCAGAAAAAATTTCAACAGAGACTTAGGGTTTTGTGTTTTTAGTTTTGTGATTTTTTTTCGATTGAACTTCCAGACACTTTACTACCTAGCTAGTTTATGTTTAGTTAGGCTCTGATACCACTGTAAGTCCATGTTGCCCACCCCGGTGCTTGCGGGGAGGCGGAAACGGTATAAAAATCGGATTTTTAGCACTCAAGGCAACATGGACTAACTAAAGGCGGGATCTTTTCTAAACAAAACTAGCTACCAAGCTAAAGAGAGTTGGCTATTCGGAAAAGAGGTTATACATAGGGCTTTGTGTCCTTCTCTCCTTGCTCCTTGTAGTGAACGGAAGTGATCTCCTTGTCGTCTTCTCTCGTCGAAGAAGGATCCACCCGAGAGTCTCAACCTTTGGCTTCAACTTCAAGCTAGAAGTAACTAAGATGCTAGAAGTGCTAATCCTAGAACCTTAGATGAGAGTAGAGATTATTTTAGAGTGGTTTTACTCAAGCTCATGTGTTTCTCAACTCTTGAGAGGGGAGAGCTTGAAGAAGAGGAAGAGCAAGAGAGAGAAAGCATATGATAGAATGAAATGGTTTTTACAACCATAACAAAATATATATGATTTTTCAAATAATAATATTAATCAAAACTTAAAAGGTGATGGTTAGTTTGAAGAGACCATTATCATATCACAATAAATGATTTTGCAAAGATCAAAGAGCATCTAAAAAGTAATGATGATGGTCAATGTTTCAAACCTAGTCAACTAGTCCACCATGGTCAACAAGTCAACAAGCCAAACCATGACACAATTTCACTTAATTAATATTATTAATTGATAAATCACAATATCATTAGGGTTTGGGAAAAGACGACTGTCAACTGTGCATACACACCCGTTCCAAAACCCTAATGAAAAACCACTTCCTCCGCCTCAATCAACTGTGCATACACACCCGCATTCATGTTCCAATGAACACGAACACAAAGAGTTAAAAACAATCTCAAATCATATACTAGGATCCGGCTTAAACCAAAGCCCGCTAGTACAAGCCGTCCGGACATCAAACATGCACAAGTGCACGGATGTGAAAGAACCCTGTCGCAAAATCATGCGACCTCTACTCATTTTGCCAAAAGGCGAATAACTCTCTGTGTGGGACTCTAAAGACTCGACACTACGCTGGCAGTGGGTTTAACCACAGACCGCAAGCGGCACTAGCTGTATGTAATGGTCCCCAGGTAGATGCCGATAAGAAGACTGACGAGGTGAACCCATCTGAACTCCTACTGAGCCTGTATGTGACAGTCTCCGTACAGTCCGGTCTGTTCGTCTGATACATCGCTTGGCGGGCCTAGGGGGCGGTAAACGTCAGTCCCCTAATAGCGGTACAAGTCGTGTCGGAGTGAAGCCCAGAACACCTTGAGATAACACTGGAAACCTACCAGTATATCTCGCTTGCCCTGGCCAGGGACTACTCGTGTAATGGCTCTCCCAGACACAGCGCGATGTCAACCCCCAATACCGGGAAAGACGAATCCTGTCTAACCTTCACTGCCTCTAAGTGCTTCGGGACTGCACCCAACTACTACCTGTTTGCACGACTCCTTTGAGCCGTGGTAGGGTAGTAATCAAAGTACAGTGGGAACACACTTGAGGCGAAGTGACAGTGTCAAGTCAGCGGACTAAGCTGTACTCATGTCACCTGGGAACTGATAACCGACGATTGGTATAATACCAACCATTCAGTTCCCAACGAGTCCTGTCCAGTGTACTCGTAACCTAACGAGCACCCGCATACTATATCAAGTACGACGTACTGACGACTGTGGGACAGACTGTCTCCCGCACTGGGATGAGAAGCGCATGCGCTAGTCTACTCCGGAGTATCGATGCCCTGTCTCGATAATCCCACGACTAGGGACGTTAATATAAGGATGTGCTTGTGGATTACCCAGCCCCCACGAGTGTGACTGCCATCACAACGCTGGTAATCAAGCAAAGATCCTAAGGGCTCCACTAATGCGTATAGGTGATACAATAAAAGAAACACATGTACACAATAAACCAGAGACAAACTAAGTAGCATACTACCATTTCGAGCAAGATTGTCTATACAACTGTGAATATCCTAAGCTTCCATCAAGTAATATACATACTAGTATGATACAGTAATGGCCTCTAGGGCATATACACTAACAGTATATTCTTTGTTCTCTCCTCTTCTCTCTGATCTTGTCCAATAACAATTTTCTGCAGGATTCTTTGCAAAAATTCGCAGCGCTGCTTAAAAAAATAAAATTCTTGTTGCGTTTCTTGAAATTGGTTGTTTTGTGCTTATTTTAATATGGAAATTAAGGGGCAGAGACCAAATTCAGATTAGGTAGGGATTTCATTACCCTTCCTAAGCCCCAAAAATCACAAAACTAGCATCCGCATCACCCTTCATTAACTAAAAAATATCTAAACAACACTCTAAGGACCGTCGCGCTCAATTAGGACAGAAGAAGGCCGTGGGTAATCTATTGCTTATCCGTATTTCTTTTGTGGTGTCTAAGGCAAGTGTGTCTTAGGAAAGTGGTTACTTAATTAGGCCCGCTACTTACGTAGCGGAGAACCTCCCACTTACCTGGCACCTAGCTGGCCACAGGAGGGATAAAGAGGCAGTAGAGGATTTATCCTGCGATTTGTTTTCTGGAAGTCTAGGAGCGCTCTAGATACTTGACCTAGGTGACCATTAGATCTAGGGTTGCTTGCGCATTCTTGTGTGAATTTTCATAAATCCGTCTTTTTTCAAAACAAACCAATTATTTTCTCCCATTTTTTACCTTTTTTCCCTACTTCTCTTCTTATAATGGGTGACCCAAACAGACGAACTCTTGCCGAGCTTTGCTATCCACAACCAGATATTTCTTGTCTTCGTAATCGCTTCGGTATACCATCCGACTCTCCCATGTCTTTAAGAGATCGGATAGCGCAAGCGGATAGAAACAGTTGGCCACCTCAGTCCAGGTCTTATCTACCGTATCCTAATTCTACATCTGTTTCAGTTGATACTCCGAGTGAGGATACCCCTAGACGCATGTCCATTACTGAGTATATAGTGAGGGCTAACGGCCAAAGTTTCAATTCGGACCATATCAACCATCACCACCACTTTCCAAAGAAGAATTTCATAATCGGTTTGTGGCATATATGATGACTACTGAAAATAGCCTACCAACCAACCAATATCAATATTCTTCTTCACAATGTTGACCCTACTCCTGCCCAATTTTCCCATTCAATTCCTATCAATCCTATCCGACTTTTACACCTTCTCTAGACAGTCCTTCTAATCAATCATTTGGGAGTTTTACTTATCCACAAGAATTTCAATCTTATCCTGAAACCCCTAGTCAACCCAAGTCTAGTCTTGAGCGGAAATTAGAAGAAGGTATAGTGATGTTTAACCGCATCAGAGAGGAATGGAAAGGAAGCATGGCTAAATATGAAAGAGCAACTAGTTCCGAAATAGCTAAAAAAAATTCAATGTCTAATATGGCCATAGAACAAAGTGAGAATTTGGGTAGTGAGAGAGAACTATACACCTTTCCTAATCAAACCTTCCCTTTCCAAACTGAAATCCACAACTCCAGTTTCACAGATTCATCGAGTACACCAAAATATCCACCATTTGATAAGTTGTGTGACTTTGAAGTGTTTGATTTACCCAATTGTGAAGGGTCCATTTCAAGTGAAACCATACCCAACCCTTGTGATCTCTACACCTCCACTCTTGAACCGAAATCGATTAAAAACCATACTTTTAATGAGGTGTTTGAGAATTTTAACCTTCACTTGAATGAGGTGATTGACGTTGGGGATATATTGATGGATGAACCCAAAATTTTGGACGAGTTTATCCCACCAATTCATCTAGTCCTTGCACTTCCTTGTGGTCATCATCTCGAGCCTTTAATTAATCTTCCCGAACCCCAAATGCGTCTTGAAGTTGATAAAAATGGTATAACCGAACAGCAGACCGAAATTCAGCCTACATCTCCCACATCTGGTCAGCAATACTCGACACATCAATTGGTTTACCCATTTCATCTTCCACTCTCTCTGGTTCTTCTTTTATTCCTGTAATATTGGTGAGTTTTGATGAATCACAATCCGATATTTCGAGTTCTAGCGAAACATTTAGCGACATTATTCTTCGATATATCGATGAAAGTTTCGAAGAAATTTTCGTTGATGAACTTGTATTCCTAACAGACACGGATTTTGTGATTAATCAACCTCCACCTATAGAAGTTGAACCGCCACCACTCCTTCTTCTAAGATACGAGAATGCAAATGCTCCACTCATTCCGAATCATTCACATTCTCGCTGTCATTCATCCTCATTCTTTCATTTCTATAATTTAAAACTCTAACCCTTTCCATCACACCACTTATTTCTTCCCCACTTCTTCTTGACTCTGTAAGTCGATGTAGTACACCCCAGTACTTATGGGGAGGCGGAATTTTCAAAAACGATCAAGTTTAAAGAACGAACATCGACTAACCGCTTGAATCGAAGCTAAACTATAAATAACCGAACACAAAGAGTTTCTTATCTATTGTGTTTAGGGATTATACCTAATGAAACCTGTCCTTCGTCTTTGTGTCCTCCTTGGTTCTCCTCGACCTTCTCTAGGTAGTAGACGATCCACCCGAGAGCAAAACACCAAGCTAAACCTCTATCTTGAGGTAACTAATCTACTTTGATTGCTAATCAAAGAAGAAAGGATGATATAGAGTGAAGGTAATGGATGTTTAAGTCTAACTAAACCTTTGATCTCAACACATGAGGATTAAGGATTAGTCTCTTGAAGAAGAGAGCTTGAGGAGAGAGAATGTGAGATAAGATAATGAGATGAGAGAGAGTGTATCATAATATATTATGAAGCATTCTTATTTTTAGAATAATGAATAATAGAAATGAATAAGCATGCTTCATAAATGCAAAATGGTGATTCATTAAGCATGTGTCATTTATCATTTATGGTGCAATAATGATAAAGATGAATCACTCTCATGACTCACAATCTTATCCAAAGTAACCTCCTTAGTCACATCTTCTAGAAGCTTCTCGCACAATTACGAGAACGCCCCTCCGATCCGCAAAAATACGGAAAAACTTTAGACTGTAAAAATCCAATAACCGGATACCAGTAACTGGCTTAAACCAAAGCCGACTGGTAAAAACTGTCCGAAAGTCATACGTGCGTAAACGCACGTATGCGTCCGAACCCTTTGTCGCAAAAACCATGCGACCTCTATATCTTTTCGCCTGGAGTAGGAAACTCTCTGTGTGGGACTCTATGTTGGAGATAGTGCCCTCAGAGTCAATTATTAGGTCACAGGTACGTGATTGTAATGATTGAGGGAGGACCTATCCCGGTAGGACAGTCTTACTCGAGATGATAGTATGCTATCTGGTTTACCTTTATCATCGTGTACTGCTTTAGGTGACCTGACACGTCGCTATTACACGTTGATAGAGCCCCTAGGATTCTTGCTTGACCACCAGCAGTATGAGGGCGATCATATAAGTGGGGGCTGGGGTCTATAAGCTTATCCTTAAAAGGTCCCTAGTCGTGGGAGTTTCGAGACTGGGCATCGATACTCCATTAGTAGACTAGTGTATACAGTCGAGACCCCGACGAGGGGCGGTGGCCGGTCTCACAAGCCACTGGTGTCAGTTGGATCACCTAAGATGTATACAGGTGCTTATTGGGTTATGAGTACACCGGACAGGACTCGCCGGGAACATGCTAGTTGGTCATATACCAGACGTCAGATGGCAGTTCCCTGGTGACATGTGTGCAGGTTAGTTCATCGACCTGGGGATCGTCATTTGTCTCGTGTGAGTTCCCACTGTACTTTGATTACTACCCTACCACGGCTCAAAGGAGTCGTGCAAACAGGTTTTAGTTGGGTACAGTCCCGAGCCACATGGAGGCAGTGAGCGTATCTTCAGGGGTTCGTCTCTCCCGGTATTGGGGGTGAGGTCGCGCTGTGTCTAGGAGAGCCATTACACAAAGTCCTTGGCCAAGGCAGGAGATTTACTGGTAGGTATTCCAGTAGTATCTCAGGGTGTTCTGGGCTACACTCCGACACGACTTGTACCGCTTTTGGGGGTCTGACTTTTACCAACCCCCTAGGCCCGCCATGCGATGCTCATAGACGAACGGACCGGACTGTACGGATATTGTCACTGAGAGGCTCAGTAGGGTGTCAGGATGAGTTCACTCATCGACGTCCCTTTTGGTCAATAGCTGGTGGCTCGTCATGTATAGCTAATACCTCTGACGTGCTAGTGGTTAAATCCACAGCCATAGTATTGACGAGTCTTTAGAGTCCACCACACTTTCAGTTACTCAAGCTTTCGGGCGAAACGCTGTAGAGACCGTATGGAGATATGGCAGGGTTCGATCAGATACGTGCGGTATTGCACGGATGGTGATCGGACGGTTTTTACTAGCCGGCTTTGGCTTAAGCCGGATCCTGGTATTTGATAGTGTAGTTTTGTCTCTTTGTATTTGTATCCGGACGGAATACAGATGCGGGTGTGTATGCACAGTATCGGGGTTTTCCTGTAATTTATTACGGGACCAGTTATCTGGAGTTGCCAGTTTGCATTCCGTTCCGGCCGGTTTTCTCTTTTTCCTTCCCGGTCGGACTTTTCGTTGGAGGGTGTTAATTGCAAGTTTGCAATTAACATTTTGTTGAGGGGGTTTCTTGCAAAAAGGATTGATTTGATTGCATTTTTTTTTTTGGCTCCATGATGCATTAATTCTTGACTTGAGGAGGTATGGGTTTAGTGGTGGGGCCGGCCACTATTTGTGATGGTTGTTTGGGCCGGCCACTGTATGAGTGTGCAGGAGGTGACAATTTCATTATGGAATGAAACAAAATGAGTGTGCTGTGACTTTTTTGGAGTTGGTTTTGGATTAATTAATATACACATATTTGAGTGCATAAGAAAAGGCTTCAATTCATTTTTCCAGAAAAAAAGAAAATGCACACTTCTTCAATTGATTTCCTGTGAGCTTAAATTGTGGGGGCAGGGGGCTCTTTTTCTTACACAGAAAGAGAGAGAGAGCTTGCTTCATTATTCATCCAGTGAGCTTTTTCCTCAGTCGGCCGAGCTCACACACATTCCCATTCTTGCATGCTAAATTTCTCCATCAAGCATCCATGAAATTCTAGTGTATAAATCCCTCCAAATTGGCAACCTCCTAAACCCCTTAGAGACAGCTATTCTACAGCAAATCTTGGACGCGTCGGCTAGCCAACTTCGCGCCCGAGTTGCCTCGGTATAGAGGTGGGAGCCCGTAAAAGATACAGGCTACGTGGTGCCCTTCCGGCGACGAGGTGGAGACCGGACATTCCGCGGGAGATCGGGACGACGACGAGAAGACCGGAGGACTCGGATCACTCCGTATATCTCTTCCCTTTCTTCTTGTTAGCTAGACTAGTTTAATGGTTACGATCCGGAGTTTAGTGCGCGGTGGTGCCGGTTTGCAAAGTCCGCAAAATTAGAGTTATTCACCGCTTCCGCATTCCGGCGTAGGATTGACGGCCGGGGCGCCGCCGTGCACTTACAGTGGTATCAGAGCCTCCCCATTAACTTAGTCTAGCTTTGTGTAATGTGTTTTTCAGTTCCGATCGATCGAAATGTCCGAAAACCCAAATACACCCACATCAGTTTCTGTTGAAATTTTTCAGTCTCGAAATTTTTTTCAGGTTCTAAAATATTGATGTACTAAAAATTATAAGACCGCTGTTCAAATTCGAGACAATGATCTTCCAACCAGAGTGCGGAAGGGCGGCTAAAACCCACTTCTGGCCGCGCTTCCGCCGCAGTATGGAAGAATCATTGGGTTGGGTTTTTACAGTGGGCTTCTGGGGAGTATTGAGGGCTTTTGGAATGTTAAAATTGGGCCCATAATTTCTTTAACTGCTACAGTATTGTTTTGGGGCCCACTTGTTATAGTTTGATCAATCGGAAAATTTTAAACACATTTTTCACAGTATTTACATTATATCTGCGACCGTGAATGTCACTCGATCGGTAAATCCGGTCTAACTGCTATAGCCCGGTTAGACGGATTTGCGAACGTGACTTTCACGTTGATGTTCTGTTTTTGCTGTGATGTTGCGGATCGGTCATGGGGGATAGCCTGGATGCAATGCTAGTACTGTGCTGTTGTATTATGTACATTTGATATTGCGGGGCGAGCGTCCGACATGTGGACTGCCGTCACTGCCTGTTTGTATTATTCTTTTGGGGCACGACCTGGTTGCGGTCGATGTACCCGGTGTATGTATATTTTACATTCTGTACTAGGATTACCCCGCGGAGGGGTGCACGGATAGCCGGGTTCTAGAAGGCAACAAGCCCGCATCTCATGGCATTGAGACGGAGGGGGCTTCACTCCAGGATTGGCTGGCTATTCGCCGCACTCGTAGGGGGTATAGGATTTCATTGCACAGGCTATCCACACGACCAGGGGAACGTCGGGTTTCAGTAGTGGCTCTGTGAAACCCGGGGATCCCAGATATCTGATTTGTTCTGTGATGCTGTACATTTCTGTGATGTTGCATTTTATTCACGCCTTGAGCGAAATACTATATATATTAGTAGATGTTGTATATGTTTTTCATCCGCGCTAGTCCAGTCCCCGCTCTGCCGTTAGTTAGCTAACCTAACGGGTGATGACGGGACCCAGTGGCGAATGCAGATGGCATATACGTACGTCAGTATATTTTCGTTCTTTGTGGTGTGATCAATTGATGGGACTGCATTGATTCGGATCAATGCAAGTTAAAACAAACCTATTCTGATGTTGTTGGAACACTTTTCAAAAAGCTGTTATTGCAAGGACGTTCACTTTTGTTTTGCATCGTGGTATTCAGTTGGAATATCCTGCTCCTCAGTCGACGAGGCAAGGGCCGAGATCCCTTCAACGGGAGTGACCCCTTGGACAGAAGTTTGCGTCAGGGCATTAACTTCACTATAGCCGATTACTTTTGCTTTGCATCGTGGTATTCAGTTGGAATATCCTGCACCTCATTCTACGGGGAAAGAGCCGAGATCCCTTCACCGGGAGTGACCTCTTTAGTAAAGGTTTTCGTCACTATATTTTCTAAAAAGCTATCCGTTCCTTCAACGATATCAAGTTCATTACGTTAAAGGTTTTCGCCAGAAACCATTCGTAGCCCTCCGTCGTTTCATATGGGTAGTCAATAGTATTCAAGCTGTGTTTGTTGGCCAAAGTCAAGGCACAGTGTTTGGTAGCTGTTGGTTATTCATATGCAGCATAGATAGATGCGTTGGTTTGGAACAGTCGTATAGCCTTGTTGGCCAAAGTCAAGGGCTTGTGCGGGTGGATTCGAATCAACCTGGAGAATGACGGGTAGAACTTGACATGTGACTTATGATTTGTTGGCCAAAGTCAAGGTCATAAGAGCATGGGGCAGAAATCACATCGGGAGTTTCAAAAGAACTAAAACTTGCCAGATATGCGCATACCTTCTGGAGTGTGATACCGTGAGCGGATTCCGTCACGTTGTCATGCGATGATAGTTGGATCCCGATTCCCACTGATGAGTTGGTATACTCCTCGGGTGACCCCGACTAATTCTTCTTTTAGGTTTGGAGAAGAATTTGAGGTACAGTGGGAGGATTCCAGATTAGATAAATTGGTAACCATTCTGATCTAGGTTAGAGTGCACGCTGAGTGTTTCTTTTCTCTCTCTCTTTGGCAGCGACCATTGACCCGACCCTAAGACTTTGACTCAGTGACCAAGTTGACCGAACCTTCTTAAACACCGGCTTTCGGATTGTCAGAGTTGCAAACCTCATTGCCACTCCTACTTTTACCCTTTTCTCCAGGACACCCCGTTTTACTACGAACGTCCACTTCCATTGGACAAAACCATCGTATGGTTAGATACGAACTCGAAAGAATTTATTCGAGGATGGTTTCCGGTTCTGGAGAAAACGGATAGGATTATTCAGTTGTCTTTTCCTTTTACCCTCTCTCAGGTTACGAGTACTCCTTGGTTTAGGGGTAGTACACCTATTACGCAAATTGGATTGTCTTCTTCCAAACCTTAGGCTGGTGTCGACCGGTAGGGAATGAAGAAAACCAATTAGCATAACGATGGTGTGCAGAAGGTATTAAGTTCAGACAAAGCAAGGGATTAGTAAGAGGGCAAAGTAAATTGCAACAGATATTCATGACCAAACCAAATATTTCGTTACCACTCCCACATCACCTTTGTATTTCTCCAGGACACTCCGTATCACTACGAAGATCCACAGTTTATTTGGATACTCCATCGTATGGTTATATACGAACTCGAATGGAACTTGTTCCAGTTCGGGGATGGATTCTGGTTCAGGAGAAATAGGAATAAGGTTTATTCGGTTGTCTTTTATCTTCACCCTCTCTCATTGCGAGTGTTCCTAGGATTGGGACAGTACACCCATTATGCTTATTGGATAGTCTTCTTCCAAACCATAGGCTGGTGCCGAACGGTAGGGAAGGAAGAAAACCATTTGGCCTAAAAGGGTGTGCAGAAGGTAAAGACTAAAGACATATGAAGGGATTTGGAGAAGTGGCAAAGAACTATACGGTTACAGTCGTGAATCTGGAAGAGGCATTACTAGGAATACCAGGATACCCCATCGAAACATTTCAATGTTTCATTTTCACTGTGTAATGTTAAAGGAAAACTGATTTCCCGATTAGATACTTACTCCAGGGTATGTATTTACCAGGTACGATTCTCACATCTGTATGGTTTTACAGATGATGAGTGGGAGTAAGTTATTGGGAATTGGGTGATTATCCTCATTATATCGGGATTCGTTGTAATCAGTGATATTTGAGGAAATCACCTGGGCTGTTTGCCGGTCGGCAAATATTTGGTTTTGAATATCCGCTGTTATGCACCAATTTCAAATTGATATATCTGTACGTCTATTTTCATAGAGTGAGATATACCTTTCTGAAATTATGTCTACGGCATTTACCTATATCAGTGGATGGTTAGGTAAGGAGCATTAAACAGCGGTGTAATTCTTCTTAACCATAAGTACAGTTTTCAACCTACGACACACAGTGAATGAGTTATCAGACTCAAGGGACTTATACAAAGGATTGTATGTTGTCCAGGGTCCATCAGGACAGAGGGGTTGGTCCTCGTACTATATTCGGTTTACTTATGACTTCTCTAGTTTTTAGACAGGTGTTTCGTAGGAAACACAGGGTCCGAATTTTGAGAAGTTATAGGTATTTGAATGGAGTAGAGAACCAGGTGTAGCAAGTATCGGGATTCTTCAAAGTGATCGAAGATGTAGATACTTGTATTTGGTATTCAGTTGATAGTAATGATTAAGAGATCTTGCTTCTCTTTCAGGTTACTCATAATTGGAAGCATTCCTAAGTTGAGTAACGCTGATCCGCCTCCTTCCATTTGGTTGACATGCACTGGAGACAGTTGCATGATTTGGATCTGGTTCAATTAAATCAGTGCCTCTGTTTCTATATTGGATATAGAACAGTTCATATCTTAACGATGTTAAGGTACGGGGAGTTGTCCGGTTTATGATTAAAACCAGACACTGGACAACTCAAGGCACGTTTCTGTAATGGCTGTTTGTGGGTTGACCCAGGCTATGACGAGGGTTGATTTTCTACCATCTGGATGAACAATAGCGATATTGTTCTAGACTCGCCACAGTTTTATTAAAAATGGACTTTTTCAGAAAAACAATAGTGGGAGTATGGTAGAACTGGAAGTGATTCCAGAACCACAAACGATTACTGAAGATTTGATAAGGAACCTAAAGATTCAATCTGGATTGACATTCCATTGGCCACTCCGCAGATAAGGTGGGTAACTTCAGGCACCCGAGAGGTACTACGGTAGCCTCAAGGACGGTGACAGGGAAGTTCTTGTTTACCCACAATTACCATTGCTGTTGTTCCAGGCTGCGAGACCCGGCGGGAGGATGAGTATAGCGTCATTCTAAACTAGTTTTAGAAGTGTACGTCTATATGACTCTGCCAGAGGGTTGTCGTAGTCAGTGGGAGCAGCGGAAGCATTGGTGGACAGGTAGCTTATGTCTATTTATAGACTAGAGCAGATGTAGCGGAGATAGATCATCTATTTCTGATGTGACAGTCATGGGTTTGACTTCATCAGAAAAGGGGATGGATCTGTTGAGAAGGTAGTAGGGTGTGATGTCCTGGTATCTGGATGACATACACAGAATAGGAAAAGAAACTCCTATACTACGATCGGTTATACTTTGGTCGTCACACAGTAGTTTCTCCACAAAGGAAATGGATTTTATATCAGACATACTGGTCACTAGATCTATGGTTTTAGATCTAGATTTGGGTGGTTTCCCAATCAGGGTACTTGACAGCATTCTAAGAGTATTTAGGATGGACGACTCCTGGAACGGTAGTGTACCTGCAGGTAATGGAGTCACCCTCTCCAAAGGTGTCTTACAGACTAAAGGGGAGAGGGACGGGCATGATTGGCAGATCACTTGCTCAGGCAATTGAGTCAATCGTGAGATGTCAAGTACCACACCAGATGTTGTTCTTGCACTAGATGCAATAAGTTGACATTAATCCAATCCTGTAGAAACAGTCGGAAGCAGTTTTAGAACATAAGTGGATGTTCTAGGGAGATGATAACGACAGCCTCATTCAGGAGACAGTTATCATTCCAGGCTTCCAAGGTGACATGGACGACAAGGAGGTTGTCAGAGTTATAGTTTTCCTTCTGATGAGGGGCAGTATTTTGGACAGGTGGTCCAAGGCAATACTGAGGGAGGCATGGCGCGCAGGACACTGATTAAGTTCAGTAGTCGATACAGTCTAAGAAGTTTGGATTTGGAGCTCATTTATGAGCTATGTCCCATCAGACATCCAGACATATTCTGAGACAGGTATTGCTCTTTTCGGGAGATGGTTTTCTCCGCGAACTTGAGATATAGAGAGACATAGAAAGAAACAACTAAGCGGATCCACTCACTGAGGCTATTCCTCGAACGCAATAGTTCCGCAAACGAGCTTTGTGAGACTGACTAGTAGAGGAGTTGGATGTTCGGTATCATACGGGCTGTGAGTATGCGACATCGCAATAATTAGCCTTGAGTGCAAGTGGGAGATTGTTGGAGATAGTGCCCTCAGAGTCAATTATTAGGTCACAGGTACGTGATTGTAATGATTGAGGGAGGACCTATCCCGGTAGGACAGTCTTACTCGAGATGATAGTATGCTATCTGGTTTACCCTTATGATCGTGTACTGTTTTAAGTGACCTGACATGTCGCTATTACACGTTGATAGAGCCCCTAGGATTCTTGCTTGACCACCAGCAGTATGAGGGCGATCATATAAGTGGGAGCTGGGGGTCTACAAGAATATCCTTAAAAGGTCCCTAGTCGTGGGAGTTTCGAGACCGGGCATCGATACTCCATTAGTAGACTAGTGTATACAGTCGAGACCCCGACGAGGGGCGGTGGCCGGTCTCACAAGCCACTGGTGTCAGTTGGATCACCTAAGATGTATACAGGTGCTTATTGGGTTATGAGTACACCGGACAGGACTCGCCGGGAACATGCTAGTTGGTCATATACCAGACGTCAGATGGCAGTTCCCTGGTGACATGTGTGCAGGTTAGTTCATCGACCTGGGGATCGTCATTTTTCTCGTGTGAGTTCCCACTGTACTTTGATTACTACCCTACCACGGCTCAAAGGAGTCGTGCAAACAGGTTTTAGTTGGGTACAGTCCCGAGCCACATGGAGGCAGTGAGCGTATCTTCAGGGGTTCGTCTCTCCCGGTATTGTGGGTGAGGTCGCGCTGTGTCTAGGAGAGCCATTACACAAAGTCCTTGGCCAAGGCAGGAGATTTACTGGTAGGTATTCCAGTAGTATCTCAGGGTGTTCTGGGCTACACTCCGACACGACTTGTACCGCTTTTGGGGGTCTGACTTTTACCAACCCCCTAGGCCCGCCATGCGATGCTCATAGACGAACGGACCGGACTGTACGGATATTGTCACTGACAGGCTCAGTAGGGTGTCAGGATGAGTTCACTCATCGACGTCCCTTTTGGTCAATAGCTGGTGGCTCGTCATGTATGGCTAATACCTCTGACGTGCTAGTGGTTAAATCCACAGCCATAGTATTGACGAGTCTTTAGAGTCCACCACACTTTCAGTTACTCAAGCTTTCGGGCGAAACGCTGTAGAGACCGTATGGAGATATGGCAGGGTTCGATCAGATACGTGCGGTATTGCACGGATGGTGATCGGACGGTTTTTACTAGCCGGCTTTGGCTTAAGCCGGATCCTGGTATTTGATAGTGTAGTTTTGTCTCTTTGTATTTGTATCCGGACGGAATACAGATGCGGGTGTGTATGCACAGTATCGGGGTTTTCCTGTAATTTATTACGGGACCAGTTATCTGGAGTTGCCAGTTTGCATTCCGTTCCGGCCGGTTTTCTCTTTTTCCTTCCCGGTCGGACTTTTCGTTGGAGGGTGTTAATTGCAAGTTTGCAATTAACATTTTGTTGAGGGGGTTTCTTGCAAAAAGGATTGATTTGATTGCATTTTTTTTTTGGCTCCATGATGCATTAATTCTTGACTTGAGGAGGTATGGGTTTAGTGGTGGGGCCGGCCACTATTTGTGATGGTTGTTTGGGCCGGCCACTGTATGAGTGTGCAGGAGGTGACAATTTCATTATGGAATGAAACAAAATGAGTGTGCTGTGACTTTTTTGGAGTTGGTTTTGGATTAATTAATATACACATATTTGAGTGCATAAGAAAAGGCTTCAATTCATTTTTCCAGAAAAAAAGAAAATGCACACTTCTTCAATTGATTTCCTGTGAGCTTAAATTGTGGGGGCAGGGGGCTCTTTTTCTTACACAGAAAGAGAGAGAGAGCTTGCTTCATTATTCATCCAGTGAGCTTTTTCCTCAGTCGGCCGAGCTCACACACATTCCCATTCTTGCATGCTAAATTTCTCCATCAAGCATCCATGAAATTCTAGTGTATAAATCCCTCCAAATTGGCAACCTCCTAAACCCCTTAGAGACAGCTATTCTACAGCAAATCTTGGACGCGTCGGCTAGCCAACTTCGCGCCCGAGTTGCCTCGGTATAGAGGTGGGAGCCCGTAAAAGATACAAGCTACGTGGTGCCCTTCCGGCGACGAGGTGGAGACCGGACATTCCGCGGGAGATCGGGACGACGACGAGAAGACCGGAGGACTCGGATCACTCGGTATATCTCTTCCCTTTCTTCTTGTTAGCTAGACTAGTTTAATGGTTACGATCCGGAGTTTAGTGCGCGGTGGTGCCGGTTTGCAAAGTCCGCAAAATTAGAGTTATTCACCGCTTCCGCATTCCGGCGTCGGATTGACGGCCGGGGCGCCGCCGTGCACTTACACTCTAGAGACTCGACTACTACGCTGGCAGTGGGTTTAACCACAGACCGCAAGCGGCACTAGCTGTACGTAACGGTCCCCAGGTAGTTGTCGATAAGAAGGCCGATGAGGAAACCCATCCGAACTCCTACTGAGTCTGATGTGACAATCTCCATACAGTCCGGTCCGTTCGTCCAAGACTATCGCATATCGGGCCTAGGGGGGCGGCAAGCGTCAGTCCCCTAATAGCGGTATAAGTCGTGTCGGAGTGAAGCCCATTACACCCTGAGAAACTACTGGAACCTACCATCAAATCTCGCTTGCCCTGGCCAGGGACTTTGCGTAATGGCTCTCTGACACAGCACGATATCTACTCCCAATACCGGGAGGGACGAATCCTGTCTAACCGCCACTGCCTCCAAGTGCTCGGGACTGCACCCAACTGCTACCTGTTTGCACGACTCCTTTGAGCCGTGGTAGGGTAGCAATCTAAGAACAGTGGGACACACTCGAGGCGAAGTAGCAGTGTCAAGTCTGCGGACTACGCTGTACTCATGTCACCTGGGAACTGCTCACTGACGACTGGTATCAAACCAACCAACAGTTCCCCGTGAGTCCTGTCCGGTGTACCCGTAACCTAACGAGCACCTGCATACTATCTCCAGTACGACGTAATGACGGCTGTGGGACAGACCATCTCCCCAACTTGGATGAGAAGCGTACACACCAGTCTACTCCGGAGTATCGATGCTCTGTCTCGATAATCCAACGACCAGGGACCCGAATAAGGATGTGCTTGTAGACTACCCAGCCCCCACTAGTGTGACTGCCATCACAACGCTGGTAGACAAGCAAGATCCTAAGAGCTCTATCAATACGTACACTAACATATTAAGATAGAAAAACCAAGTAGCATACTACCATGTTTAGCAAGACTGATATATACATGTGAATATCCCAAGCTTCCATTAAGTAATATACAAGCTAGTATGATACAGTAATGGCCTTCTAGGGCATAAACACTAACAATCTCCCACTTGCACTAGGGCCATGTACTGGCATATCGCAGACCGATGATCTCGAGTAGCCTCTCGAACTGAATCTGAGGAAGGGCCTTCGTGAATGGATCAGCAATGTTCTCTTCTGAAGCAACTCTCCGAACCTCGATCTCCTGACGATCAATGATCTCCCTGATCAGGTGATACCGCCTCAAGATGTGTCTGGACTTCTGATGGGACCTTGGTTCCTTCGCTAAAACTATAGCTCCGTTGTTGTCGCAATACAGAGGTATTGGATCAACTATGGTAGGAACCACCTGAAGTTCTGTTAGGAACTTCTTCATCCAGACTGCTTCTTTTGCGGCATCGCAAGCAGCAATATACTCCGCTTCCATCGTCGAGTCAGCAACGGTGTCCTGCTTGGAGCTCTTCCAGCACACCGCCCCTCCATTGAGGGTAAAGACATAACCCGACATGGACTTGGAATCGTCCTTATCACTCTGGAAGCCGGAATCAGCAAAGGCCTCCAACCTGAGGTCTTTTCCGCCGTAAACCAAGAACATCTCCTTAGTCCTCCTCAGGTACTTGAGAATGTTCTTTACTGCTATCCAGTGTTTCTCCCCTGGGTCTGACTGATACCGGCTTACCACGCTCAGTGCGTAAGCTACATCTGGTCTGGTACACAACATCGCATACATTATAGAGCCTACCGCAGAAGCGTAGGGTATAATAGACATGCGTTCCCTTTCCAAATCAGTCTTGGGAGACATCTCTTTGGAGAGGGTGATTCCGTGACAAGCCGGTAAATTACCGCGCTTGGAATCTTCCATACTGAATCTTTTCAGTACAGTGTCGATATACCTGGACTGCGAAAGTCCCAACATCCTCTTGGATCTATCACGATAGATCCGGATCCCCAGAATGTAAGAGGCATCACCCAGGTCTTTCATGGAGAATCTGTGTGACAAGAATCCTTTGACAGATTGTAGCATAGGAACGTCATTTCCTATCAATAGAATGTCATCCACGTACAAGACGAGGAATACGACACTTCTGGCCACAACTTTACTATATATGCACGATTCATCTGGATTTTTGATAAAGTCATATTCTTTGACTGTCTCATCAAAACAGATGTTCCAACTCCGCGATCCTGCTTTAGTCCATAAATAGACTTAAGCAGCTTGCATACTTTCCCGTTGCTCCCACTCTGATTGAAACCCTCTGGCTGATCCATATAGACGCTTTCTTCTAAATTTCCATTCAGAAAAGCCGTCTTTACGTCCATCTGCCAGATTTCATAATCATGGAAGGCAGCAATAGCAAGAAGGACCCGAATGGATTTGAGCATAGCCACTGGAGAAAAAGTTTCGTCATAGTCCAAACCAGGTCTTTGACGAAAACCCTTTGCAACAAGTCTAGCCTTATAGGTTTCCACCTGTCCATCTACACCAATCTTTTTCTTGAAGATCCATTTGCATCCTATGGGTTTTACCCCATCTGGAGCAAAATCCAAAGTCCATACTTTGTTGGTGTACATGGACTCCATCTCGGTCCGCATTGCATCTAGCCATCGTACCGAGTCGCCGCTCTGGATGGCCTGCCGGAAGTCAGTAGGTTCATCATCATCTATGATGCAATCCTCTCTATCCCCATCTATGAGAAAACCGTAGTATCTCTCAGGCGGATGAGACGGCCTACTACTCCTGCGGAGGGGTGCGGGAATGTTCTGTTCTTCTTGAACTCCTGGTTCTACCAAACTTTCAGTAGCAGTTTGTGGTTCTGGAATTTCTTCCAGTTCTATTTCGCTCCCACTTATTTCCTTTTCTAAAAACTGATTTTCCAGAAAATGGGCATTACGAGAAACAAAAACCTTTTGTTCCTCTGCGTAATAGAAATAATATCCCTTGGAGTTCTTTGGATATCCCACAAACATACATTTTACTGATCGTGCCTCGAGCTTGTCCACATGCTGCTTTTTAACAAAAGCTGGACATCCCCAAATCTTCATATGCTGAAGATGGGGTTTCTTCCCAGTCCACATCTGATATGGAGTGGTAGGCACAGTCTTGGTAGGAGCCCTGTTCAGAAGATATGCCGCTGATTCTAGCGCATAACCCCAGAAAGATCGCGGTAACTCAGCATTACTCATCATGGATCGTACCATATCCAATAGGGTTCGATTCCGTCTCTCCGATACACCGTTATGCTGTGGAGTGTATGGAGGAGTAAGCTGAGAGAGAATTCCTTTCTCTTTTAGGTAACCTAGGAACTCGGCACTTAAGTATTCTCCACCTTGATCAGATCTTAGTGTCTTAATACTTTTGCCGGTTTGGTTTTCTACTTCATTCTTGTACTCCTGGAATTTCTCAAAAGCCTCGGATTTATGTTTCATCAGATAAATGAATCCGTATCTTGAGTAATCATCCGTGAAAGTAATGAAATAGGAAAAACCACCTCTCGCATGTGTAGACATTGGACCGCATACATCACTGTGTATGAGTCCTAAGAGCTCGCTCGCTCTTACTCCTTGTCCAGTAAATGGAGTCTTTGTCAGCTTTCCTTTGAGACAGGATTGACAAGTGTCATAAGATTGATATTCGAACGTGTCCAAATATCCTTCTCTATGAAACTTAGTCAACCTTCTCTCATTGATGTGACCCAGTCTACAATGCCATAAGAAAGCTTTATTTAAATCTGGAGACTTTCTTTTTAGTGTGTTCTGGACATTGAAAATTTGGAGTTGGTTTAAAACATATATGCCGTTATTTAGAGTACCGGACCCAATCAAACCATGATTAAGGTGGATGTTAACAACATCTCTTATAAACGTGAAATCATAACCTTTATTTGATAACAAGGAAACTGATATGATATTACACGTTAAGCTTGGTACATAATAACAGTTATGCAAAACCAAAATATGTCCACTCGTCAATCCTAGGTGATAATCCCCGACGGACGCAGCTCCCACGCTAGCTCCGTTAGCAACCCTGAGGATCATATCACCTTCCTTCAGCACTCTAACGGTTTCTCAGTGCCTGCAATGAATTGCAAATATGAGATCCTGATCCGGTATCCAATACCCAGGAAGTAGAGTTGATCGACAGACAATTCTCAATTACAAACACACCTGAAGTCGAAGCCACAGCTTGCTTCGGTTCCTGGTTCTTGGCGTTCCACGCCTTGCAATCCTTCTTCCAGTGCCCTTTCCTGTGACAATGGAAGCACTCATCCAGGCCAACTACCGGTACTGCAAACTTTTTCTTTCCCTTCTTTCCCACCTTACTAACACCTCCTCTAGGTTTGGGTGCGGCCTTCTTCTTCCTTCCTTTGGCCCTAGCCTTGGACCCGGAAGAAGATGCACCGCCAACAAACATAGCGGGTGTTTCCCTTGCCTTCTGCAAGGTGCCCTCTGCACTCCTTAACATGTTCAGGAGTTCCGCAAGTTCAACTTCTTTTCCTTGAAGATTGAAGTTGAGGATAAACTGGGCGTAGGTGGGAGGAAGGGACTGGAGAATAAGGTCTGTATAGAGCTCATTATCCAAAGTCGTCCCAAGGTCTGCGAGCTCCTCAATATAGCCGATCATCTGTAGGACATGTTCACCTACCGATGACCCGACAGCCAACCTCGCTCGAAACAATTTCTTCGAGGTCTCGTATCTTGCTATACGAGATTGCTCTCCATAAAGTTCCTTTGTATGGAGAAATATGCCATCTAGAGACATATCCTCGTGCCTCCTCTGATGTTCATTGTTCATAGAGGCAAGCACGATGCACTTGGCTCTCGCGCAATCTAAATCCCAGGTTTTGCGGATTTCCTTATCCGCATTGCTGGATTTGGGACCAAGGACAGCAGGTGCCGTAGCGGTGAGGACGTACCCCAGTTTGTCATAGGTCAAGGCCATTTTGACATTCCGCAGCCAATCTTTATAGTTTGGCCCCGTCAGTATATTCTTTTCTAAAAGTAACTTAAGTCCAGTCATTTTCAGGGTCGCTGCAATTAGGAGAGAGAGATGAAAACACTTTAGCATGATGCTCTAGCAAGTTTAGAGTGGTTTTTAGTTTATCTAAACTGGATGGCTCCCACTGTTTCTCGAATCCTTCCTCAAACCATAAAAGAAGAATTAGCCAGGACTATTCTCACCGTACAATACTTGCTTAACCGTTCAGCCAGGCCAGTGTCGATACTTCGAGGGAGTTTTCCAACGCTTTCGCGAAGTTCCTTAATTAAATAACCTCTTTTCTCTGGGGGCGTAACCCCGCTGACACCTTTCTGGACACCTACTAGGTTTATAGCATTGATCGTTAAGTGACGAATATCCTGATAAGTAGCATATACTCACAGTAGGATCGGGATCCAAATATCATCGTATGATAATGTTGAAGGAATCCTACCAACATTCATCAAACTCCAAATGGTATGCATCTCTTTGCAAATTTCAGTTTCTTTAGAAATTCCCCGATATAAGTTTTTGCCCCATGCTCTTATGACCTTGGCTTTGGTCAAAATGTCATAAGTCACATGTCAAGTTCTACCCGTCATTATCTTGTCAATTTGAACCCATCCGTATATACCCCTGACTTTGGTCAAATGGTAATACGACTGTCCCAAACCAACTCATCTATCTTATGCAGCAAATGAAAACCCAGCAGCTACCAAACACTATGCCTTGACTTTGGCCAAAATGCATAGCTTGAATACTACTGAATACCCAAATGAAATGACGGAGGGCTACGAATGGTTTTGGCGAAACCGTGAACGTAGTGAACTTGATATAGCCGAAGGAACCTGATAGCTTTTAAAAGGAGTGGTTAAATCTCCGCATTTAAAAATATCTGTTTTAAAATTAACCGAGTGGTTTCTTTTAAATTGTTCCAACGATTTAAACTTTGGTTTGTTTTTCTTTGCATTATAGATAATGCGTCCCATCATTAACCTATCATTGCAGAAAACAACGAAAATACAACGTCCTCTTATGCCATCCGCATTCGCCACTGGGTCCCGTCATCACCCGTTAGGTTACTTAACTAACGACAGAGCGGGGGCTGGGCTAGCGCGGGTGTAAAACATAAATGACGTCTAAATAGCTACAATATATATAGATATTTTACATTCGTCTGACGCAATGATATTCATTCCAGAACACAGATAAACAATATTGGATTTGCAAGCAATCTGTATTTCTTTTGAGCCTGCAAGAAAAGACAGATTACACAGTTGTGATGAATAGCCGTTACCCCACCCTCGACCCCTACGGGTACGGCAAACTACCCACCCGGCAGTTTGTGTACCCCACCTTGGGTCAGTCCTAGGAGCAAAAACAGTAAAATGAAATAATACAACGGTGGCTACGACCGCAACCTGGAAGTGCCCCCGCAAAAATAATATTACAACAAATTACATTTACAACAAATGAATTAAACAATAACCCATTGCTAAACCCCGGCTATACACCACAACAGTCCAATACAGTTTATATGCACAAACAGATATAACCATTACAGAAATGTGCAACCCCCTGCCAACCGACATACTAGCAGTTAGGGGAGGTTTACGAACACATTAAACAATCACAGATATAATCCAATATGCAAATACTGTACAATTTCGATCGATTAAACAACATCAATATTGCTCCAAAATCTGCTCTGTTAAACAGTAACCTGAGCAAATATTAAATATTCCAGAAAACCCCAAATTCCAGAGAGGACCCACACACGAAATACGAGTCCATGACTCGGCAACTCGGCCGCGGAACCGCGGCGGATCGGTGGGATCCGCCGCCCTTCCGCGGCTCTTTAGCCGACTCATGGGCTCGAATTTCTTGTGTGTTCTTCTGGACTGTTTACTAGCTTTCTGAGATTACCTGAAAAATTTTAGGACTTCATTTTAAGTTCGACAGAAACTGAACAGATTTAGGGTTTTCCGGCTTCGTTTTTCCGTTCGAAATTCGTACAAATTTGCAATCAAGTTATTTAGTGTTTAGCGAGGCTCTGATAACACTGTAAGTCGATGTAGTACACCCCAGTACTTATGGGGAGGCGGAATTTTCAAAAACGATCAAGTTTAAAGAACGAACATCGACTAACCGCTTGAATCGAAGCTAAACTATAAATAACCGAACACAAAGAGTTTCTTATCTATTGTGTTTAGGGATTATACCTAATGAAACCTGTCCTTCGTCTTTGTGTCCTCCTTGGTTCTCCTCGACCTTCTCTAGGTAGTAGACGATCCATCCGAGAGCAAAACACCAAGCTAAACCTCTATCTTGAGGTAACTAATCTACTTTGATTGCTAATCAAAGAAGAAAGGATGATATAGAGTGAAGGTAATGGATGTTTAAGTCTAACTAAACCTTTGATCTCAACACATGAGGATTAAGGATTAGTCTCTTGAAGATGAGAGCTTGAGGAGAGAGAATGTGAGATAAGATAATGAGATGAGAGAGAGTGTATCATAATATATTATGAAGCATTCTTATTTTTAGAATAATGAATAATAGAAATGAATAAGCATGCTTCATAAATGCAAAATGGTGATTCATTAAGCATGTGTCATTTATCATTTATGGTGCAATAATGATAAAGATGAATCACTCTCATGACTCACAATCTTATCCAAAGTAACCTCCTTAGTCACATCTTCTAGAAGCTTCTCGCACAATTACGAGAACGCCCCTCCGATCCGCAAAAATACGGAAAAACTTTAGACTGTAAAAATCCAATAACCGGATACCAGTAACTGGCTTAAACCAAAGCCGACTGGTAAAACTGTCCGAAAGTCATACGTGCGTAAACGCACGTATGCGTCCGAACCCTTTGTCGCAAAAACCATGCGACCTCTATATCTTTTCGCCTGGAGTAGGAAACTCTCTGTGTGGGACTCTAGAGACTCGACTACTACGCTGGCAGTGGGTTTAACCACAGACCGCAAGCGGCACTAGCTGTACGTAACGGTCCCCAGGTAGTTGTCGATAAGAAGGCCGATGAGGAAACCCATCCGAACTCCTACTGAGTCTGATGTGACAATCTCCATACAGTCCGGTCCGTTCGTCCAAGACTATCGCATATCGGGCCTAGGGGGGCGGCAAGCGTCAGTCCCCTAATAGCGGTATAAGTCGTGTCGGAGTGAAGCCCATTACACCCTGAGAAACTACTGGAACCTACCAGCAAATCTCGCTTGCCCTGGCCAGGGACTTTGCGTAATGGCTCTCTGACACAGCACGATATCTACTCCCAATACCGGGAGGGGACGAATCCTGTCTAACCGCCACTGCCTCCAAGTGCTCGGGACTGCACCCAACTGCTACCTGTTTGCACGACTCCTTTGAGCCGTGGTAGGGTAGCAATCTAAGAACAGTGGGACACACTCGAGGCGAAGTAGCAGTGTCAAGTCTGCGGACTACGCTGTACTCATGTCACCTGGGAACTGCTCACTGACGACTGGTATCAAACCAACCAACAGTTCCCCGTGAGTCCTGTCCGGTGTACCCGTAACCTAACGAGCACCTGCATACTATCTCCAGTACGGACGTACTGACGGCTGTGGGACAGACCATCTCCCCAACTGGGATGAGAAGCGTACACACCAGTCTACTCCGGAGTATCGATGCTCTGTCTCGATAATCCAACGACCAGGGACCCGAATAAGGATGTGCTTGTAGACTACCCAGCCCCCACTAGTGTGACTGCCATCACAACGCTGGTAGACAAGCAAGATCCTAAGAGCTCTATCAATACGTACACTAACATATTAAGATAGAAAAACCAAGTAGCATACTACCATGTTTAGCAAGACTGATATATACATGTGAATATCCCAAGCTTCCATTAAGTAATATACAAGCTAGTATGATACAGTAATGGCCTTCTAGGGCATAAACACTAACAGACTCTATACAACATGTTCTTTCACTGACCTATACGTTACATTGATCAAATTTTCGAATGGTTGGTATTAATTTTTGGTCTTTGTAAAGCCTTATATTGACCAAGTAACTTTACCCTCTCTTAAAAAGCTTAATATTGTTTAACTTATGTTTGGGGGGGTATATTTTTGGCTCTTGAAAATAAAAGTTGTCCTCAAAATTGTGAGCCAAAAATAAGTTTAGGGGAGGATTTTCATGTCCATATACATGTCCCCGTTAACAACTTTTCCTTCCAAGCCTACAGGTTTTTGAGATTTAACAGATGGCAATAGTGAGGACACTGTTATAAATAAGTTTGGGGGAGGTTTGTGCTTATTTACACATCACTTCGCATCACTTTTCATAAGCACCAAACACGAAAAAAATTCTTTTATAATAAAAGATTAGAAAGTGAAAAATTACATCCAAAAGATTAGAAAATTTTAAGAAAACCTAGAAAGTAAGAAGTTTTCTTAAACGAACTAGTAATAAGTAGTTATGAGCCGTTGTCCCAAAGGTTAGTATGATTAAGGAAGTCACTAATCTGAGGATAAAAATAAGTCTGAAAAATAGTTCCTATTCTGAAAGCCAAACATTTGAATGTTGATACCCTACTATACGCACTAACACACGTCTTGAAACTCAGGATAGTAGAGGATACCTTGAAATGCTCTTGTCTGAAAGCCAAAGTACGAAGAAAATAAAAAAAATGAAGAATAAAATATAAAATGGTGTAGAAAAATGAACACTTGTTTTGTAAACACCAAGGCAGCAATAAAAAAAATATAGCGAGGGTACTTCATCACCTAGTGCCTTAGACCAACTGGTTTGGGAGTCACTGCTAAGCCTTAGGTGTTGCAAGACAAGGAAAATACTATTTACGCCTAATCAGCAAGCACATGAGTAATCGGTCGGTTAGTAACTCAAGAAGTATTAACGATCGCATGAAAAATGTGTGAGCAAATCCATCTAAATATTCACCGATTAAAAAGTACTGAGGTAGAT
>JASDDO010000024.1:636447092-636628996 GCA_030015575.1 Agapanthus africanus | reverse complement strand
CGAAGTCCACATGGGGTACCTACATATCATAACGCACCGTATCGCATTAAAAACCCAATTCAAAATCGAAACGGCATACGAAAACTAAATCGGCACGTGTATCATGCATAGGTCAAAACCTATCGCCTACACATGCAAGAATAGTCAAACCAACCCTCGATGTCGATGTACGAACGTCAAACCATCGAGAAAATCCAATCACACTCATTTGCACATTCACGAACACTAATTTTAATATAAAATAGGTTAAAACTCACGAAAACCCCAAATTCACTCTAAAAGCCGTTTTTTCCGAAAAACTAGCAAGCAAAATTACCCGTTTTAGTACAAAACTCGATGTTTAAATGAATGTAGCGGCCAATATATTTATTATATATCTTAAATAAGTCCATAAAACCATTTCCATAATTTAATCACATAAATTTGCATAATTTCCAAAATCCTAGTTTGCAAAAATATCAATTTTTAACAATTTAATAGCAAAAATGCACAACCTACAATCTAGCTTGGATTTTCATGAACCAAAGTATTAAACTACACTTTAAAATGTTAATAATGCTATGAATACCCTAATTAGGTTTTTAAACCTAATTATTAGACAAATTATAAAACCTAGTTAGAAATTAGCAAAGTTATCACAATTTTAAATTAACAAATTAGCAAATAGCAACTAACTTAGATTTTGCATACAACTACATGCTAATCTCCTCATTACAACCATAAGCAATTGATAAAAACCTCACTTGATCACAAACCCTAGTCATTAATTCAAAACCCTTCTCTTGAATTTTAATTCAAGCACCTAGAACTAATTAAAAAAACCTAATTAAGCTAACATGAAACAATTAGCACAATTTAAGAAAAGGTTAGAATTATACCTCATGATCAAGAGATCAATTATGAAAATCAAGCCACTAAAATGCCAACTTGCTCCCTAGATCCATGCAAGAATAGCAAATGAAAAATGGGTAGGAGTTAGATTTGAGTTTTAGTTTAATTTTGATGGAAATTTGATGGATTTTTGAAGACTTTTGATGAGGAAAGAGAGGAGAAGAATGAAGAGGGGCTGCTGTTGAGTTCTGGCCGAAAATGAGAGGGGTGAGGGGGTGTGGGTGTGGGAGTGAGAGTGGGTAGAGAGGTCTAAGTCAAAGGGAGTCCAAGTCAACCCAACCAATACTTATATCTATATACCCTTTCTTCTCATTTCTTTTCATCTTAACATAGAAATTCAAGTGGAGAAAATGGGTGGGGCTGCTGAATTCAGCCATTGGGATGAGTGAATGGGGGTGTGTGGGTGTGGGTACGGGTGTGGGGTGATGAAAAATGATAAATACAATACCCCAAACATCCATTTACGCTAAAAAAAAAGCCTTTTTTCTTCAATAATTTCCAAACCGTTTTGGCAAATGATTTCGTTCCAAAAACCACATGATAAATTTTTATTTAATGTTTTATGATGCACAAAATTTGTTTCAACTCATTCCAATTTGTAATTTTCCTTAATTAAATGTATTAGTGACGGCTTAAAATAATAATAAAATAATATTTTTTTTCAGAAAATTTGAAATTTCACCAGCGGCTCAATAAACACCAAATAATAGCAATTACATAGCTAGAATATGTATATTTAATTTTTATAATAAGATATTTGTATTTTGACTTTTTACAGAAAACCCCCTTATTTTACCGTTTTTTCGAAATTCCTCCGAAACGATTTTCAAAACGTTACAATCTTCCCCCCTTAAAGAAATTCGGTCCCCGAATTTAAATTCAAACTCCCCCAAATACTAAAACATCTAAGAAAACCCATCAAGTCGTCGGGGCTCCGAAATCATGAATACATAAAACAAGTCGTAGCGCAGCGCATGCGCTTGAAAAATGAATATATAACTCAAATCAAAACTCCTCCAAGCATCCCGCGATCATCGGAGTCGTGGAGAAGACATCAATGCCAAATCCAAATCAAAACCAATATGATATAACTCAAACTATAAATGTAAATATCGAATCTATATCTGTAAGCATCTGAAGGAAATGCATGCCAAATCTCTTTAAGTCGCTGTGCAACGCGTATAACACTGCACAGTGGCGGACGTCTACCATAATAAAATAACTATATACATATATACTTTTGTTTGAAATGTACGTTCCGCCGTTTTGGAAACAATTTAGAAGGGTCTTCTTGTTTTAAACATTTCGTGTCATATCAGACATGTAGGTAAATACTGAGGCTATAGCTCGCTTTTGGAAATCCCTTCAATAACTATCAATGCATGCAAAATATATTCAGGTACTGTCCTCTGACTAGTCCTGCTCAGTACGAAAACACATAGCAATATCATAAAAACGTACTACTCTATAAGAAATCAATCCCAAAATATGCACATGAATACTACGTGCGTCTGGTGCGCACGGAAATCAAATCCATGAATATGCTATACATGTGCACAGAAACAACATCTAAGTGCATCGGGTGTGCACGAAATATCTGTCGTAGGCAACATGTGTGCCTGACCGCAAAATCAGGTGCATCTGACATGCACGAAAAAAAAAAATCTCGAATTAGTGCATCTGGTGTGCGCCAAATCGCATCTCGTAACAGGCGCCCAACAGGCGCTAAAAATCCAAATCAGGTGCATCCATCATGCACGAAATCATGAAATCCAATATCAAGCGCCGAACGTGCGCAAAATCAATCAGGTGCACAAGGTGCACAAAACAAATATCGAGTATCACCATCGAAATCGAAGTCCAGTGCATCTAAGTGCACGAGAGGCGTATCACTGCACTGCAAGCATATATCAACTATACAGAGTACAGGAACCAAATCGTGTGCGTGCATATGCACAAAATCAACTCAAATGTCTAAAACCGTAAAATCACAAATATGTGAACTAAAGAACGAAAACGATATCAAGTGCAACACTGTGCAAAATCGTAAATACTCAGTAGGTGCAACCATGGTCCATGAAAACAATTATCATGAAACTCAATCATCAAAATCAATCCTGCGAATAGATCGCCCAAAATACCCAAAATCAATAATGGCGGAATAGTACCGCTCCAGCGCATCCTCTAAGAATCTCGGCCAACTGTCGCGGTCACAGTGGGACGTCTCGTCGATGATCATGAACTCTGTCCTGCTGGGGTGCGTAACCATGACCACTCCTGGGTCAAAGTTTTCACTGTGAATTACCAATCTTTCGGTCCATCGGCTCATCGGCCCTGTCAGGTGTGCTAACGGGGACGATTCCGTTCTGGCACTCCTCTGGTCATCTCTTGGTCAATCATCGCGACCACTCGTGAGGCAGCATATCACTGGCGTCGGCCTCTGGCTCTCTGAATGTACGTGACACATCTGATCCTGAGTGCAAGTATCATTGCAGCAGTGTCCTGGAAGGAATCCTGCTCACGGTCTCTTCCATGTCTCGTCTCCGCCAACTGTCCGGAAGTCATTGTCCTTTCTTATATCTGCATCTTGCTCTGGAACAACTGCATACTCATCGCGACTCCTTCTGGAAGGTAAGTCCAAGTACCATGCCTCAGCATGCGCATCGCCTCTCTGATGTCGGCGGAGTGGAACGTCATCTCATCTAGATCTGGTGCGAACCTCTTATTCCACTTTTCTCTAATGTCGTCTGCCTTGGACTCGTCTCGTCGCGGCTGCATGGACTAAGCTCCAACGGCTATCCTCATATCTGGAGTCTCCCAAGAAATGCATCTCACCACCTAGCATCTGAATTAAGTCGAGCCATCTGATCGAGTCGTCAAAACCTCATAATCCCCCAAGAGCTCAACATCTTGTGCACAGTTTAATAGTATCGAGTACATACCACAGCATCGGTGGTCCAGCCGTAGAAGGGCAAACCCAAGCCTCACTAATGGCGCCGCAGAACTGCCGCAAACCCGAAGGTTCAAAGGCTTTCACACGGTCATTAAGTCGAGTTAGGGTTTCATTCTTCTAGAGGGACCATAGAATTGCCTGCATGTCTTTCCGACTACTTTAAACTTGGAATAATAGGTTTCTGACATTCGATCGTCTCTGTCGACTCCCAACGTCTCCGCGTGAAGTCGTCTCCAGCTGGAATCAATCTGTCTGATGACCTCGCATCGGGGTAGCGAACGAACCACATGTCTTAGTCATTCATCCTCGGTGACTAGCGACCTTCAATCATCTCTTAGTACAACTCGTACTGCAATAGCTCCATCATCTGGGGCGATATCTCGTCGTTCGCAGCAATAACGGGCTCACTCGTCTGCACGCTGAACCGTGCCTCAATCATCATGAATAAGCAACACACCAACGGTCATCAAGATTTGGCTGGCCTCTATCATTGGCTCAATCCTCTGATACTGATCGGCACGTCCGAGAAGTCTCATAAAGGCGATCCGCCAAACGCTCATGGCGCGGAAACACAGTAAAAAGACACATCTATGCAATCGTGTGTCGCCGGAATCACGCCATGGTCAGTCCTCGTTCATAACGAGCTCATGCTGACCACAACTCTAGCCGTAGCTCTCCCTGCCGTAACCGTAGCAGCAAAACCAAACTGGTACCGATGAGGCTAGATCAGGAAGGAATATAATACTGAACAAGGAAATGTACATCCTAAGGCTTCATAAGTGGAGTGGCGTGTCGTAAATATGCCGCGGAACATATCAACGGTACGTCACTCTACTTTAGTCACCTATTCCATCAACCAAGGGTCATCCTACGCTCCGAAGGTAAAACCTAACGCTCTGATACCAACTTTGTCACGACCCGAAAGTACGGAACGTGACCGGCACTTAAACTACGAACGTCTCGAGACGTAAGTAATCTAAGTAAACCGAAAACCCAGAAATCCAAACCAAGAAAAGTAGTAGAGTGCAGGAAAACCAACTTAAGCAAGTAATTTTAATAGCATAAGCCGAATTATGCGGTTTTTTAAAACATCAAAATTTTACTGAAAATTTCGGCAGAGTCTCCTTTGTAAATACTGGCCCCCAAACGGGATACAACATGAATAGTATACGAAATCAAGAAAAAGGCATCCCCAAGCGGGAGCTAGCTCTTCGTCAATCGACGGTCACAACCACACAAACAATAAAATATACAACGCCAACGGCGAGGATCAAAACTCAAAAGGAAACTCAAAACTACCAGAAATATAACGAGCGACTCTAAGGTCGAAAGAATAACCAACACTGGTCTCTATCTCAAAATACATGTTTGGTTGATGGAATTTACTAGATACAACTGAATAATATCATACAAGGTAATATGATGGGTACGATACAAGAAAAACCCACCTACTAGCAAGTCACCCGAATGAAACTGAGCCCGCAAGCCGTAATGAAACCTGTACGGCAAACCTGCAAGAAACTGGGGCACAACGGGGGTGAGTTGCCAACTCGTGAATAGAAAAACATCTACGCACAGAAATCGCATAAATAACGCAACCTAGGTCAATAATCATAATATATCCTCAAAATAAGTATATAACATGCAGCCTATAACAAGGCTAGGGTAAATATCTAACCCGAGTGTAAACTCATGTGCCCGTGTCAGTGCCTCAAGTAGCAATATATCCTATGAATGAGGTATGAATGCATGAAACAGAATACATGTAAATGAAGAAACTGTTTTCATAATTTGGTGAGATTTCCTTCGTATTTTTAAACTGAGGTATCATAAATGAAATCAGCATCAATAGTGTCTAGCATCGACACAAAACATAAATCTCACTGTCTCGAAATATCAATGTCTCAATCTCAATATCTAGGGCGCCGTCAATCCGGACCGGCCCCTACCATAAATCTCAAGACCACGACGGTATCCTCCGGATATCCGACGCGTCGGGTAAAATCACCGGTAGGTAGTACTCCCCTGCCAGGCTCAACGTCATCACCACATTCCTCTTGCCCCGGGGTACCGCACCGGGTCCACCATGTACCCGAAACGGTTCATCCGTCTCCTCGAATCGGGTTTCCAAATCCATCAGCAAACTCATGGTGGACGACTCATACATCATGGGAAAACCGCACTTTTTATTTTAAAAGAGAGAATATGTTTATTTGTGTTTTTGCGGTTTTCCTCCAAATCCAGAAAATCTCATAGAAATCCAAATCCAAACCTCAATAGCATGCAAAATAGTGAATATATGCATGAGAATCCATGAATGCGGCATAACAATGAATAACAGTATGCATGAAGTAGCAGGTAATAACTACAATGTCTAAACTATTCGCCAATAGGCTATGTCAAGCAATAATATATTTTCTAAGGTGTACGTGACATGGCAATTACCGATGAAGATGTGTGTGAGCCGGCAAGTAAGTGTACGTGGTACATACGCATCATCGGTAATGGTGCTGGTGTCCTATCAGCATGATATTAAAATGATGTATGAAACATAATATAAGAATGCGATGCAAAGCGAACCACAAAAACGTGGGAGCTGAAACTAGACGTAACCAAAACTAATCTGCATTAATCTAATATAAGTCCTACGAATGGTGCCTTTTGAAATAACACGAATCATGGGGTTTTGAAAATAGGGCTACGGTGTTTTTATGAAAAGATACGTCGTTTTTGAAATGTCCGTAGATTCCCTTGAGCTGTCTTTAAAAATGCCCACGATTCGTTAGTTTTTGAAATAGGTAAGAAGTCTAATCTACTCTAACAACTACACTAAACTATACGGCCGAACTAACAAGCTGAACTACAGGTAAGGGAACCGCCTAACATCTGAGTCGATATATAAATATATATAAGTCGGTGATCCCGCCTCAATAGTATCGCGTACGATACAGTATATCATCTGACATCCTCGAGTCATGAGCGCGGATCTATCATCAATATAGGCTCGTACGGTAAATCGTCGTACGGCATCCCAAAAGCTGGGTACGGTTCAATATCACACTATCTCATCACATTTCAGATATCACTTATCATATCATAATCTGGGGTACTGATCTAAGTCTAGTACAACTGATATCATTTTCAAAGTAGAATGCGGGGGTAAACACACATCCCGAACCCGCAAGAATCACATTTCGTATCCCAAATACGAATCATATCAAATCACCGATCTCGCGGCACAAATCCCACATCATCGACTCAACTCCAAAGTCATCCCATATCATCAAACACCGTGCAAGTATAAGAAACATACAAGTGTATGCGTGTGGGTGCAAATCTATCCTATGGTTCGCAACTAGGAACTACGCTAGTTATTTCTACCCCTAACTAACCATAACACACTAACTATCACACATAAAAATATACTACATAGTACTAATTACGGACTGCGGGGGTGCTATACGCCATCCACCCGACTTCTCCCCGTAGATATAAATCTACTCACCTGGTCCTCGCTCGCCGGTGCCGACGTCGCCACGCGCTTGCTTGTCGTCTCGAAGTCCACATGGGGTACCTACATATCATAACGCACCGTATCGCATTAAAAACCCAATTCAAAATCGAAACGGCATACGAAAACTAAATCGGCACGTGTATCATGCATAGGTCAAAACCTATCGCCTACACATGCAAGAATAGTCAAACCAACCCTCGATGTCGATGTACGAACGTCAAACCATCGAGAAAATCCAATCACACTCATTTGCACATTCACGAACACTAATTTTAATATAAAATAGGTTAAAACTCACGAAAACCCCAAATTCACTCTAAAAGCCGTTTTTCCGAAAAACTAGCAAGCAAAATTACCCGTTTTAGTACAAAACTCGATGTTTAAATGAATGTAGCGGCCAATATATTTATTATATATCTTAAATAAGTCCATAAAACCATTTCCATAATTTAATCACATAAATTTGCATAATTTCCAAAATCCTAGTTTGCAAAAATATCAATTTTTAACAATTTAATAGCAAAAATGCACAACCTACAATCTAGCTTGGATTTTCATGAACCAAAGTATTAAACTACACTTTAAAATGTTAATAATGCTATGAATACCCTAATTAGGTTTTTAAACCTAATTATTAGACAAATTATAAAACCTAGTTAGAAATTAGCAAAGTTATCACAATTTTAAATTAACAAATTAGCAAATAGCAACTAACTTAGATTTTGCATACAACTACATGCTAATCTCCTCATTACAACCATAAGCAATTGATAAAAACCTCACTTGATCACAAACCCTAGTCATTAATTCAAAACCCTTCTCTTGAATTTTAATTCAAGCACCTAGAACTAATTAAAAAAACCTAATTAAGCTAACATGAAACAATTAGCACAATTTAAGAAAAGGTTAGAATTATACCTCATGATCAAGAGATCAATTATGAAAATCAAGCCACTAAAATGCCAACTTGCTCCCTAGATCCATGCAAGAATAGCAAATGAAAAATGGGTAGGAGTTAGATTTGAGTTTTAGTTTAATTTTGATGGAAATTTGATGGATTTTTGAAGACTTTTGATGAGGAAAAGAGAGGAGAAGAATGAAGAGGGGCTGCTGTTGAGTTCTGGCCGAAAATGAGAGGGGTGAGGGGGTGTGGGTGTGGGAGTGAGAGTGGGTAGAGAGGTCTAAGTCAAAGGGAGTCCAAGTCAACCCAACCAATACTTATATCTATATACCCTTTCTTCTCATTTCTTTTCATCTTAACATAGAAATTCAAGTGGAGAAAATGGGTGGGGCTGCTGAATTCAGCCATGGGGATGAGTGAATGGGGGTGTGTGGGTGTGGGTACGGGTGTGGGGTGATGAAAAATGATAAATACAATACCCCAAACATCCATTTACGCTAAAAAAAAAGCCTTTTTTCTTCAATAATTTCCAAACCGTTTTGGCAAATGATTTCGTTCCAAAAACCACATGATAAATTTTTATTTAATGTTTTATGATGCACAAAATTTGTTTCAACTCATTCCAATTTGTAATTTTCCTTAATTAAATGTATTAGTGACGGCTTAAAATAATAATAAAATAATATTTTTTTTCAGAAAATTTGAAATTTCACCAGCGGCTCAATAAACACCAAATAATAGCAATTACATAGCTAGAATATGTATATTTAATTTTTATAATAAGATATTTGTATTTTGACTTTTTACAGAAAACCCCCTTATTTTACCGTTTTTTCGAAATTCCTCCGAAACGATTTTCAAAACGTTACATTGCCACTCCTACTTTTACCCTTTTCTCCAGGACACCCCGTATTACTGCGAACGTCCACTTCCATTGGACAAAACCATCGTATGGTTAGATACGAACTCGAAGGAATTCGAGGATGGTTTCTGGTTCTGGAGAAAACGGATAGGATTATTCAGTTGTCTTTTCCTTTTTGCCTTCTCTCAAGTTACGAGTACTCCTTAGTTTATTAGATAGTACACCTATTAAGCAAATTGGATAGTCTTCTTCCAAACCTTAGGCTGGTGCCGACCGGTAGGGAATGAAGAAAACCAATTAGCATAACGATGGTGTGCAGAAGGTATTAAGATTAAGACAAAGCAAGGGATTAGTAAGAAGGCAAAGTAAATTGCGACTGATATTCACGACCAAACCAAGTATTTCTTCGCCAATCCTAAATCACCTTTGTATTTCTCTAGGACGCTTCGTATCTCTACGAAGATCCACAGTTTATTGGATACTCCATCGTATGGTTATATACGAACTCGAAAGGAACTTGTTCCAGTTCGGGGATGGATTCTGGTCCAGGAGAAATAGGAATAAGGCTTATTCGGTTGTCTATTATCTTCACCTTATCTCGCATTGCGAGTGCTCCTAGGACTAGGACAGTACACCCATTATGCTTATTGGATAGTCTTCTTCCAAACCATAGGCTGGTGCCGAACGGTAGGGAAGGAAGAAAACCATTTGGCCTAAGGGGTGTGCAGAAGGTAATGACTAAAGACATATAAAGGGATTTGGAGAGGTGGCAAAGAATTATACGGTTATAGTTGTGAATCTGAATAATGGTAGAGGCATTACTAAGAATACCAGGATACCCCATCGAAACATTTCAATGTTTCAGTTCAACTATGTACTGTTAAAAGAAAACTGATTTCCCGATTAGACACTTGCTCCAGGGTATGTATTTACCAGGTTTGATTCTCACATCTGTATGGTTTTACAGATGATGAGTGGGAGTAAGTTATTGGAAATTGGGTGATCATCCTCATTATATCGGGATTCGTTGTAATCGGTGATATTTGAGGAGATCACCTGGGCTGTTTGCCGGTCGGCAAATATTTGGTTTTGAATATCCGCTGTTGTGCACCAATTTCAAATTGATATATCTGTACGTCTATTTTCATAGAGTGAGATATACCTTTTGATATTATGTCGATGACATTTACCTATATCAGTGGATGGTTAGGTAAGGAGCATTAAACAGCGGTGTAATTCTTCTTAACCATAAGTACAGTTTTCAACCTACGACACACAGTGAAAGAGTTAGACTCAGCGGACTTATACAGAGTATTGTATGTTGTCCAGTGTCCATTGGGACAGAGGGGTTGGTCCTCATACTATATTCTGTTTACTTTTAACTACTCTAGTTCTTAGACATGTGTTTCGTAGAAACACAGGGTCTAAGTTTTGAGGAGTTATAGGTATTTGAATAGAGTACAGAACCAGGTGTTGCAAGTGTCGGGATTCTTCAAAGTGATCGAAGATGTAGATACTTGTGTATGGTATTCAGTTGATAGTAATAATAAAGAGAAATTGCTTCTCTTTCAAGTTACTCGTAATTGGAAGCATTACTAAGTTGAGTAATGCTGATCGGCCTCTCTCCATTTAGTTGACATGCACTGGAGATAGCTGCATGATTTGAATCTGGTTCAATTAAATCAGTGTCTCTGGTTCTATATTGGATATAGTACAGTTCATATCTTAACATTGTTAAGGTTCGGGGAGTTGTCCGGCTTATGATTAAAACCAGACTCTGGATAACTCAAGGCACGTTTCTGTAATGGCTGTTTGTGGGTTGACCCAGGCTATGACGAGGGTTGACTTTCTACCATCTGGGAGATCAGTAGTAATATTGTTCTAGACTCGCCACAGTTTTATTAAAAATGGATTTTTTCAAAAGCAGTAGTGGGAGTATGGTAGAACTGGAAGTGATTCCAGAACCGCAAACGATTACTGAAGATTTGATAAGGATCCTAAAGATTCAATCTGATTTGACATTCCATTGGCCACTCCGCAGATAAGGTGGGTAACTTCAGTCACCCGAGAGGTACTCCGGTAGCCTCAAGGACGGTGACAGGGAAGTTCTTGTTTACCCACACTTGCCATTGTTGTTGTTCCAGGCTGCGAGACCCGGCAGGAGGATGAGTATAGCGTCGTTCTAAACTAACTTTAGAAGTGCACGTCTATATGACTCTGCCAGAGGGTTGTCGTAGTCAGTGGGAGCAGCGAAAGCATTGATGGACATCAGGCTTATGTCTATTTATAGACTAAAGCAGATGTAGCGGAGATAGATCATCTATTTCTGATGTGACAGTCATAGGTTTGACGTCATCAGGATAGGGGATGGATCTGTTGAGAAAGTAGTAGGGTGTGATATCCGGGTTTTGGATGACATACACAAAGTAGGAAGTGATATTCCTATACTACGATCGGTTATACTTTGGTCGTCACACAGTGGTTTCTCCACATGGGACTTGGACATTATATCAGACATACTGGTTACTAGATCTATGGTTTTAGATCTAGATTTGGGTGGTTTCCCAATCAGGGTACTTCGACAACATTCTAAGAGTATTTAGAATGGACGACTCCTGGCACGGTAGTGTACCTGCAGGTGATGGAGTCACCCTCTCTAAAGGTGTCTTATAGACTAAAGTAGAGAGGGATGTGCATGATTGGCAGATCACTTGCTTAGGCAATTGAGTCAATCATGAGATGTCAAGTACCACACCAGATGTTGTTCTTGCACTAGATGCAATAAGTTGACATTGATCCAATCCTGGAGAAACAGTCGGAAGCAGTTTTGGAACATAAGTGGATGTTCTAGGGATATGATAACGACAGCCTCATTTGGAAGACAGATATCATTCCAGGCTTCCAAGGTGACATGGACGACAAGGAGATTGTCAGAGTTATAGTTTTCCTTCTGACGAGGGGCAGTATTCTGGACAGGTGATCCAAGGCAATACTGAGGGTGGCATGGCGCAGGATACTGATTAAGTTCAGTTGACGATACAGTCTAAGAAGTTTGGATTTGGAGTTCATTTATGAGCTCGGTCCCATCAGACATCCAGACACTCTAAGACAGGTATTGCTCATTTCGGGAGATGGCTTTCTCCGCGAACTTGAGATATAGAGAGAGACATAGAAAGAAACTTCAGAGCGGATCCACTCGCTGAGGCTATTCCTCGAACGCAATAGTCTCGCAAACGAGCTTTGTGAGACTGACTAGTAGAGGAGTTGGGTGTTCGGTATCACACGGGCTGTGAGTATGCGACATCGCAATAATTAGCCTTGAGTGCAAGTGGGAGATTGTTGGAGATAGTGCCCTCAGAGTCAATTATTGGATCACAGGCAGGTGATTGCAATGATTGAGGGAGGACCTATCCCGGTACGACAGTCTTACTCGAGATGATAGTATGCTATCTGGTTTATCTTTATCATCGTGTACTGCTTTAGGTGACCTGACATGTCGCTATTGCACGTTGATAGAGCCCCTAGGATTTGTGCTTGACAACCGGCAGTATGAGGGCGATCATATACGTGGGAGCTGGTAGTCTATAAGCACATCCTTAAAAGGTCCCTAGTCGTAGGAGTTTCGAGACAGGGCATCGATTCTCCAGAGTAGACTAGTGTATACAGTCGAGACCCCGACGAGGGGCGGTGGCCGGTCTCACAAGCCACTGGTGTCAGTTGGATCACCTAAGATGTATACAGGTGCTCATTGGGTTATGAGTACACCGGACAGGACTCGCCGGGAACATGCTAGTTGGTCTTATACCTGACGTCAGATAGCAGTTCCCTGGTGACATGTGTACAGGTTAGTTCATCGACCTGGGGATCGTCATTTGTCTCGTGTGAGTTCCCACTGTGCTTTGATTACTACCCTACCACGGCTCAAAGGAGTCGTGCAAACAGGTTTTAGTTGGGTACAGTCCCGAGCCACATGGAGGCAGTGAGCGGATCTTCGGGGGTTCGTCTCTTCCGGTATTGGGGGTGAGGTCGCGCTGTGTCTAGGAGAGCCATTACACGAAGTCCTTGGCCAAGGCAGGAGATTTACTGGTAGGTATTCCAGTAGTATCTCAGGGTGTTCTGGGCTACACTCCGACACGACTTGTACCGCTTTTGGGGGTCTGACTTTTACCCACCCCCTAGGCCCGACATGCGATGCTCATAGACGAACGGACCGGACTGTACGGATAGTGTCACTGACAGGCTCAGTAGGGTGTCAGGATGAGTTCGCTCATCGACGTCCATTTTGGTCAATAGCTGGTGGCCCGTTACGTATTGGCTTATACCTCTGACGAGCTAGTGGTTAAATCCACAGCCATAGTATTGACGAGTCTTTAGAGTCCACCACACTTTCAGTTACTCAAGCTTTCGGGCGAAACGCTGTAGAGGCCGTATGGAGATATGGCAGGGTCCGATCAGATACGTGCGGTATTGTACGGATCAGGATCGGACGGTTTGTACTAGTGGCCGTATGGATATATGGCAAGGTTCGATCAGATACGTGCGGTATTGCACGGATCAGGATCGGACATATATTACTAGCCGGCTTTGGTTTAAGCCGGATCCTAGTATAGTACAGTGTAGATTTTGTCTCCTTGCATTTGTATCCGGACGGAATACAGATGCGGGTGTGTATGCACAGTATCGGGGTTTTCCTGTAATTTATTACGGGACCAGTTTTCTGGAGTTGCCAGTTTGCATTCCGTTCCGGCCGGCTTTCCTTTGTTCTTTCCCGGCCGGACTTTTCCGATGGAGGGGGTTATTTGCAAGTTTGCAAATAACACTTTGTGGAGGGTTTTCTTGCAAATGTATTTATTATGATAGCATCTTTTTGATACCATTCTCATCACTTGCTTTTTGTTGATAAGAAAGGTTTTGAGGTGATTAGTAGTTGATGTGAGATTGTTATCATGATGGTTTGGATGTGGTCACCACTTGTGTTCCTACCATCCCCTCCCTTCATGCTTCATATTCTTTCCTCCACCATTTTTCTAGATGGATGAGTTTTTCCATGGTTGAGAGAGAAGAAGATGAGAGCTTCATCTTTGAGAGAGTAGCGTTCTTGATCTCATTTTTCATGTTAAGAAAAATGCAAGCACCATTTTTCTTATCTTGTTTCCTCCATCATATTCAAATGGCAACGAACCCAAATGAGACATAGCCTCTACACTACACATTCTACAGCAAATCTTGGGCACGTCGACTTGCCAGCTTCGTGCCCGAGTTGCCTCGGTATTGAGGTGGGAGCCCGTAAAAGATGCAGGCGATGTGGTGCCCTTCCGGCAAGGAGGCGATGACCGGAGTTTCCGCAGGAGATCGGGACGATGACGAGAAGACCGGAGGACTCGGATCACTCGGTATATCTCTTCCCCTTCTTGTTAGTAGCTTAGACTTGTTAATGGTTACGATCCGGGTGTTTAGTGCGCGGTGGTGCCGGTTTGCTAAGTCCGCAAAATTAAAGTTTATCACCGTTTCCGTATTTGGCCGTCGGATTGACGGCCGGGGCGCCGCCGTGCACTTACAGTTCTTGCCCAGGGGTACCTTACCGGGTCAACCATGTACCCGAAACGGTTCATCTGCCTCCTCGAATCGGGTCTCGAAATCCATCAGCAAACTCAAGGTGGACGACTCATACAGCATGGGAAAAACTGCACTTTTTATTTAAAAAGAGCGAAATCAGTTTATATAAGTTTTGCGGTTCCCCCCCCCCCCCAAATCCAGAAAATTTCATGGAAATCCGAATCCAAATCATCAATATCATGTAAAACCATGAATATAAGCATAACAATGAATAACAGTATGCATGAAGTGACAAGTAATAACTACAATGTTAAGCTGGCATATAAGGCAAGTACACTAATATCATGTCAAATTACTAACTAACAAGCTAAGTCAAGCAATAATATTTTCTAAGGTGTACGTGACATGGCAATTACCGATGAAGATGTGTGTGAGCCGGCAAGTAAGTGTACGTGGTACATACGCATCATCGGTAATGGTGCTGGTGTCTTAACAATATGATATCGACATTGAAATAAGAAATTATAACATAAGTATGCGATGCGAAGCGAACCACAATAATAAGCGGGAGCTGAATACTAGACGCAACTGTAACTAACCTGCATTAATCTAATATAAGTCCTACAAATGGTGCCTTTTGAAATAACACGAATCATGGGGTTTTGAAAATAGGGGCTACGGTGTTTTTATGAAAGGATACGTCTTTTGAAATATCCGTAGGATCCCTTGGGCTGTCTTTTAAAATACCCACGATTCGCTAGTTTTTGAAATAGGTAAGAATCGAATGTAATCTAACAACTAAACTAAACTAAAGGGCTAAGCTAACAAGCTGGACTACTGGTAAGGAAACCGCCTTACATCTGAGTCGATACATATACATACCTGTATATATATTAGTCGGTGATCCCGCCTCAATAATATCATATCCGATACCATATCTATAATCAGACATCCCAAGTCAAGAGTGCGGATCAATCATCAATATATAGCTCGTACGTAAATCCGTCGTACGGCATCCCAAATCGGGGTACGGGTCAATATCACATTCATCATACTATTCATCTGGTATCCTCTTTATCAAATATCATGATCGGGGTACTGATCTACGTCTAGTACAATACTGATACCGCCTAAGTATGCATGCACGTGTGTGGAACACTATGTCAAGGACCCGCTACAACGTCATGTTGTATCTCAAATACGAACCCTGCTATATCACCGATCTCACGGCCTCAATCAAATCTCATCGACTCATCTTAAATCCCAAGTACCATCCTCAAATCCGTATGTGAACACATAGTCCCATACCCATGTGAACACATAACAATAAAGAATCCCATGAGCACATATAAATAGGAATGTATGCAAGTATGTATGTGTGTATGTGTAGTGCAACACTACCCTAGGGTTCGCAACACTAAAATAATCCAACACATCAATATCCATCCTAAACATCGTTATTAATCCTAAATAACATATAATAATTGTTGGTGTGTATACGCATCCGTATACACCACCACGGACTGCGGAGGTGCTATACGCCATCCACCCGACTTCTCCCCGTAGATATAAATCTACTCATCTGGTCCTCGCTAGCCGGTGCCGACGTCGCCACGCGCTTGCTTGTCGTCTCGAAGCCCACATGGGGTACATACATATCATAACACACCGTATCGCATTAAAATCTGACTCATGACCAAAACGACTCACGAATCCCACATAGGTCAAAACCTATGGTTGCTTTCACACATCAACCCAAAAACCCTCGACGTCGGCATACAAACACCTAACCATCGAGAAAAACCCAAATACACTCATTTGCACATTCACGAACACTAATTTTAATATAAACTAGGTTAAAACTCACAAAAACCCCGAATTCACTTTAAAAATCATTTTTCCGAAAATCTAGCAAGCACAATTCGCCGTTTTTGTACAAAACATGATGTTTTAACAATTCTAGTGACCAAGATGATAACTTAATATCTTAATTATGCCATAGAAACCATTACGTAAATTTTAAACCCACAATTTAATTCGATTTCAAAAACGTAGTTTGCAAAATTAACCAATTTTAACGATTTTATAGCAAAAATTCACAAACTACAATCTAACTTGGATTTTCATGAACTAACGGCATTAAACCACTCAATATAATATTAATAATGCTATGAAACCATAATTACATTTTAATCTAAGACATTCAATAATTTTCCAAAAATCTAGTAAGCAAAATAGCTTAAATATTACAATTTCAACTTAACAATTTACAACTAACAATTTGATTATGTTTCACATTCCACAAAAAGAAGAATTCCACTTGCAACCGTAATCATACAACAAAACCCTAACTATAATCCAAAACCATCCACTTGAATTTCTAAACTTGAATTCAAAACCCTTTTATTTATATTTTCTTTTAAACACCTAAACAAGTTTGCTTTAAATATACAACTAACAATTAACAAATATGGAAGAATTTTTAGACCTCATGATCAAGAGATCAACATGAAGATCATAGCCTCTAAAATGCCAAATTTCCTCCAAGATCTATGTTAGCTTGGGTAAAGAAATAATGGGTAGGAGTTAGATTTTGATTTTCTGGGATTTTTCGGTGGATTTTTGATGCATTTTGTGAGGGTTTTGATGAGGAATTGAGAGGGGAAATTGGGGCTGCTGTAGAGGGAGGCTCGGCCAGGTGAGGTGGGGAAGTGTGGGAGTGTGTGAGGTGGGGAAAAGTCAAGTGGGAAAGGTCCAAGTCCACCAAGGTCAAAGTCTAAACTCCTTTTACCAATTTCTTTCTTTCTTATGTTTTCTTTTCTTTGTTTTAGTGAGATGAGAGGCCCAAGATGTTGGGCTGTCAAGAGGGGGCTCGGCCATGAGGTAAAAATGTGGTGTGTGTGAGTGCAAGTGGGAAAAACAAGAAGATAAATATTATACCCCCATTTCCATTACACTAATTTCACCGAAAAAAAGACTTTTTCTTCGATATTTTCTAAACCGTTTTGGCAAACGATTTCATTTCAAAAATCATATGATAAAATTTTATTTAATGTTTTATGATGCATAAAATTTGTTTCAACTCATTCCAGTTTGTAATTTTTCCTAATTAAATGTATTAGTGACGGCTTAAAATAATATTAAGATAATTAATTTCGGAAATATTTTCAGAAAATTTGAAATTTCACCAGTGGCTCAATAAACACCAAATACTAGCAATTACATAGCTAGAATATGTATATTTAGTTTTATAATAAAGATATTTACATTTTGACTTTTTACAGAAAACCCCCTTATTTTACCGTTTTTTCGAAATTTCACCGAAACGATTTTCAAAACTTTACACTTACAAAAATTAGTTATGAGATAACTAGTTTGAATTTTATAAATCTAGCAGTTTAGTCTCATTTGATCGGTTGCTACGGAATTTTGATGTGGATCAAAAGTCCGTCGCGATTACGTAGTGTACGCGGATACTCGCCGGGTAACCTTACTAGATATCCACGCCCCATTGCCCCGACCAAGTGACTGTAGGAGAACCCCGTCGCCAAAAGCATCCGTTCGGGTGCTCACGGCCACGGTGTTCCGCCTTAGTGCACTTCGTCGACGTCATCGCGGGTGCGTCCGTCTACTAAAGTTTCCGACATAGCATTGATCAGGTTATCGGGAATCTTGTTGAATTACCCGGCAGGTTATTGGAAAGTGTTTTCAATATCGAGACAAAAATGCGCGGTTTACAATTGTTAGGCATGTGATGTCTAAGGAATTCATTTGGTTATGCATGAAATTCAAAGTATGTGATACGTTGGGTTTATGATGTCTAAGGTGGTTGCGGATTCCAATTGTTGTAGTTTTTCACTTTCTTTTCTGCGACAGTAAGTGTAATATGTGGTGTATCGCCGGTTTCGTTGCTATATGTCAACGACAATTGGGATACGCATATCTACTTACGTTGATGACATGTGATGTTATGTGTTGCTGTGATATGTTATATTGGATCGTCGTGTTTTGAATAGCTGGGGTTTTTATGTGAGATGAGAGTTTTTCATTTTCATTCATGTAAAAGCATGTATGTAATATTCTTTTATTGGGGCACTTCCGGATTGTGGATGAAGTCACCATTGATGTATATTATTTACTTTTCCGCATTAGGATAGACCCAAGGAGGATAGAACAAGTAACCGGGTTCTATGGTCCAGTGGGAGACCATCTCGAGGAGTCGAGATCGGGTCTCCTAACTCTAGAATTAGGAGGGTTGCTTTCCGCTCTCCTAGGGGTTTACGGATGTGGGTTTGGCTATTCATCGCGACCGTGGAATCCGTGTTTTATACAGGTTTAATTTAAAACATGGAATTGCTAGTATATCCAATATTTCATATGTGTTCTTCTGCTACAGATATTTTGTGATGTGATCACTTGATATGTTCTGGGATGAATGCCTATATTATATATATGATATATAATAACTATTGTTGCTTTCATTTCTTCTGTGATGCTTAGGAAGCATAAATTGATGGGACTTCATTAATAAGATTAATGAAATAAAAGAAATATAAAGATGTTGTAAAAACATGTGTTAAAAACTGGTAGCTCTAGTTCATACATTGCATAGAGGTATTCCTTGTAGAATATCCAGCACTTATTCGATAAGGAAAGAGCCGAGATCCCTTCACCGGGAGTCACCTCTTTAACGAAATTGGTAGATGCTGCAACCCACTCGGTTTGTCTTTTGATTACTTCTATAGTTTTTGCTTAGAATAGCGGTATTTATGAAATATCCTGCACCTTATTCGATAAGGAAAGAGTTGAGATCCCTGTAAGTCGATGTCATGCACCCCACATGTTCGCGAGGAGGCGGAATTTGCAAAAAATGATTTTTACGAGCTTCGCAACACCGACTAGAACCAAGGATCGTTCATAAACTTTAACTAGCAAACTTCTTGAGGTTTAACTACTCGGATACGAAGTTATACCTCACGATACATGTCCTTCGGGTCTTCATCGTTGTCCTCCTCGTCTACGTAGGCTCCAAGGATCGATCAGGATCGTAGCAACGTCCACGGCCTCCTCGAGTCGAAGATGATCCACCCGATAGTCTATAGTCCGAGCTCCGCCTCAAAACCGAGGTAACTAGGGCAACAAGCTTGCTAAACGTGATGTCCTAGGTGATGTAGAGTATGAAGATGGATTTATTTGTCTCTTGAAACCCTAATTTACTCAAATCATGAGACCTTAAGGGTTTTCTAGTGAGGAAGAAGAAGAATAAGAGCTAGCATGAGAGCTCACTTGAGGAAAGAGAAAGTATTTTGATGAAGGATCATCCAAATGAAAATGAGATGGCTACCCTTGACTTGACCACCCACATGGCATCCAAAAATATCTCACCAACATATCTAGCTCACAAAATTATCTTGGTCAAATAGTCAACCCAAATCAAATAGTCTAGCCAAGTCAAAAGGTCAAACAAAGTCAAGTAGTCAAAACTAGTAGCCATGTCTCAAAAATCATTTACAAAAATAACAAATACTTTCCTCCACCTCATAATTGTTTTAATCAAGTAAATGGTCAAAACCCTAATGAGTTGTCTCCTTCTGTGCTCCTCTCATCCGTATATACATACCTGCATTCGTGTTCCGAGAAACAAGAATACAAAGAGATTAAACCGATCCATCAATATAATACTGGGATCTGGCTTAAACCAAAGCCCACTAGTATTATCCGCCCGAACATTATAGGAGCACAAGTGCACGTAAGTGATCGAAACCCTGCCGTAAAACCATACGGCCTCTACACCTTTTGCCCAGTGCATGGAAACTCTCTGTGTGGAACTCTAAAGACTCAACACTACGCTGGCAGTGGGTTTAACCGCAGGCCGCAAGCGGTACTATCTGTACGTAAGGGTCCCCAGGTAGATGTCGATAAGAAGGCCGATAAGGAAAACCCATCCGAACTCCTAATGAGCCTGAATGTGACAATCTTTGTACAGTCCGGTCTGTTCGTCTAAGAGTATCGCATATCGGCCCTAGGGGACGGTAAATGTCAGACCCCTAATAGCGGTATAAGTCGTGCCGAAGAGTAGCCCAATACACCCTGAGAAACTACTAGAATACCTACCAGTAAATCTCGCTTGCCTTGGCCAAGGACTTTGTGTAATGGCCTTCCAAACATAGTGCGATATCAACCCCCAATACCGGGAGAGACGAATCCTATCTAACAGCCACTGGCTCCAAGTGCTTTGGGACTGCACCCAACTACTACCTGTTTGCATGACTCCTTTGAGCCGTGGTAGGGTAGTAATCAAAGTACAGTGGGAACACACTCAAGGTGAAGTAGCAGTGTCAAGTCGACGGACTAAGCTGTACTCATGTCACCTGGGAACTGCTACCCGCCGATAGGTATAATACCCACCAACAATTCCCGACAAGTCCTGTCCAGTGTACTCATAACCTAATGAGCACCTGCATACTATCTCCGGTATGACGTACTAGTGGCTGTGGGACAGACCATCTCCCCTGCTGGGATGAGAAGCGTATACACTAGTCTACTCCGGAGTATCGATGCCTCGTCTTGATAATCCTACGACTAGGGACCTATATAGGATGTGCTTATAGACTACCCAGCCCCCACTAGTGTGACTTCCATCACAACGCTAGTAATCAAGCAAAGATCCTAAGGGCTCTACCAATATGTATATGCGATATGCTAAAAGAAACACATGCACATATTGAGGTAGAAACAAACCAGGTAGCATACTACCATTTTGAGCAAGATTGTTACTATATCCGTGTATATCCCAAGCTCCCATTATGTAATATACAATCCAGTATGATACAATAATGGCCTCTAGGGCATATATCACTAACAATCTCCCACTTGCACTAAGGCCATATACTGGCATATCGCAGACCGAAGATCTCGAATAGCCTCTCGAACACTGTCTGAGGGATGGCTTCTATGAGTGGATTTGCAGTGTTGTTCTCCGTATCTACTCTCCTCACCTCGATCCCCTGGGGATCAACCATCTCCCTGATCAGATGGTACCGCCTCAAGATATGTCTGGATCTCTGATGGGACCTGGGTTCCTTCCCTAAAGCTATAGCGCTGTATGCTGTCACAATACTAAAGTATTGGACAAACAAATGGAAGGAACCACCTGAAGTTCAATTAAGAACTTCCATATCCAGACTGCCTCTTTTGCGGCGTCTCATGCAGCAAACTACTCCGTTTCCATCGTCGAGTTTGCAACGGTGTCTTGCTTGGAGCTCTTCCAACAGACCGCCCCTCCACTGAGGGTAAAGCCATAACCTGACATGGACTTGGAGTCATTCTTATCATTTTGAAAGCTGGAGTTACCAAAGGCCTCGATCTGGAGGTCCTTTTCCGCCATACACCAAGAACATCTCCTTAGTCCTTCTCAGGCACATGTGAATGTTCTTTACTGCTTCCTAGTGCTTCTTCCCTAGGTTTGACTGATATCGGCTTACCACGCTCAGTGCGTAAGCTATATCTGGTCTGGTACACAACATCGCATACATTATAGAGCCTACCGCAGAAGCGTAGGGTATAATCGACATGCGAGCCCTTTCCAAATCAGTCTTGGAAGACATTTCTTTGGAGAGGGTGATTCCGTGACAAGCCGGTAGACTACCGCGCTTAGAATCGTCCACACTAAATATTTTCAGTATTGTATTGTTGTACCTTGACTGTAAAAGTCCCACCATCCTTTTTGATCTATCACGATAGACCTGGATCTCCAGAATGTAGTTGGTATCACCCAGGTTTTTCATGGAGAACCTCTGTGACAAGAATCCATTGACTGATTGTAGCATAGGAATATCATTTCCTATCAAGAGAATGTCATCCACGTACTCAACGAGGAATTCCACAGTTCTTGCTACAATCTTACTATAAATGCATGGTTCATCTGGATTTTTGATTAAGTCGAATTCTTTGACTTTCTTAATAAAAACATATGTTTCAACTCCGTGATGCCTGCTTTAGTCCATAAATGGACTTAAGAAACTTGCACATTGTCCCGCTGCTCCCACTCTGATTGAAACCCTCTGGCTGATCCATATAGGCGCACTCTTCCAAATTACCATTTAGAAAAGTCTTCTCTACATCCATCTGCCGGATCTCAAAATCTTAGAAGGCAGCAATGGCAAGAAGGATACAAATGGATTTGAGCATAGACACTGGAGAAAAGTTTTCATCATGGTCCAAACCAGGTCTTTGACGAAAACCTTTTGCAACAAGTCTACCCTTATAGGTTTCAACCTATCCATCTACACCAATCTTCTTTCTGAAGATCCATTTGCAGCCTATGGGTTTTACCCCTTCTGGAGAAATGTTCAAAGTGCATACTTTGTTGGTGTACATGGACTCTATTTCGGTCCGCATTGTATCCGGCCATTTTACCGATTCACCGCTCAGAATGGCTTACTGGAAACTAGTTGGCTCATCATTGTCAATGATGCAATCCTCTCGATCCCCGTCAAGGAGAAAACCGTAGTATCTCTCAGGAGGATGAGACTGCCTACTAGTCATGCTGATTGGCATGGGGATGTCCGGTTCTTTTGAAACCTTTGGTTCTACCATACTTTCAGTAATAGTTTATGGTTCTAGAATTTCTTCCAGTTCAATTGCGCTCCCACTATTTCCTCTTACAAAAAATTGATTTTCCAAAAAAGTGGGCATGACGAGGAACAAAAAACCTTTTGTTCCTCTGCGTAATAGGAAAGATACCTCCTGGAGTTCTTTGGGTATCCCACAAACATATACAGTACTGAGCGTGCAATGAGCTTGTCCGCATACTGCTTTTCAACAGAAGCTGGACATCTCTATATCTTCAGATACTGAAGATAGGGTTTCTTCCCACTCCACATCTGATATGGTGTGGTAGGCACAGTCTTGGTAGGAACCTTATTCAAAAGATATGCAGCTTATTCTAGTGCATAACTTCAGAAGGATCGCGGCAACTCAGCTTTACTCATCATCGAATGAACAATATCCAATTGGGTTCTGTTTCATCTTTCCTATACACCGTTGTGTTGTGGTGTGTATGGAAGAGTAAGCTGAGAAAGAATTCCATTCTCTTTTAGGGAATCAAGGAACTCAGCAATTTAATTATTCACCATGTCGATCAGATCTCAGTGTCTTGATACTCTTGCATGTTTGTTTTTCCACTTCATTCTTATATTCCCGAAATTTTTCAAAGGATTCAGATTTATGCTTCATCAAGAAGACATGTCCTAACGTAGAGAAATTATCCGTGAAAGTAATGAAATAGGAATAACCACTTCATGCATCTGTAGATATTAGACAACACACATCGTTGTGTATGAGTGCCAAGAGCTCGCTTACTCTTACTCCGTGTTCAGTGAACGGAGTCTTTGTCATCTTTCCAATGAGACAAGATTGACAAGTTGCATAAGACTGATATTCGAACGGATTAAAATATCCCTCTCTATGTAACTTCGACAACCGTGTTTCATTGATGTGACCCTGTCTACAATGCCATAAGAAAGTTTTATTTAATTCTGGAGATTTTCTTTTAAGTGGGTTCTGGACATTGAAAACCTGAGCTTGATTCAATTTATACTGTCCTCTAGTGTACCTGACCCAATCAAAATTTGATTTAGGTGGATGTGAACCACATCGCTTACAAACTAGACTTAGTAAACACAAACAGTAACGTAGAATCAATATCTGCCCACTTGTCAATTCTATATGATATACCCTACGGGTACAGCATCCACGCTCATTCCGTTAGTAACCCTGAGAGTCATATCATCTGCCCTGATAACTCTACGGTTTCTCAAAGCCTGTAATGAATTACAGATATGAGATCCTGATATGGTATTTTGTACCCAGGAAGTAGAGTTAATTGACAGACTGTTTTCAATCACAAACACACCCGAAGTCGAAGCCACAACATGCTTCGGATCCTGGATTCTGGTTTTCTAAGCCCTGCATCCCTTCTGCCAATTCCATTTACCGTAACAATAGGAACATCCCTCCTTCCCTACAGTTAACCCCGAAACTTTTGCCCTTCCCTTTTCTTCTACCTTACCGACACCACCTATCGGCTTTGTGGAGGTCTTCTTCTTCTCACCCTTGGCATCCACCTTAGATCCAGAAGAGGAAGATTCTCCAATAAGAAGAGCAGGTGTCTTCCTGGTTTCCTTCAGGGTGCCCTCAACTGGAAGTATAACTTTCTTCCCCTGGGCGTAAGTAGGTGTCACGATCCAATTTAGGCACATGACCGGCACTTAGACTACGTAATGTTAACAGGCGTAACGCAATTTAAGTAAGCCAAAAACCCAGCAATATAAACCATTACAAGAAGGAAAAGATAGAACACTTTTAAAATCTCAAGAAAAACTTAAAGCTTAAGTTTATTTTCATAAAAATTTCGGCAGCACCTCCTTTGTAAAAGCTAGCCCCCAAACGGGTACAAACATAAGATATAAGTAAAGCATCCCCAAAGGGAGCAAATCTCGCCCAAAGGAGGAAACAACCACCACAACAGATATACGACGCCGTAGCGAAGAAATGAAATAATCAACAAAAATAAAAGGCCGGATCACACGATCACGACTACCAGAGTCATAAGAATATACAATATCGATCCTCACAACTCGTCTCTAAGTCAATACATGAAGGTGGTAGATGGAGAGTACTAGATACAAAAGATATACAGTACATACATCATCGGATAACCGCAACCCACCTAAAGCAAAAGGCTTCACAGCCAACCGTAACGGTATCCCCAAAAGTAGAGATAATAAGTCGCCCTGCCGCTACTACTTTGTGGATCAGACCTGCAAAACACTGCGGCACAACGGGGGTTAGTTGCCAACTCGTGAATAGTAAATAACATCATACTGTAATCATAAGTATGCACTAACAACGATAATCTATCACATGTAATCTGATAGCATAAGTATGGCAATATGAATATGCAACTATCTTGATCAAGGTACACCACCAGGGTACTATATCTACCTGAATCAAATGCATAATAAATAAATCCTGAGTATAGGATAAATAATAACCCTTATGCACAAATCTTAAGCATGGAAAAACCTGGTGTCTATCAACGACACCCCAAATCCTAAAATCCTCAGACGTCGTCACCAGGACTGGCCTTCATATCCTGTAAATCTTATGGAACCTGAGTGCCCAACATCGGCACTCGAAAACATCATGAAATACTCGTGTCCAACATCGAAACGTACATCCATATATCATATCTGTACATCTCACGGAACCTGAGTATCCAATATCGACACTCGCAATCCACGGAACCTGAGTGTCCAACTCTGGCACTCGCAATCCACATATCCATACGTCTCACGAAACCTGAGTATCCAATCTTGACACTCGCAATCCAGGTATCATATCGTGTTTCTGACATAAGTCTCAGAATCGAGAAAATCACATGAAATCCATATACCAATGCGTAAATCCATGCAATATGATGTATGCAACATAGAACAACAATATGAGCATGTCAAGGGAAAATCCGCTATTTAAATGCATCAAGTCATTAAATACATCACGCGGTTCCCAATTATCCAAATCTAACGCAACATCATATAAAGTGAACATGTAGCTATGTATGCATGATGTACATGTAGCTATATCTCATATATGTATACACCTGTCAATAATGATAAATTACCATATAGGTATAAGTGTTGCCCTAGCATAGCAAGGCATGTGTGCAAGCATGTAGGTATACAGGTATGCTATATTTCATATGCATAACCGCACAAGAATCAATGCTTCAATGTCACTAATCAATACCATATCACATATGTATGTGTATTGTGCTTATCATGGCAATTACCGACAGTGTGTGTAGCATACAATTAGTGGTCGTGCAACATGAACTGTCAATAATAGTGCAGTGTCCACAGGGTACAAGTCCAGGCACAACAAGTAATAATATACAATGATGTCCGAGCATAATCTCTATATGTGCATATAAGCATGCAGCTAATATCCTATCATATCATATCCAGCCCTGATGCTTAATGCCATACGGGTGATCTCCCCGTAGAAGTTAAATCTACTCACCGACAATCGCGGACTAGGTAGATCCAATCACCCGCCTCCCTTTCTTCGCAGCGTCCGAAGTCCCCGCCTGCGATCCTATTAACACAAACATAGCAAGTGCAAAATCTCAGAAATCGATCAATATCACGTACACACTACGTTTGACCGACGCACCAACTCCAATCCAACTCATAAGTGTTCGTCTAAAGGGTAACGTGTGTGGAGACACACTAAAACCAATCCAAGTGCAGCAGCTACACAAGATCACGAACCATGTCGGATAACGTAACACGCGTACTAAAAACACTAAATTATAGCAAAGTGGTCCCAGATTTTGATACACAAATAATTGGTGAAAATTGCAAGTTCTACAAGACCACATACAACACTAGAGACCCTACGCCCAAAACTCAACACCCCAGCCCCCACTCTGGCCGCAATTTGCGGCCAGAAGGAATAAATTTGCGGCCTCGAAATGAAAGGGTGGTCTCAGGTTTTTATGGTGGGTTCCATACCTCAACACTAGGTCACTGTGATGGGAACTTTTCGAACAAACACCTGGTTCTACAGCAGATCACAGAGACTCCAAGTTGACACTAAAAAAATACGATATTTCCACAAAACTAAACCTTTAGTGTTCTAAACCATAACTACGAGGCAACACATCAAAATAAATACCTAATTATCAGTTAGGGGTCATTACCTAGCCACTCTTGCTTAAAAATCCTAGTTTTCCAAGCTTCAAGGCAACCTAGTGGCTAAATCAAGACATTTGAAGTGTTTTCATGGGATTTTTGTGAAGTTTGCAAGGTTTTGGTGATGGGGTAGTGAGGGTTTCAGTTTGGGAGTGAGGAGATGAAGAATATTGAGTGTGAGAGAGTGAGGAGAGAATGAGAGAGTTAGGAGAGAAAAGGGTGAGAGGGTGAGTGTAGGGTGAACTTATCCCTTAATCTTACTCTCTCTCACCTCCATTAATGCAACCATTAATGCTTCATTAAAGCCTCCATGACTCACCTAGCCACCTCTCTCTCTCTCAATCCCAAAAAAACTAGATATTTCTCACACAAATATCCTAGGCAAGGTTAGATTAAGGCAAGGATTAATTAAGGTGTCATGGTCACTTAATAAGATTAACACTAACTAACTCTCACATTAACATGCACGTGTGTGTGCAAGCCATAACAAATAATAATAAATATTAATTAATTGTTATAAGATGTGAGGAAACCGATTTGGTAAACTTTTCCCTAAAAACCAGCATTAAAGCTTAATTAATACTAATTGCATTCTAAGGAGTTACAATCTCCCCCCATTAAAGAAATTCGTCCCCGAATTAAAAATTCTAATAAAGCGTACCTTCAAAGAGATGAGGGAATTCCTTACGCATCTCGCACTCGGCCTCCCAAGTGATCTCCTCACTAGTCGGGCTACGCCAAAGAACATTCACAGATGGCAAGACCTTTGACCGAAACTTCTTCACCTGCCGATCCAATATAACTACCGACTACTCGGCGAACGAAAGATCGCGCTCAAGCTGAATGGTCTGGTGCTGAATCAAGTGAGAAGGATCATGAAGGTATCTACGAAGTATCGACACATGAAATATGGGGTGAACATCCGGAAAACTGGGCGGGGGTGCCAAACGATAGGCAATAGTACCAACGCGCTCAAGGATCTCAAAAGGACCTACAAATCTGGGACTAAGCATCCCCTTTCTCGCAAATCTCATAATGCCCTTCATTGGAGAAATCCATAGGAATACATGATCCCCCACTGCGAACTCAAGTCTGCGACGACGACGGTCGGCATAAGACTTCTGTCTACACTGGGCTGCTCTCATTCTGTCCTTAATCAGCTAGATCTTCTCCGTAGTCTCCTAAACTAGCTGGGGTCCCAAAACCCTACTATCATTGAGTTCGGTTCAACAGAATGGCGATCGACACTTCCTACCATATAAAGCCTCAAAAGGTGCCATCTGAATAGTCTCCTGAAAGCTATTGTTATAGGAGAACTCAATCAACGGCAAGTGACTATCCCAACTGCCACCAAAATCAAGCACGCACGCCCGAAGCATATCCTCTAGAGTCTGTATCGTCCGCTCTGACTGACCATCGGTCCGCGGATGGAAAGCGGTGCTGAAACTCAACCGGGTACCCAAAGCTTCCTGAAGCTTCTTCCAAAGACGGCTAGTGAACTGGGTACCCCTGTCGGATACGATGCATGTGGGAACGCCGTGCAAACACATAATCTCATCTATATACAACTGAGCATACTGAGCATAACCGAAAGTGGCCTTCATTGGAAGGATGTGAGACGCTTTCGTCAACCGGTCAACGATCACCCAAATGGAGTCATGCCCCCGACTGGTCCTGGGTAGACCCACAACAAAGTCCATAGAAATCTGCTCCCATTTCCACTCAGGAACGGGTAAAGGCTGCAACTCTCCAGCCGGTCTCTGATGCTCAGCCTTGACTTGCTGACAAGTAAGGCACCTCGAAACGAAGTCCGAAACATCGCGCTTCATCCCTTCCCACCAGTAATTGTCTCTCAAGTCATGGTACATCTTGGTGGAACCTGGATGAATGCTTAAGGCTGACTGATGTGCCTGCTCTAGGATCTCGCGTCTCAACCCCACGGTATCTGGTACACACAAGCGAATCCCATAACGTAGCACACCCTGGTCATCAATCGTGAACTCCAAATCTGTACCCTGCCGAACAAGCACAAGAATCTCAGACAAACGGGCATCACTGGGCTGCGCCTCACAGATACGATCAAGTAGAAGTGGATGGGCGTGGATATGAGCAAGCTGTCCCCCAGTTGAAGTGAACTCAAACTGTACTCTACCATCGCATAAGATCTGCCAATCTGCAGAAGACTGTTAGGTCCACGTTACCTCTCCCGGTACTTTCGGGGATGCGGAAACGGTAAAACAAAATTTTTTCTAAACTTTGTAACATGGACCGTAAAAGCCGGATCTTTGCTAAACTAAACTAGCAAACTTGCAAAGAAGAATTAACTACTCGGCAAAGTGGTTATACCTCAACTTGAACTCCTTCTCTTCTTATTGTTCTTCTTCTTTCTTGCTCTTTGTAGTATCTTGAATGGCTTCGCCTCCTCGTCTCCTCTTTGCCGAAGATAGATCCACCTGAGGACTTCATCCTTGGGCTCCTTTCTCGATCTTGAGAGAACTAAGGTATTCGGCTTGCTAGACCTTCTACCTTAGAGTGAGTAGAGTGTGCTTTGGGGTGTTATATCTTCAAGGAGATGATTCTCAACTCATGAGATTTGCTCTCCTTGAACAAGAGGAGGAAGAAGATGAAGTGAGGAGAGAGAATCAATATGATAGAATGAGCTATCTTTTTCTTTTGCAACCATATCAAAAGAAAAAGAATTATCTAATTAGTAATAATAATTCAAATGAGAATGGTTGATGGTTGTTTTGGAATGACCACTATCATACTTCATTAAATGAATATTGGCAAGAATCAAGGAGCATCCTTGCAAAATAATGATGATGGTCAAACATTCAACCATGGTCAACAAGTCAACCATGGTCAACAAGTCAACAAAACCAACCATAACATAATTTCATTTAATTACTATTATTAATAGATATCTCACTAATTCATTAGGGTTTGGAAAAAAGACGACTGTCAACTGTGCATGCGCACCCGTTCCGAAACCCTAATGAAAAACCTCTTCTTCCGCCTCAAACAACTGTGCATACACACCTGTATTCTCGTTCCGAGGAACAAGAATACCGAGAGATAAAAGCAACCCCAAAACATATACCAGTATCCGGCTCAAACCAGAGCCCGCTGGCAATATCCGTCCGGACTCCAAACGTGCACAAGTGCGCGGATGAGAACGAACCCTGTCGCAAAACCATGCGACCTCTACTCTGTTTTGCCCAGAGGCGAATACCCTCTGTGTGGGACTCAAAAGACTCGACACTACGCTGGCAGTGGGTTTAACCACAGACCGCAAGCGGCACTAGCTGTGCGTAACGGTCCCCAGGTAGACGCCGACAAGAAGACTGACGAGGTTAAACCCATCTGAACTCCTACTGAGTCTGAATGTGACATTCTCCGTACAGTCCGGTCTGTTCGTCTGATACATCGCATGTCGGGCCTAGGGGGGCGGCAAGCTTCAGACCCCTAATAGCGGTACAAGTCGCGTCGGAGTGAAGCCCAGAACACCCTGAGATAGCACTGGAACCTACCAGTATATCTCGCTTGCCCTGGCCAGGGACTACTTGTGTAATGGCTCTCCTAGACACAGCGCGATGTCAACCCCCAATACCGGGAGAGACGAATCCTATCTAACCGTCACTGCCTCCAAGTGCTTCGGGACTGCTCCCAACTACTACCTGTTTGCACGACTCAGAAGAGCCGTGGTAGGGTAGTAATCAAAGAACAGTGGGAACACACTCGAGGCGGAGTGACAGTGTCAAGTCAGCGGACTAAGCTGTACTCATGTCACCTGGGAACTGATAACTGACGATAGGTATAATACCAACCATCAGTTCCCGACGAGTCCTGTCCAGTGTACTCGTAACCTAACGAGCACCCGCATACTATCTCAAGTACGACGTACCGACGGCTGTGGGACAGACCGTCTCCCATGCTGGGATGAGAAGCGCATACGCTAGTCTACTCCGGAGTATCGATGCCCTATCTCGATACTCCCACGACTAGGGACGTGTATAAGGATGTTGTAAGTGCACGGCGGCGCCCTGGCCGTCGATCCGACGGCCAAATGCGGAAGCGGTGAATAACTTAAATTTTTGCGGACTTAGCAAACCGGCACCACCGCGCACTATAACCGGGATCGAACCACTAACTAGTCCTAGCTATCAACAAGAAAGGGAATAGAGAAGTATACCGACGATCCAAGTCCTCCGGTCTTCTCGTCATCGTCCCGATCTCCTGCGGAATGTCCTGTCTCCTCCTCGTCGCCGGAAGTGCACCACATCGCCTTCTTCTTTTACGGGCTCCCACCTCAATGCCGAGGCAACTCGGGCAGGAAGCCGGCTACTCGACGTGCCCAAGGTTCGCTGTAGAATATGTAGTCGTCAAGTCTCATTTGGGGTTTTGGAGCTTTGCCATTTGGTGGAGGGATGATACAAACTCATAGAGGTGGAACTTGTGGGATTTTTCCTAAAGCAAAAGAGCAAAAATCCCACATGAACAAATTTGGACAGCCCCCTTTGGGAAGTGGCCGACCATGCATATAAGGGAGAGTGAGAATGAGGAGGTTGTATCAAAAGAATATGAGAGAGGCCAATAATAATACCCATACAAGAGAGAGAGAGGAAAGGTTATCATCCAAAAAGGAAATGATCACAAGTGTAAACTAACACTCCACCAACCTCACCCCTCATCATCATCAACCATCATGTCCCTCCATCATCATACATAAGTCAAGCCATGATGAGGTTTTGAAGTCAAGCCATCATGAAGAAATCAAGTCAAAGGATGGTGCTATCATGATACAACAAAAATGCAAAGACCCCCTCCACAAATGCCTATTTGCAACAATGCAAATAAGCCCTCCTCCACCAATCTTCGGCCAATGAACGGAACAATGGAAATTGGCCGAAACGGAAAGCAAACTGGCAACTCCAGAAAACTGGTCCCGTAATAAATTACAGGAAAACCCCGATACTGTGCATACACACCCGCATCTGTATTTCGACCGAAATACAAATGCAATGAGACAAAATCTCCACTGTACTATACTAGAATCCGGCTTATACCAAAACCGGCTAGTAATATCTGTTTGATCCTGATCCGTGCAATACCGCACGTATCTGATCGAACCCTGCCATATAACCATACGGCCTATAGTACAATCTGTCCGATCCTGATCCGTGCAATACCGCACGTATCTGATCGAACCTTGCCATATCTCCATACGGCCTCTACAAGCTTTCGCCCGAAAGCTGAGTAACTGAATGTGGGGGACTCTAAAGACTCGTCAACACCTCGGTCGTGGATTTAACCACTAGCACGTCAGAGGTATAAGCCAATACGTAACGGGCTACCAAGTATTGACTAAAACGGACGTCTGTGAGTGAACTCAGCCTGACAACCCTACTGAGCCTGTCAGTGACAATATCCGTGCAGTCCGGTCCGTTCGTCTATGAGTATCGCATGGCGGGCCTAGGGGGTTGGTAAAAGTCAGACCCCCAAAAGCGGTACAAGTCGTGTCGGAGTGTAGCCCAGAACACCCTGAGATACTACTGGAATACCTACCAGTAAATCTCCTTGCCTTGGCCAAGGACTTTGTGTAATGGCTCTCCTAGACACAGCACGACCTCACCCCCAATACCGGGAGAGACGAACCCCTGAAGATACGCTCACTGCCTCCATGTGGCTCGGGACTGTACCCAACTAAAACCTGTTTGCACGACTCCTTTGAGCCGTGGTAGGGTAGTAATCAAAGTACAGTGGGAACTCACACGAGACAAATGACGATCCCCAGGTCGATGAACTAACCTGCACACATGTCACCAGGGAACTGCCATCTGACGTCTGGTATATGACCAACTAGCATGTTCCCGGCGAGTCCTGCCCGGTGTACTCATAACCCAATGAGCACCTGTATACATCTTAGGTGATCCAACTGACACCAGTGGCTTGTGAGACCGGCCACCGCCCCTCGTCGGGGTCTCGACTGTATACACTAGTCTACTAATGGAGTATCGATGCCCAGTCTCGAAACTCCCACGACTAGGGACCTTTTAAGGATAAGCTTATAGACCCCAGCTCCCACTTATATGATCGCCCTCATACTGCTGGTGGTCAAGCAAGAATCCTAGGGGCTCTATCAACGTGTAATAGCGACGTGTCAGGTCACCTAAAGCAGTACACGATGATAAAGGTAAACCAGATAGCATACTATCATCTCGAGTAAGACTGTCCTACCGGGATAGGTCCTCCCTCAATCATTACAATCACGTACCTGTGACCTAATAATTGACTCTGAGGGCACTATCTCCAACAATCTCCCACTTGCACTCAAGGCTAATTATTGCGATGTCGCATACTCAAAGCCCGTGTGATACCGAACATCCAACTCCTCTACTAGTCAGTCTCATAAAGCTCGTTTGCGGAACTATTGCGTTCGAGGAATAGCCTCAGTGAGTGGATCCGCTTAGTTGTTTATTTCTATGTCTCTCTATATCTCAAGTTCACGGAGAAAACCCATCTCCCGAAATGAGCAATACCTGTCTTAGAATGTGTCTGGATGTCTGATGGGACATAGCTCATAAATGAGCTCCAAATCCAAACTTCTTAGACTGTATCGTCAACTGAACTCAATCAGTATCCTGCGCCATGCCACCCTCAGTATTGCCTTAGACCACCTGTCTAAAATACTGCCCCCTCATCAGAAGGAAAACTATAGCTCTGACAACCTCCTTGTCGTCCATGTCACCTTGGAAGCCTGGAATGATAACTGTTTCCCGAATGAGGCTGTCGTTATCATATCCCTAGAACATCCACTTATGTTCTAAAACTGCTTCCGACTGTTTCTCCAGGATTGGATTAATGTCAACTTATTGCATCTAGTGCAAGAACAATGTCTGGTGTGGTACTTGACATCTCATGATTGACTCAATCGCCTGAGCAAGTGATCTGCCAATCATGCACATCCCTCTCCCCTTTAGTCTGTAAGACACCTTTAGAGAGGGTGACTCCATTACCTGCAGGTACACTACCGTGCCAGGAGTCGTCCATTCTAAATACTCTTAGAATGCTGTCTAAGTGCCCAGATTGGGAAACCACCCAAATCTAGATCTAAGACCATAGATCTAGTAACCAGTATGTCTGATATAAAATCCATTTCCTTTGTAGAGAAACAACTGTGTGACGACCAAAGTATAACCGATCGTAGTGTAGAAGTTTCTTTTCCTACTTTGTGTATATCATCCAAATACCAGGATATCACACCCTACTACCTTCTCAACAGATCCATCCCCTATTCTGATGAAGTCAAACCCATGACTGTCACGTCAGAAATAGATGATCTTTCTCCGCTACATCTGCTCTAGTCTATAAATAGACATAAGCAACCTGTCCACCAATGCTTCCGCTTCTCCCACTGACTACGACAACCCTCTGGCAGAGTCATATAGACGTACACTTCTAAAACTGGTTTAGAACGACGCTATACTCATCCTCCCGCCGGGTCTCGTAACCTGGAACAACAGCAATGGCAATTGTGGGTAAACAAGAACTTCCCTGTCACCGTCCTTGAGGCTACCGGAGTACCTCTCGGGTGCCTGAAGTTACCCACCTTATCTGCGGAGTGGCCAATGGAATGTCAATTCAGATTGAATCTTTAGGTTCCTTATCAAATCTTCAGTAATCGTTTGTGGTTCTGGAATCACTTCCAGTTCTACCATACTCCCACTACTGTTTTTCTGAAAAAATCCATTTTTAATAAAACTGTGGCGAGTCTAGAACAATATCGCTATTGTTCATCCAGATGGTAGAAAATCAACCCTCGTCATAGCCTGGGTCAACCCACAAACAGCCATTACAGAAACGTGCCTTGAGTTGTCCAGTGTCTGGTTTTAATCATAAACCGGACAACTCCCCGTACCTTAACATCGTTAAGATATGAACTGTTCTATATCCAATATAGAAATAGAGGCACTGATTTAATTGAACCAGATTCAAATCATGCAGCTGTCCCCAGCGCATGTCAACTAAATGGAAGGAGGCCGATCAGCGTTACTCAACTTAGGAATACTTCCAATTATGAGTAACCTGAAAGAGAAGCAAGATCTCTTTATCATTACTATCAACTGAATACCATACACAAGTATCTACATCTTCGATCACTTTGAAGAATCCCGATACTTGCTACACCTGGTTCTCTACTCTATTCAAATACCTATAACTCCTCAAAACTTAGACCCTGTGTTTCTACGAAACACATGTCTAAGAACTAGAGAAGTTAAAAGTAAACAGAATATAGTATAAGGACCAACCCCTTTGTCCTGATGGACCCTGGACAACATACAATCCTTTGTATAAGTCCCTTGAGTCTGATAACTCATTCACTGTGTGTCGTAGGTTGAAAACTGTACTTATGGTTAAGAAGAATTACACCGCTGTTTAATGCTCCTTACCTAACCATCCACTGATATAGGTAAATGTCGTAGACATAATTTCAGAAAGGTATATCTCACTCTATGAAAATAGACGTACAGATATATCAATTTGAAATTGGTGCATAACAGCGGATATTCAAAACCAAATATTTGCCGACCGGCAAACAGCCCAGGTGATTTCCTCAAATATCACTGATTACAACGAATCCCGATATAATGAGGATAATCACCCAATTCCCAATAACTTACTCCCACTCATCATCTGTAAAACCATACAGATGTGAGAATCGTACCTGGTAAATACATACCCTGGAGTAAGTATCTAATCAGGAAATCAGTTTTCCTTTAACATTACACAGTGAAACTGAAACATTGAAATGTTCCGATGGGGTATCCCGGTATTCCTAGTAATGCCTCTTCCAGATTCACGACTGTAACCGTATAGTTCTTTGCCACCTCTCCAAATCCCTTCATATGTCTTTAGTCTTTACCTTCTGCATACCCTTTTAGGCCAAATGGTTTTCTTCCTTCCCTACCGTTCGGCACCAGCCTATGGTTTGGAAGAAGACTATCCAATAAGCATAATGGGTGTACTGTCCCAATCCTAGGAACACTCGCAATGAGAGAGGGTGAAGATAAAAGACAACCGAATAAACCTTATTCCTATTTCTCCTGAACCAGAATCCATCCCCGAACTGGGATAAATTCCTTTCGAGTTCGTATATAACCATACGATGGAGTATCCAATAAACTGTGGATCTTCGTAGTGATACGGAGTGTTCTGGAGAAATACAAAGGTGATTTGGGAGTGGTAATGAAATACCTGGTTTGGTTGTGAATATCTGTTGCAATTTACTTTGCCCTCTTACTAATCCCTTGCTTTGTCTTAACTTAATACCTTCTGCACACCATCGTTATGCTAATTGGTTTTCTTCATTCCCTACCGGTCGGCACCAGCCTAAGGTTTGGAAGAAGACAATCCAATTTGCGTAATAGGTGTACTACCCCTAAACCAAGGAGTACTCGTAACCTGAGAGAGGGTAAAAGGAAAAGACAACTGAATAATCCTATCCGTTTTCTCCAGAACCGGAAACCATCCTCGAATAAATTCTTTCGAGTTCGTATCTAACCATACGATGGTTTTGTCCAATGGAAGTGGACGTTCGTAGTAAAACGGGGTGTCCTGGAGAAAAGGGTAAAAGTAGGAGTGGCAATGAGGTTTGCAACTCTGACAATCCAAAAGCCGGTGTTTAAGAAGGTTCGGTCAACTTGATCACTGAGTCAAAGTCTTAGGGTCGGGTCAATGGTCGCTGCCAAAGAGAGAGAGAAAAGAAAACACTCAGCGTGCACTCTAACCTAGATCAGAATGGTCACCAATTTATCTAATCTGGAAACCTCCCACTGTACCTCAAATTCTCCTCCAAACCTGAAAGAAGAATTAGTCGGGGTTACCCGAGGAGTAAACTAACTCATCAGTGGGAATCGGGATCCAACTATCATTTCATGATAACGTGACGGAATCCGCTCACGCTATCACACTCCAGAAGGTATGCGCATATCTGGCAAGTTTCAGTTCTTTTGAAACTCCCGATGTGATTTTTACCCCATGCTCTTATGACCTTGACTAAGGCCAACAAATCATAAGTCACATGTCAAGTTCTACCCGTCATTATCCAGGTTGATTTGAACCCACCCGTACAAGCCCTTGACTAGGGCCAACAAGGCTATACGACTGTCCCAAACCAACGCATCTATCTATGCAGCATATGAACACCCAACAGCTACCAAACTCTGTGCCTTGACTATGGCCAACAAACACAGCTTGAATACTATTGACTACCCATATGAAACGACGGAGGGCTACGAATGGTTTCTGGCGAAAACCTTTAACGTAATGAACTTGATATCGTTGAAGGAACGGATAGCTTTTTGAAAATATAGTGACGAAAACCGTTGCTAAAGAGGTCACTCCCTGTGAAGGGATCTCGGCTCTTTCCCCGTAGAATGGGGTGCAGGATATTCCAAATGAATACCGCGATGCAAAGCAAAAGTAATCGGCTATAGTGAAGTTAATGCCCTGACGCAAACTTCTGTCCAAGGGGTCACTCCCGGTGAAGGGATCTCGGCCCTTGCCTCGTCGACTGAGGAGCAGGATATTCCAATGAATACCACGATGCAAAACAAAAGTAAACGTCCTTGCAATAACAGCTTTTTGAAAAGTGTTCCAACAACATCAGATTAGGTTTGTTTTTAAACTTGCATTGATCCGAATCAATGCAGTCCCATCAATTGATCACACCAAAAAGAACGAAAATATACTGATCTACGTATATGCCATCCGCATTCGCCACTGGGTCCCGTCATTACCCGTTAGGTTAGCTAACTAACGACAGAGCGGGGACTGGACTAGCGCGGATGCAAAACATATACAACATCTACTAATATATATACCAATATATTATATTCGCTCAAGGCGTGAATAAAATGCAACATCACAGAGAATGAACAGCATCACAGAAACAATACAGATATCTGGGATCCCCGGGTTTCACAGAGCCACTGCTGAAACCCGACGTTCCCCTGGTCGTGTGGATAGCCTGTGCAATGAAATCCTAGACCCCTACGGGCGCGGCAAGTTACCCGCCAAAACCTGAAGCGAGGCAGCCCCCTTCAGCAACGTGAATGGACCACCCAACACTTCACGGAATCCGGTAACTTGGGCACCCCTCCTGGGTCAACCTGTACCCCCTACGAGTGCGGCGAATAGCCCGCCAATCCTAGAGTGAAGCCCCCTCCGTCTCAATGCCATGAGATGCGGGCTTGTTGCCCTCCAGAACCCGGCTATCCGTGCACCCCTCCGCGGGGCAATCCTAGTACAGAAAGTAAAATATACATACAACGGGTACATCGACCGCAACCAGGTCGTGCCCCAAAAGAATAATACAAACAGGCAGTGACGGCAGTCCACATGTCGGACGCTCGCCCCGCAATATCAAATGTACATAATACAACAGAACTATACTAGCATTGCATCCAGGCTATCCCCCACGACCGATCCGCAACATCACAGCAAAAAACAAAACATCAACGTGAAAGTCACGTTCGCAAATCCGTCTAACCGGGCTATAGCAGTTAGACTGGATTTACCGATCAAGTGACATTCACGGTCGCAGATATAATGTAAATACTGTGAAAAATGTGTTTAAAATTTTCCGATTGACCAAAAATTAACAAGTGGGCCCCCAATCAAAACTGTAGCACTCACAGAAAACCTGGGCCCAATTTTAATATTCCAAAACCCATATTTTAAGCCCAGAAAGCCTCTGAAAAAAAATGGTGCAGTGATGTCTACAGTGCGCGGTGGAAGGGCGGCGGAATGGGGGTTTGTGCGGTGCTTCCGCGCTCTGACTGTGGAATCACTTCATCGAAATTTTACAGAGTTCTTAGATTTTCTAGTACATCAATATTTTACAACCTGAAAAATTTTTAGAGACCAAAAATTTTCAACAGAAACTGATGCGAAGGTAAAATGCAGTTTTGGAACTTTTTGATCGATCGGAAATGCAAACACATTAAACCAAGCTAGACTAAGTTAATGGCGAGGCTCTGATACCACTGTAAGTGCACGGCGGCGCCCCGGCCGTCGATAAATTAAATTTTTGCGGACTTAGCAAACCGGCACCACCGCGCACTATAACCGGGATCGAACCACTAACTAGTCCTAGCTATCAACAAGAAAGGGAATAGAGAAGTATACCGACGATCCAAGTCCTCCGGTCTTCTCCTCATCGTCCCGATCTCCTGCGGAATGTCCTGTCTCCTCCTCGTCGCCGGAAGTGCACCACATCGCCTTCTTCTTTTACGGGCTCCCACCTCAATGCCGAGGCAACTCGGGCACGAAGCCGGCTACTCGACGTGCCCAAGGTTCGCTGTAGAATATGTAGTCGTCAAGTCTCATTTGGGGTTTTGGAGCTTTGCCATTTGGTGGAGGGATGATACAAACTCATAGAGGTGGAACTTGTGGGATTTTTCCTAAAGCAAAAGGGCAAAAATACCACATGAACAAATTTGGACAGCCCCCTTTGGGAAGTGGCCGACCATGCATATAAGGGAGAGTGAGAATGAGGAGGTTGTATCAAAAGAATATGAGAGAGGCCAATAATAATACCCATACAAGAGAGAGAGAGGAAAGGTTATCATCCAAAAAGGAAATGATCACAAGTGTAAACTAACACTCCACCAACCTCACCCCTCATCATCATCAACCATCATGTCCCTCCATCATCATACATAAGTCAAGCCATGATGAGGTTATGAAGTCAAGCCATCATGAAGAAATCAAGTCAAAGGATGGTGCTATCATGATACAACAAAAATGCAAAGACCCCCTCCACAAATGCCTATTTGCAACAATGCAAATAAGCCCTCCTCCACCAATCTTCGGCCAATGAACGGAACAATGGAAATTGGCCGAAACGGAAAGCAAACTGGCAACTCCAGAAAACTGGTCCCGTAATAAATTACAGGAAAACCCCGATACTGTGCATACACACCCGCATCTGTATTTCGACCGAAATACAAATGCAATGAGACAAAATCTCCACTGTACTATACTAGAATCCGGCTTATACCAAAACCGGCTAGTAATATCTGTTCGATCCTGATCCGTGCAATACCGCACGTATCTGATCGAACCCTGCCATATAACCATACGGCCTATAGTACAATCTGTCCGATCCTGATCCGTGCAATACCGCACGTATCTGATCGGACCTTGCCATATCTCCATACGGCCTCTACAACCTTTCGCCCGAATGCTGAGTAACTGAATGTGGGGGACTCTAAAGACTCGTCAACACCTCGGTCGTGGATTTAACCACTAGCACGTCAGAGGTATAAGCCAATACGTAACGGGCTACCAAGTATTGACTAAAGGGACGTCTGTGAGTGAACTCAGCCTGACAACCCTACTGAGCCTGTCAGTGACAATATCCGTGCAGTCCGGTCCGTTCGTCTATGAGTATCGCATGGCGGGCCTAGGGGGTTGGTAAAAGTCAGACCCCCAAAAGCGGTACAAGTCGTGTCGGAGTGTAGCCCAGAACACCCTGAGATACTACTGGAATACCTACCAGTAAATCTCCTTGCCTTGGCCAAGGACTTTGTGTAATGGCTCTCCTAGACACAGCACGACCTCACCCCCAATACCGGGACAGACGAACCCCTGAAGATACGCTCACTGCCTCCATGTGGCTCGGGACTGTACCCAACTAAAACCTGTTTGCACGACTCCTTTGAGCCGTGGTAGGGTAGTAATCAAAGTACAGTGGGAACTCACACGAAACAAATGACGATCCCCAGGTCGATGAACTAATCTGCACACATGTCACCAGGGAACTGCCATCTGACGTCTGGTATATGACCAACTAGCATGTTCCCGGCGAGTCCTGCCCGGTGTACTCATAACCCAATGAGCACCTGTATACATCTTAGGTGATCCAACTGACACCAGTGGCTTATGAGACCGGCCACCGCCCCTCGTCGGGGTCTCGACTGTATACACTAGTCTACTAATGGAGTATCGATGCCCAGTCTCGAAACTCCCACGACTAGGGACCTTTTAAGGATAAGCTTATAGACCCCAGCTCCCACTTATATGATCGCCCTCATACTGCTGGTGGTCAAGCAAGAATCCTAGGGGCTCTATCAACGTGTAATAGCGACGTGTCAGGTCACCTAAAGCAGTACACGATGATAAAGGTAAACCAGATAGCATACTATCATCTCGAGTAAGACTGTCCTACCGGGATAGGTCCTCCCTCAATCATTACAATCACGTACCTGTGACCTAATAATTGACTCTGAGGGCACTATCTCCAACAGATGTGCTTGTAGATTACCCAGCCCCCACGAGTGTGATCGCCATCACAACGCCGGTAATCAAGCAAAAATCCAAAGGGCTCTACTAATGCGTATAGGTGATATAATAAATAAACACACAAGTACACATTAAAGCAGAGACAAACCAAGTAGCATACTACTATATTGAGCAAGATTGTCTGTACAACTGTGAATATCCCAAGCTTCCATCAAGTAATATACATACTAGTATGATACAGTAATGGCCTCTAGGGCATATACACTAACAATCTCCCACTTGCACTAAGGCCATGTACTGGCGTATCGAAGACCTATCATCTCGATCAGCCGCTCGAACTGAGTCTGGGGTAAAGCCTTCGTGAATGGGTCCGCAGTGTTGTCTTTTGTGTCCACTCTCCGCACCTCGATCTCCTGTCGATCAATGATTTCCCTGATCAGGTGATACCGCCTTAAGATGTGCTGGATTTCTGATGGGACCTTGGTTCCTTCGCTAAAGCTATAGCCCCATTGTTATCGCAATACAAAGGTATTGGGTCAACAATGGACGGAACCACCTGAAGTTCACTAATGAACTTCTTAATCCAGACCGCCTCTTTTGCGGCATCGCTTGCAGCAATGTATTCAGCCTCCATCGTCAAGTCTGCGACGGTATCCTGCTTGGAACTCCTCCAACATACCGCCCCTCCGTTGAGGGTAAACAGAAAACCCGAGACAGACTTGCTGTCATCTTTGTCACTCTGGAAGCTTGAATCGGTAAAGGACTCGACCCTGAGGTCTCCATTACCGTAAACCAGGAACATCTCCTTAGTCCTTCTCAGGTACTTGAGAATGTTCTTCACTGCTGTCCAGTGGTCCTCCCCTGGGTCTGACTGATACCGGCTTACCGCGTTTAGCGCGTAAGCTACATCTGGTCTCGTACATAGCATCGCATACATTATAGATCCTACCGCCGAAGCGTAGGGTATAGTGCTCATGCGAACCCTCTCCTCGTCAGTCTTAGGAGACATCTTCTTGGAGAGGGTAATTCCGTGCAATGCGGGTATATTACCGCGCTTGGAATCCTCCATACTAAATCTCTTTAGCACGGTCTCTATGTACCTGGACTGCGAAAGTCCCAGTAGTCTCTTGGATCTATCTCTATAGATATTGATCCCCAGAATGTACGAGGCATCACCCAGGTCTTTCATGGAGAACCTTTGTGACAAAAATAGCTTGACCGATTGTAGCATAGGAATATCATTTCCTATCAAAAGAATGTCGTCCACGTACAAGACTAGGAACACGACAGTTCGTCCTACAATCTTCTTATCTACACAGGGTTCATCTTCGTTCTTGATGAAATCAAATTCCTTGATTGCCTCATCAAAACAGATGTTCCAGCTCCGCGATGCCTGCTTTAATCCATAAATGGATTTAAGCAACTTGCACACCCTTCCGCTGCTCCCACTGTCTACGAAACCTTCTGGTTGATCCATGTAAACGCACTCTTCCAAACAACCGTTTAGGAAAGCCGTCTTAACATCCATCTGCCAGATTTCATAGTCATGGAAGACAGCAATGGCAAGTAGGATCCGAATGGATTTGAGCATAGCCACCGGAGAAAAAGTCTCGTCATAGTCCAAACCAGGTCTTTGACGAAAACCTTTTGCAACGAGTCTAGCATTATAGGTTTCCACCTGCCCATCTACACCAAGTTTCCTTTTGTAGATCCATTTGCATCCAACGGGTTTTACCCCAGGTGGAGCAATATCCAAGGTCCACACTTTATTGGCGTACATGGACTCCATTTCGGATTGCATTGCTTCCTGCCACTTATCAGAGTCCCTACTGATAATGGCCTGCCTGAAACTGGTAGGGTCATCTTCTTCCAAGATGCAATCCTCTCGATCCCGGTCTATGAGAAAACCGTAGTATCTCTCGGGCGGATGAGAAATCCTACCAGATCTGCGGAGTGGCTGAGGTTCGCCTGGGGTTATTGAATCCTGAGGTTCTGTCAAATTTTCAGTTTCAGTTTGTGGTCGCTGAATTTCTTCCAATTCTACCGTGCTCCCACTAATTTCTTTTGCAAGAAACTCCGTTTCTAAGAAAACGGCATGCTGAGCAACAAACACCTTCTGTTCCTCGGTGTGGTAGAATAGATATCCATAACCATTATTTGGATATCCCACAAATTTACATAAAACTGACCGTGCCTCTAGTTTATCTGGTTTATGCGTTTTAACATAAGCCGGACAACCCCATATCTTAGATCTTTTAAGATATGGCCTCTTTCCATTCCATATCTCGAACGGAGTCTTAGGCACTGATTTAGACGGAACATCATTCAATAGGTATGCTGCTGTCAATAGTGCATGTCCCCAAAATGAAAGAGGCAACTCGGCATTACTCATCATGGAGCGAACCATATCTAGCAGGGTACGATTCCTCCGCTCCGAAACACCGTTGTGCTGTGGTGTATAAGGAGGAGTAAGCTGAGAGAGAATACCATTCTCTTTTAAGTAATCCAGGAATTCCGTGCTTAAGTACTCCCCTCTCCTGTCAGACCGGAGGATCTTGATACTTTTGTCTGTCTGGTTCTCTACTTCGTTTCTGAATTCCTTGAATTTCTCAAAAGCTTCAGATTTGTGTTTCATCAGATACACATATCCGAACCTAGAGAGATCGTCAGCGAATGTGATGAAGTATGAGAACCCACCCCTTGCATGTATAGACATCGGACCGCATACATCACTATGTACGAGTCCCAAGAGCTCAGTTGCTCTTTCTCCATGTCCGGTGAACGGAGATTTGGTCATCTTTCCTTTGAGACAAGACTGACAAGTTCCATAAGATGAAAACTCGAACGTATTCAAGAGTCCATCTTTGTGCAACTTACTCAGTCTTTTCTCTCCGATATGACCAAGTCTACAATGCCACAAGTAGGATTCATTCGTATCTGAATTCTTCCTCTTGCGTGTGTTTTGTATATTGAGAACTGTATTCTGATTTAGAACGTAAATACCATTACACAGTGTACCCTCTGCAACCAGTACCTTATGAAGGTAAATGTTCATGATATTCTTTTCAAGAACAAAGTTATATCCATCTTTATCGAGTAAAGAAACTGATATGATGTTGCAAACCATGGAGGGTACATAGTAGCAATCGTTCAAAATCATAGTCTTGCCATTTGGCAATACTAGGTGATATTCACCGACGGCTGCCGCATTAACTTGTGCTCCGTTCGCTACTCTGAGCGACATATCACCCGGTGCAACTTTCCTACTTTTTCTCAGTCCCTGCAATAAATTACAGATATGAGATCCTGATCCGGTATCAAGTACCCAGGAGGTAGGGCTGACCGTAAAACAGTTCTCAATTACAAGAACACCTGAAGTAGATGCAAAACCATGCTTCTTCTTCGACTGGGTATCCTGGAAATCCATACATTCCCCTTTCCCATTCTCATACTCATGACTGTTGTCACAAGTCTGAGCTGAACCAACTTTCCCCAGTCCCGAATAAGAATTCGGATTGGTCAAGCGATACATTTTATTATCTTGATTAGGGCATGAAAAGGTTGCTGCCTGGAGAGAGAAAAGAAACACTCAGCGTATGCTCTTGCAAGATTAGATTGGTTTATTAATTTATCTAACCAGGATGTCTCCCACTGTTTACTCAAATTCTTCTTAAAACCTTTGTAAAAGAAGAACTAGCCGGGTTTTTAATTCACGTTACAATACTTGCTTAACCTTTCAGCCAGGCTGGTGTCGGTACTTCGAGGGAGGTTTTCCAACGCTTTCGCGAAGTTCCTTAATTAAAGAACCTCTTTTCCCTGGGGGCGTAACCCCGCTAACACCTTTCTTGACACCTACTAGGTTTATAGCATTGATCGTTAAGTGAAATAAACTCCCGAGAGTAATCCAACTCATCAGTGGGATCGGGATCCAACTGTCATTGTGTGATAACCTAGACGGAATCCACTCTAGTCACCACACTCCAGAAGGTATGCTAAATCTGCAAGTTTCAGTTCTTTTGAAACTCCCGATGTGGTTTTTGCCCCTAACTGTTCATGACCTTGAATAGGTCAACAAGCCACAAACTGTTAGACAAGTTCTACCCGTCGTAATCCTGATTGCATTAGACCCACCCGTACGTGCCCTTGACTAGGTCAACAAGGCCGCACGACTGTCCTAACCAATCACATTTGCAATCCACAGAAAAAATATTATTTAGCTACCGTTCACTACGCCTTGACTAGGTCAACAAACGCAGCACGAATACTGAATAATATTAATCCGAAACGACGGAGGGCTACGGCTGGGTTTTTGGCGAAAAACCCGTTAACGTGATGAACTTGATATCGTTGAAGGAACCTGATTGCACCTTTTTGAAAATACAGTGGCGAAAACTTTTGCTAAAGAGGTCACTCCCTGTGAAGGGATCTCGGCTCTTTCCTCGTCGAATGAGGTGCAGGATATTCCAAACTGAATACCTCGATGCAAAGCAAGAATAATCGACTATAGTGAAGTTATTACCCTGACGCAAACTTTTGTCCAAGGGGTCACTCCCGATGAAGGGATCTCGGCCCTTGCCTCGTCGATTGAGGTGCTGGGCATTCATAACCGAATATCTCGATGCAAAACAAAAAGATGAACGTCCTTGTAATAACAGCTTTTTGAAAAACTTGTTCCAACAACGTCTTTTAGGTTTATTTTCTTGCATTAGTTCTTTTAATGCGTCCCATCATTTAAATCCTACCATTGCAGAAAACAACCAAAATATGACGTACGCTTATGCCATTCGCATTCGCCACGGGGTCCCGTCATCACCCGTTAGGTTACTTAACTAACGACAGAGCGGGGGCTGGGCTAGCGCGGCTGTAAAACATAAGCAACGCCTAAATAGTAAAGCAATGATAGACATTACAGATCACAGTTGAATACATTGGATATACTAGGAATCCGCAATCCGTTCGAGCCTGCAACGAAAAGCGGATTACACGGTCGCGGTGAATAGCCAAAACCCTACCCAAGACCCCTACGGGTGCGGCAAACTACCCGCCAAGTACCCGGTAGTTTGTGCACCCCTCCATGGGTCTATCCTAGGAGCAAAAACAGTAAAAAGAATTATACAATGACGGCTACAACCCCGACCCGGTTGTGCGGCCATACAAATAATATTATTACATCAATTTACATTTACAAATGAATGAAAGAAAAACAAAAGCTCATCTCACATCCACCCCGGCTATTCACCCGCGACAGTCCAACACATTCATATACACATTCCAATATCAAACACAGATCACAGAGATGTATAACCCCGACTAATCGACTTATAGCGATTAGCCGACGTTCAATACATACAAACATCACAGATATAACCATCATAGTCAAAGTGCAGTGAAGTTCGGAAAAATACGGAATTATAGGACCCCAAAAGTAAATTTCTGTTCTGGAAAATCTGGGCACATATAACATATTTGAAAAATCCCAAAACCCTACCAGAAGAACACTGCACGAAACCCGATCACGAGAGGACCCCACACGGCGGCGGTTCCGCGGCAAATGCCTACCTCATGCCGCGGAAACGCGGCTGTTTGAAGGAATCAGGGGATCGTTTTTCTTGGGTGTTCACACAAAACCCTGAGCCGATTTTAGGTGTTAAACAAATCTTGTTTTGACCAGAAAAATTTTTAACAGAAACTAGGGTTTTGTAAAAGTTTGGATTTTGGATTTTTTTCGGTTCCGAACTTCGTTACACTTCACTACCAAGCTAGTTTAAGTTTAGTTAGTCTCTGATACCACTGTTAGGTCCACGTTACCTCTCCCGGTACTTTCGGGGATGCGGAAACGGTAAAACAAAAATTTTTCTAAACTTTGTAACATGGACCGTAAAAGCCGGATCTTTGCTAAACTAAACTAGCAAACTTGCAAAGAAGAATTAACTACTCGGCAAAGTGGTTATACCTCAACTTGAACTCCTTCTCTTTTTATTGTTCTTCTTCTTTCTTGCTCTTTGTAGTAGCTTGAATGGCTTCCCCTCCTCGTCTCCTCTTTGCCGAAGATAGATCCACCTGAGGACTTCATCCTTGGGCTCCTTTCTCGATCTTGAGAGAACTAAGGTATTCGGCTTGCTAGACCTTCTACCTTAGAGTGAGTAGAGTGTGCTTTAGGGTGTTATATCTTCAAGGAGATGATTCTCAACTCATGAGATTTGCTCTCCTTGAACAAGAGGAGGAAGAAGATGAAGTGAGGAGAGAGAATCAATATGATAGAATGAACTATCTTTTTCTTTTGCAACCATATCAAAAGAAAAAGAATTATCTAATTAGTAATAATAATTCAAATGAGAATAGTTGATGGTTGTTTTGGAATGACCACTATCATACTTCATTAAATGAATGTTGGCAAGAATCAAGGAGCATCCTTGCAAAATAATGATGATGGTCAAACATTCAACCATGGTCAACAAGTCAACCATGGTCAACAAGTCAACAAAACCAACCATAACATAATTTCATTTAATTACTATTATTAATAGATATCTCACTAATTCATTAGGGTTTGGAAAAAAGACGACTGTCAACTGTGCATGCGCACCCGTTCCGAAACCCTAATGAAAAACCTCTTCTTCCGCCTCAAACAACTGTGCATACACACCTGTATTCTCGTTCCGAGGAACAAGAATACCGAGAGATAAAAGCAACCCCAAAACATATACCAGTATCCGGCTCAAACCAGAGCCCGCTGGCAATATCCGTCCGGACTCCAAACGTGCACAAGTGCGCGGATGAGAACGAACCCTGTCGCAAAACCATGCGACCTCTACTCTGTTTTGCCCAGAGGCGAATACCCTCTGTGTGGGACTCTAAAGACTCGACACTACGCTGGTAGTGGGTTTAACCACAGAACGCAAGCGGCACTAGCTGTGCGTAACGGTCCCCAGGTAGACGCCGACAAGAAGACTGACGAGGTTAAACCCATCTGAACTCCTACTGAGTCTGAATGTGACATTCTCCGTACAGTCCGGTCTGTTCGTCTGATACATCGCATGTCGGGCCTAGGGGGGCGGCAAGCGTCAGACCCCTAATAGCGGTACAAGTCGCGTCGGAGTGAAGCCCAGAACACCCTGAGATAGCACTGGAACCTACCAGTATATCTCGCTTGCCCTGGCCAGGGACTACTTGTGTAATGGCTCTCCTAGACACAGCGCGATGTCAACCCCCAATACCGGGAGAGACGAATCCTGTCTAACCGTCACTGCCTCCAAGTGCTTCGGGACTGCTCCCAACTACTACCTGTTTGCACGACTCAGAAGAGCCGTGGTAGGGTAGTAATCAAAGAACAGTGGGAACACACTCGAAGCGGAGTGACAGTGTCAAGTCAGCGGACTAAGCTGTACTCATGTCACCTGGGAACTGATAACCGACGATAGGTATAATACCAACCATCAGTTCCCGACGAGTCCTGTCCAGTGTACTCGTAACCTAACGAGCACCCGCATACTATCTCAAGTACGACGTACCGACGGCTGTGGGACAGACCGTCTCCCATGCTGGGATGAGAAGCGCATACGCTAGTCTACTCCGGAGTATCGATGCCCTATCTCGATACTCCTACGACTAGGGACGTGTATAAGGATGTGCTTGTAGATTACCCAGCCCCCACGAGTGTGATCGCCATCACAACGCCGGTAATCAAGCAAAGATCCAAAGGGCTCTACTAATGCGTATAGGTGATATAATAAATAAACACACAAGTACACATTAAAGCAGAGACAAACCAAGTAGCATACTACTATATTGAGCAAGATTGTATGTACAACTGTGAATATCCCAAGCTTCCATCAAGTAATATACATACTAGTATGATACAGTAATGGCCTCTAGGGCATATACACTAACAAAGACTGCCTCTGAACTGCGCTCAACTGGGAAAAGATAACCCCGGGCCTACGACTCAAATTATCAGCTACCACATTCGCCTTGCCCGGATGATAAAAGATCTCACAATCATAATCCTTCACAAGCTCCATCCAACGGCACTGTCTCTGATTCAGATCCCGCTGCTGGAAGATGTACATCAAGCTTTTGTGGTCTGTGAAAATCAGACACGACTACCCGTACATGTAGCGTCTCCAAATCTTCAACGCAAAGACCACCGCGGCCATCTCAAGATCGTGAGCGGGATAATTCTTCTCATGTTTCTTCAGCTGCCTAGAAGCATAAGCAATCACTCTATCATGTTGCATCAGAACACAACCGAACCCCATTCGAGAAGCATCACAGTAAACAATAAAGCAACCCGATCCAGAAGGCAAAGATAGAACTGGTGCAGTTGTCAAACGAGTCTTCAACTGCTGAAAACTCTGCTCGCATGCATCAGTCCAAAGAAAAGGAACCCCATTCCGGGTCAGTCCGGTCAGTGGTGCAGCAATACTCGAGAAATCCTGCACAAAGCGGCGATAATAACCAGCTAAGCCCAAAAAGCTGCGGACCTCTGTCACAGATACAGGTCTGGGCCAAAGTTGTACAGCCTTGATCTTCCTCGGGTCTACAAGAATACCGTCTCCCGTCACCACATGACCCAGGAAGTCAACTCTATCAAGCCAAAAATGCGCACTTTGAGAATTTAGCATACAGCTGGTGCTCTCTCAATATCTGCAAAGCAATCCTCAAGTGCTGCTCATGCTCCTCTGGACTCCTGGGGTAGACCAGAATGTCATCAATAAACACAATAATAAACTGGTCGAGGAACGGCCTGAAAATCTGGTTCATTAAATCCATGAACGCTAATGGGGCATTGGTGAGTCCGAACGACATCACCAGAAACTCATAATGCCCGTAGCGTGTACGAAAAGCGGTCTTCGGAATATCATCATTCTGAACCCGCAACTGATGATAATCCGAACGCAAATCAATCTTAGAAAAATGTTTCGCACCCTGGAGCTGATCAAACAAATCATCAATATGAGGTAAAGGATACCTATTACGCACCGTAAATCGGTTCAATTGACGATAATCGATACACAACCTCAAACTGCTGTCCTTCTTCTTGATGAACAACACAGGAGCTCCCCAAGGAGAAACACTCGAAAGCAAAAGTCCCTTATCAAGCAACTCTTGCAATTGATCTTTAAGCTATCTAAGCTCTGCCGGAGCCATCCAGTAAGGCAGTATAGAAATAGGCCCCGTGCCAGGAATCAGATCAATGCAAAACTCAATACCGCGCTCTGGCGGCAAACCAGGTAAATCATCGGGAAAAATGTCAGGAAACTTTCGCACGATAGGAACCCGGTCCAACAACCCTACTGTGGCTCCAGTATCACAAATGAAAGCCAAGAAACCCCGACATCCTCTCCTTAAAAGCCGACTAGGACAACGGGATGAAATCAAACTGTGAAGGGCGGCACCCCAGTCCCCCTGCACAACCCAAACAGACTCGCCCGAAAAACTAAAACTGACTGTCTTCTCACGGTAGTCCACGGACGCATAGCAAGCAGCTAACCAGTCCATGCCAAGGAGAACGTCGAAGTCCAACATATCTAGAAGGATCAAGTCGACGGATGTCTCTCTATCTCCAATACAAACGGCACACGACCGAAACACATGTCGCGCAATAAAAAAATCGCCAACAGGACTAATCACAACAAGCGGCTGATCTAGCAAACACGGCTCTCGGCCCAACCTCGGCATGAAGTGCGTAGAAACATACGAGTGCGTAGATCCTGGATCAAACAAAATATGTGCATCAAAAGAACATACAGAAAGAGTACCTAAAACCACTGCATTGGACGCCTGCGCATCCTAATGAGTCAAGGCAAACACCCGAGCCTGCCTTCTACCGGCGACTGGCTGACCTCCGCCTCTGCCACCCCGTCCCCTCGGAACAAAACCGCCGCGACCACGACCTCTCTGAACATGAGTCTGACGTGGAGAAACAACAGGCATAAGAGGCAACGCCCTCTGAGGTGGAGAAGGTGGTAGGTTAACATGTGGTACAGCTGCCTCGCTCTCACGTGGCTCAGTACAATCTCGAACGTGATGACACAAACTCCCACACCGGAAACATCCAGAAGAAAACTGCTGATTCTCCTGGGGAAAAGAGCTAAATAACTGGCATCGTCCCATGTCTCCACTACCCCCAGAATCTGAACGGGCTCTGTCACGGCGTCTAAATGCCTGCCTCCATACTGACACACTAGTACGAACCCTCTTCGGTTCCGGAACAACCGACGTCTCGGAAAGACGCTCCTCAACCTATAGGGCTGCGTCCACCGCTGCTGCATACGTGTCACAATGATGTACGTTGATAGCGAGGAACAACTGGGTAAGCAGGCCTCGAACAAACCTCTTTACCCGCATCTCCTCCGTAGTTACCAAATACGGAGCATACACAGACAGCTCGGTAAACTGCACATCGTACTCGGGCACCGTCATACCCTGACTCTGGCGTAACGACTCAAAACTGCGTGCTCGAGCATCCCTGACGCTCAGCGGAAGAAAACGCGCAGGAAACACCGTCAGGAACTCTGCCCGGGTTATAGGAGAAAGACCTGCGGCTCTGCCTTTCTCTAACGACTCGCACCACTTCTGGGAAAGGCCCTTCAGACGAAAACCCACGAACTCTACCCATCTCGCGTCGGAGCATCTCAGCGAATAGAATATCCTGGCCATCCGATCGATAAACGACTGCGGATCCTCAGCAGCATCAGTGCTAGTGAAAACCGGATGCCTCAGCCTCATGAACTCTGACAGTGAGACGGTGATAACCTCCGTAGCTGTAGCTGCGGCTGCCGGAATAGTAGGCACCATCGAGGTCCCCGCAACAGGTGGAACAACTTCCTGTCACTGCACTCGAATGGCCTCTACTAAGAACCCCATCATCTGGCGCAAATCCTGCATACCGACCCCTAGCATAGAAATATGGTCTGTCGAAGGTGGATCAATCTGCTCCTGCACAATGGGCGTATCTCCCTGGTCAGTCCTCATCTCGGACGAGTCAACTCTGACCTCGTCCTTCGCGGCCGCTCTCTGTGCCCTCATAGTCTTCAGAGGCATAAAGGCTTGAAATGGAAACATGATTCGATAAGGACACAAAAATCGAATCTCAAGGATGTATATAATCATGGAAGGAATTTCAACCAATAAGTCCTAAGGTCACTTAGGCGAAGTACCGTGTCGTAAGTATGCCGCGCAACATACAAACGCTACGTCACTCTGCTTAAGCTACATACTCCATCATACTAAGGTCATGCTACACTCCGAAATGTAAAACCTAGCGCTCTGATACCAACTTTGTTACGACCCAATTTAGGCACATGACCGGCACTTAGACTACGTAACGTCAACAGGCGTAACGCAATTTAAGTAAGCCGAAAACCCAGCAATCTAAACCATTACAAGAAGTAAAATATAGAACACTTTTAAAATCTAAAGCAAAACTTAAAGCTTATGTTTGTTTTCATAAAAATTTCGGAAGCACCTCCTTTGTAAAAGCTAGCCCCAAAACGGCTACAAACATAAGATATATGTAAAGCATCCCTAAACGGGAGCAAATCTTGCCCAAAGGAGGAAACAACCACCACAACAGATATACGACGCCGTAGCGAAGAAATGAGATAATCAACATAAATAAAAGGCCGGCTCCTACGAGCACGACCACTAGAGTCATAAGAATATACAACATAGATCATCACAACTCGTCTCTAAGTCAAAACATGAAGGTGGTAGATGAAGAGTACTAGATACAAAAGATATACAATGTACATTGATTGTTAGAGATTCTGCGTGTTCAAGTTTTAGTTAAATACCGCAATCAAGACGGTTTCGCTTGTAGCTAGCCGGTTGAGTACTGGTCGTCCGCAGGGAGATGGGAATCTTTTTCTATGTGCTTTAACGAGTTAAGTCCAGTTTTCTAGATTTTGTTGTGATTAATTAAGTGGTAAAATGATATGTAAAGAGAGCTTGTTAGGGTTAGGATTAGGTTAGTTTGAGTTAGGAGTCTCCCACATATTTCGTTGCCCATCTTAATATCGGTGTTACGGTAATCGGCAACAACGGGGATTAGCACGACTAGGAAGGAACTTGCGAGTATAAGCTAGGCTTTCCAACGCATAAGTTCTTCCTTTTGGTGCTTGTCCGTCCGTTCTTGGCTCTTAGCCATAACCTCCGGTTAATTCAACCACAACCGGTCTCACTACGGAATCACCGCTATCATGTAGGATAGGGTGCCGTAAGGAGCGGATTGTGGTTCAATTAACGGGAGTCGAATTAAGCTGTTGGGCAAGGAAAGAGTGAGAGAGATTTCCTTCTCTCAAACTTCCCTTATCTTACCCTAAAAAGTATGAAACTACTCACACATCATAATGAAAAGAAAACAAAACAAAAGAGGAAGATAGAAAGAAAGAGATTAGAAGATAACAACTAGCTATTTGCGACCTCACCTTGGCAAGGATCAAGCGTAAGCATCATGGTTGTTTTAAGGATAAAGAAAAGGAGAAAAGAAAGAAACAATAAGAAATAACAACAACTAAGTTAACAAATTAAAATTACAAGCAATTATAAAAGAACAAGACAAGATATAATAGCGAAAGAGTCTTCTTTATTCATTATTCTTCACTCACAAAGCTCACTACAAGTTTTAATGGAGAAGAGATGAGAAGAGAAAGAAGAAACACAACTAAACCTAGAAAATAAAATACAAGATTATATATCCTTCCCTTCACAAAGTTCTGGGCTATTTATAGGCTAAAAACTGAAAATCTAGGGCAACCATCAGAATACAAATGAAAAGACCCAAATACCCCCAAAATTTCGTCAACTGAGGAGGCCGTACGGCCGCGGTTCCGCGGCCTAAGCATGCTTAGGCCGCGGTTCCGCGGCCATAAAGAGGGTTTAGGCCATCATTTTTGGTGGTTTTTCCTGGTTTGCTATGCCCATTATTCTGGTACATGATTTTTCTCAGAATTGCTTCACGATTTTTCCAGAATTTCTGTTGAGGGAAATGTGATTTGATGTGGACTTTTTGTCATGATTTCCTCGAGCTCCGCGTAGATTTCTTGGATCTTGTGCTGCCATTGAGCCTTGTGCATGAAAACGATATTGATTTGACATTTTGTCTCTTAAACTGGTGTGTGGCAACAGACGGATAAAGAGCGGAGATCCGTGTTTTATCTGTGGTTGGCAGGAACCCGGATTTTGTCGTGTTTTCCATGAATTTCACCGTTTTAGAACCGAGAACCTGTATCCTGCAATTGACTAGCAAACACGGCTCAAGAGTATCTACCGATTTGCAATGTGATAAAAATTGGGCGGTATGAAAATGCAAAAATCTGATATGAACAAATACCCCCAAACTTATCATTTGCTCGTCCCGAGCAAAGCCAATTTATTCACAAAAAATTTCCTAACCTCACTTTCGCAGGGAACGCGATTGCACTGAGCATGTGCAACAAGCCGTTAAACCTCTAGGTGTCCCTAGTAGGTGGAGTGTTGTCTCCTGAGGGTTTTCAGCGGATACTACCCACAAAATCCGGTCAAGTTGGTTTTGTAAAATAACTAAGATTCAAACCCTAAAGTTTTGTTTCAGAAAATAACAATTCTATGGTCCCAAGTCTAGACTATCAAACCCTTATTTTTCACACCTCGCTTCTTATTTAACTACAGCTTTTATATGTCTTTACGTGCAGTGCAAATAGTGTCGTTAAGTTCCAGAAGGGTCGAATAAAGTCCTCATGTCACACAATAAAGCCCAGATAAAATTTTGAAAGGATCACATAAGTTTTATAAAGAGTTAAGAATTTTTCAAGTTTCGTTTTCCAGTAAAGTTTCAACTTTAGAATTTCTATCTTCCTTGACAGGAAAACTAGGTCTTATTCTTCACTCCACCTTTTTCTTGTTTTCATTTCATACACACCTCTGTGAACATGCAATAGTCTTTATCATAGAGTAAAACCTTCATATCTCCGCTAAAATTTTTTATAAAAGCCTGTCTTTTATCAAGATTATTCTCACACAAAGAACCGTTAGGAATTTTAACTCGGAGAGAACACTTGCTTGACTTTGTTTTAATCTGGACTTTCTAGGCTTCTTAGCGAGCTTTGGGCCAATGCACCCAAACCAGTTGGTTTTAGGGCATTAGGTGTAGAAACACCCAAGCGGACTTAATTACTCAAGTTACCTAGGTCCAAAAACAAAAGACAGTTTGGCGTGAAAATCAGATGATTTAATACGAACGGAGATATAACCGGCAGTTCAGTTATTTTTTTTGGATAAAAGACGTGTTTAGTGGGTTTGGTGTGTAATCATTCCAATCAAGTTTCAGATGGGTTATTTTTCAGACTTAGTTCCAATTACGGCATCAATAACATTCCTTCATATTCACTCACTTCATAAACTATTCTTGATATTACTTATTTCCGAACAAACCTATTTGATCCTCGAAAAATCATTGATCCATTTAACAGTTTTTCGACATAAAAGACTTGTCATCTAATTCCCAAAAACTCACGACACGTGTAGTGTGATGTAAAGACGTATATCAGCTATAGTTAACTTTAAAGGAGAGTTATTTTTCAGGTTTTCAAAATCTAAACATAAGATTTAGTTATTCTTATTTTATCAAACAAAACCGTCGAAATGTTGAATCAGAGTCCTCCCACTAGCTAACTTGACAGAAAAGTTTTTATGTTTTTAGAAAATTTTCAGATTTTTATGCATTTTATGGATTTAAAAATGCAGATGCAAAATATACATATGAATGCGAAGGTAAGAAATGCGTACCGAGCGTACCCCCAAACTTAAACTGGACAGTGTCCTCACTGTCATTGCATGAAGAGATTATGTGAAGGGTCAAAATTGTCGGTTAGTGATACACAAAAGTTTTATTTTTTTTTGTTGTTTTTGTTTTTAAAGAAAAGAAAAAGAATATCCACAAAAATGTACAAAATGGTATATACATACCCCCAAACTTATCTGGAACAGTGTCCACTTGTTCTTGGCTGGATAACCGAAGTTTGGAGGTAGGCAGAGGAAGATCATGCAGGGTAAACCGGCTCCTGTAAGACCAGGAGCTCCTCTGTTGGTTCGGCGCTAAGGTACGGTTTAAGTCGGTGTCCGTTCACTTTGAAAAATGAACCGTCCTTTGGATTTTCCAAATCCACAGCGCCATGCGGATACACATTCCGCACAAAATACGGCCCTTTCCAGCGAGATCTGAGCTTTCCTGGATGGAAGTGAAGTCGGGTGTCGTAAAGCAGTACCTGCTCACCAGGTACGAAAGTTTTGCGCAAAAGGTGTTTATCGTGAAACACCTTCGTTCGGTTCTTAATGACAACCGCGTTATCGTAATCCTCATCCCTAAGCTCGCTCAATTCGTTCAACTGCAGCTTCCGATGGCTGCCCGCATCTTCGAGAGACAGATTCAGCTCCTTTATCGCCCAAAATGCGCGATGCTCTATTTCGACAGGTAGGTGGCAGGCCTTTCCATACACAAGCCGATAGGGAGACATGCCAAGGTCGGTCTTATAAGCGGTTCGAAATGCCCAAAGGGCATCAGTGAGTTTCAGCGACCAATCCTTACGGTTTTTGGAAACCGTCTTCTCCAGTATCTGCTTGATTTGCCGATTTGAAACTTCGGCCTGCCCGCAGGTTTGGGGGTGATAGGGTGTGGATAGCTTATGAGTAATGGAATATTTCCGCATCAAGGCCTTGAAAGTCTTATTGCAGAAATGACTTCCATTGTCGCTAATGATCGCTCGGGAGTGCCCAAACCGGGAAAAAATGTTTTCTTTAAGGAACCTAACGACAACCTTGTTGTCGTTAGTCCGGCTGGGCACAGCCTCGACCCATTTAGAGACGTAATCAACAGCGAGAAGGATGTACAAGTTCCCAAAAGAGCTGGGAAACGGCCCCATGAAATCTATCCCCCAAACATCGAAAATCTCCACAACCAAGATCGGTTGGAGCGGCATCTCGTTCCTCCGGGATATCCGGCCCAAGTGTTGGCACCGGGAGCAAGTCTTGCAATAGTCATGAGCGTCTTTGAAGAGTTGTGGCCAGTAGAAACCACATTGCAAGATCTTCTCAGCTGTCTTTCTGGGGCCAAAATGCCCGCCACACGCTTGATCGTGGCAAAATGACAGCACACTCTTGAATTCCTCATCAAGGACACACCGACGAATAATCTGGTGGGGACAGTACTTGAACAAATAGGGTTCGTCCCAGTAAAAGTATTTTACTTGGGATAAGAAGCGAAGTCTGTCCTGACTTGACCATTCGGTCGGTAGTAATCCTGTGGCCAAATAGTTCACAATATCTGCGAACCAGGGTTCGCAAGATACTGTCAAGAGCTGTTCATCCGGAAAAACGTCATTGATCGGAATTGGAAGCGAAGGCGAAGAAGGAAGTCGTGAGAGATGGTCGGCAACTACGTTTTCACATCCTCGTTTGTCCTTAATGACAAGGTCAAACTCTTGAAGCAAGAGGATCCAACGTATTAACCGAGATTTTGCATCTTTCTTCGCAAAAAGATGGCGCAGAGCAGAATGGTCAGTGTAGACAATGACTGGAGAGCCGATGAGGTAGGGCCTGAACTTCTCTAAAGCAAATACAACAGCTAAGAATTCCTTCTCAGTTGTTGTATAATTGAGTTGGGCGTCGTTCAGGGTTCGGCTCGCATAATAGATTACGTGTGGCATCTTGTTGATGTGTTGTTCAAGGACAGCACCAATGGCAAAGTCGGATGCGTCGCACATAATCTCAAATGGGTGCGTCCAGTCAGGGGAAGAAAGAACGGGAGCACAAGTGAGTGAGCGTTTCAATGACTCGAATGCAGTCATACAGCTCCAGTTGAAGTCGAATGGCGTATCCTTGGCCAGCAAAAGAGTCAAGGGCCTAGCAATCTTGCTAAAGTCCTTGATGAACCGTCTATAGAAACCGGCATGGCCAAGGAAGGCTCGGATATCTCTGACACAACGGGGAGGAGGTAGATTGGAAATGACCTCAATCTTTGCTTTGTCAACCTCTATGCCATTTTGCGAGATGATATGTCCTAAGACAATACCTTCGCGCACCATGAAGTGGCACTTCTCCCAATTCAAAGTGAGATTCTTGTCCTTACATCGGGTAAGGACAGCGTCAAGATGCAGCAAACACTCGTTGAAGGAATCGCCGAAGATAGAGAAATCATCCATGAAAATCTCCAGAAATTTTTCCACCATGTCTGAGAAGATTCCCATCATACACCGCTGGAAGGTAGCGGGCGCATTGCATAACCCAAAGGGCATGCGACGATATGCAAACGTGCCGAAAGGACAAGTGAAAGTGGTCTTGTCCTGGTCTTTTTCGGCGATGGGAATTTGATTATAGCCGGAGTAGCCATCAAGAAAGCAGTAGTACTCGTGTCCGGCCAATCGTTCAAGCATCTGGTCAATGAAAGGTAGCGGAAAGTGGTCTTTCCGCGTTGCGGCGTTGAGTTTTCTGTAATCAATGCATACTCGCCACCCAATTTGGGTGCGTGTAGGGATTAACTCGTTCGCCTCGTTGGTTATGACCGTGATGCCCGACTTCTTGGGGACAACGTGAATGGGGCTAACCCACTGGCTATCAGAGATAGGGTAAATGATACCAATATCTAGACATTTTACGATCTCCTTCTTCACAGCCTCTTTCATGACTGGATTGAGACGTCTTTGTGGATCCCGGGGTGGTTTGGCATCATCCATCAGATGAATGTGATGCTCCACGATCAGGGGACTAATCCCCTTGATGTCCGCCATGGACCAGCCAAAAGCTTGCCTGTTGCTGTGCAAGACCGCGAGAAGGGCTTTCTCTTGCTCTGGAGCTAGAGAAGCCGAAATGATGACAGGGAGGGTCTCGTTCTCACCTAAGTAAGCATACTTAAGGTGAGACGGCAAAGGCTTGAGTTCGACCGTTGGAGGTGAAACGATGGAAGGAAAGATTGGTGCAAAGGTCTCGAACTCAAAGGACTCCAGCAAAGGTTCAAAACGAGTGTAAGCAACCGAGTCGGATGGTTCAGGTAACTCATCCGGAAATTCGAAAGATTCAAACTCGGGTTGTGCGCGGCTAAGATCGTTTGAAAACGTGAAACACTCGTAGTCGTTGTCGGGCGCAGAAACAGCAGCAGGTTCGAAGAGAAACGCACTAGTGGTGTCAAGATTATCGTGATCAAACAGAAACTCCTCGAATTCACACTCTTTTGGGGTGATCTCCTGGATCGAGCAGACGTCCAGTATATGACCATTAGGTTCGGCGGGCTGATTCCCCAACCTAAAAATGTTGAGTTCAATCGTCATGTTTCCAAAAGAGAGGTTCATTGAACCATTGTGACAATTGATCACAGCATTTGAGGTTGCAAGGAATGGGCGACCGAGTATCACCGGAATTTGATTTCGGGGGTTAGCTACAGGCTGTGTGTCTAATACAATGAAGTCAACGGGGAATATGAAGTCCCCGACTTTTATTAACACATCCTCTAGCTCACCCCTAGGATGGGTGATCGATCGGTCGGCCATTTGGAGAGTGCAGTGTGTGGGTTTCAGCTCTCCGACGCCCAATTGCTCGTATACTGAGTACGGAAGAAGGTTAACACTGGCACCAAGATCTAATAGTGCGCGGTTGATATTCTTATCCCCAATGGTAATAGAAATCGTAGGACAGCCAGGGTCCTTCCGTTTTTGTGGTAAAGATTGGGTAAGGGCATCACTCACAGCGCTAGCCAAGAAAACTTTCTTGGGTACCTGAGACTTCCTCTTTTTCGTGCACAAGTCCTTTAAGATTTTCGCGTAGGACGGGACTTGTTCGACAGTATCTAAAAGAGGAATGTTAATGTTAACCTGCTTAAATAACTACAGAATCTTCTCCATTTGAGGATTTTGTTTATTAGACCTCAACCGGTTTGGAAATGGGACGTTTTTAAAATTGGTTGACTCTAATGCTTGTGGAGGAGATTGTGGTGTAGGAACGGATCCCAGAACATGTGTTTTCGTGGAGTGAGAAGTGGGTCCATTCAAAGCAGAAGAAGAGGAAGGAGAGCCTTGTGAACAACGGAGAATAGGCTCAGAAGACGAAGAAGAAGGAGACGAAGAAGAAGAAGTAGAAGAAGAAGCGGCCGGGGTGTCATCATTGATCCGTGTGCCGATGTTGTTTTGCAGCATCCTTCCCGATCTCAATGTGGTCACGGCACTCACATTATGATTTTGTTGTTCAAGAGCAACATGTACATTCTGTGGGTGACCGGGATTTGGGAGTGGCTGGGACGGGAGCTTCCCGTTCTCTCGCTCGCTCAAGGCCGCATTCAGCTGTGCAATCTGGGCCTCGATGGTCTTGATGCTTTGCCCGTGAGCGGCAGTGTGTTGCACTAAGGACCGAATGGAAGACTGGATGTTGGCAGTGGATTGAGTCGATTGTTTAACGAACGCCTCCAGACTTCGTTCGAGCGAGGAAACCTTATCGTTGTTTGACGGAACAAAGTTGTTTGGTGGAAAAGAATTGTTGGGTGCAAAGTTGTTCGTCTGATTTTGGAAAGGTTGGGGTTGGATGGGTTGCTGAAACTGCTGTTGAGTTTGTTGTTGCACTTGTTGTTGCGGCGGAGGGGCCCTTTGGAAATTGTTGCCTTGGAATTGATTCTGATTCTGATTCCAGGCGAAATTAGGGTGGTTCCTCCAACCGGGATTGTAGGTGGAAGAGTATGGATCATTCTTCGGTCTTTGCTGAAATGCAGCATTAACCTGATCCTGTCCTTGCGATGGTGGATTGTAAGGACACTCTTCGGTCAAGTGAGAAGGATCGGAACAACAAGCGCAGATGGTACGAAGGGGTAGAACAGGGGTAGGAGCAGGAGAAGAGAATTTGATTTCTATCGCTTCAAGCTTTCTCGTTATTGCGGCCATTTCAGCTTTCATCGCAATAGAGACGTCAAGTTGGTGAATTCCTACCCTAGACTGACCGGTAGAAGTGGAGGTAGAAGAAGAAGAAGTCGGTCTGGTGCTCTCCCATTGTAGCGTTTGCTCCGCAAGGTCGTCAAAGAACTGCCACGCTTCCTCGTCAGATTTCGATAGGAAGTGGCCCTGACAGATGGTTTCCAACAACTGCTTCGTTGCTGGGTTCAGGCCCTCGTATAAGGTTTGGCAAAGTTGCCATTTCTCTGTAGGGTTCCTAGGCTCTCTCAAGAGGTCTCACAAGGCATCAACCATGCCAATTTAAAAAATTAGAGGTGCCGAGAAACCCTAATACGGATCGTTGGCTAGATGTCTAGGCGAAACCAGCAACTAGTTAACAACTTAACTAAGTGTAAACTGAAATACAACCTTTGTAGATCCGGTCCTCCACCTCCACGGCTCCATGATGAAGTCCTCTCCGCTGTCCAAATGAAATCCCGGGCTCTAGCGTCGTCTTCATCGGAGAAATGGGCGGGCAAGGTCGTCGGCTTCGTGCCGAAGATGATCTACGTCGAAGCATCACAAGATCAAGCTCCCACTTCATCAAGTCATGAAACTTGTGAAGAAAACACACTCTATTACTTGGCAAGAGGTAGAGGATGAAGAAATAGGAAGTGGGTTCACTTTAGAATTGGATTTCTCACTCATTTTCAAGAGTTGCCATTGATGAAGCAAGCTTTCTTCAAGCGAAGAAGAAGAAGAAGCAAATGAAAATGTTATGATAAGTTTTTTCAAAAAGAATAATAAAAACATTCTTATCATAATATTAACCATGGTAATGTGTAGAGAATTAACCAAAGTTAGTTGAATGGTTAGGGTTAGGAGAAGAAGACAAGAATGGTAGCTTTGGTCAAACCTTCATGAAGCTTCAATTACAAACAAAGAAAGCCACCATTCTTTTCTTTAATCTTTTCCAAAATAAATAAATAAATAAATTAGTATGAAAAACAAAACCCTAACCATTTAAATAACCATGGTTCAATCTTTACACAAACTCAAGTAAACATGTTTCATCAAACATGATACAATCATTTGCACAAAAAAAGTATATCACATATACAACTTGTACAACCAAGTGAGAAAATCCATTTAAAGTGAACCAATACTAGTTAATGCAAAGTAATATATCAAATATATAATTATACATTAAATCATTAAATCAACACTTGATTTAACGATCCGGTCATATCGCATACAACCAATTAATATCCAATGTATCGGCTTATCGAATCAACCCTTGATTCGATAACTAGGTTATATCGCATACAACCAATCGATACATTCATCGCGAGAATAGAATAAGGTATCACATACACGCATTATTCTCGGTCCCGCACATATCTCATATGCGCTCCTATTTCGTTTCGCTTGAGCCAGGAAACCTCTGTGTAGGACTCTAAAGACTCGTCAATACGCCGGCAGCAGGTGATGATCATATCGAACACCCACAAGCCGCAAGCGGTCTGCTAAACGTAACGGCCACCCGGGTATTGAGCGATGAGAAGATCGACGAGCAAGCCCGCCCACCCTCCTGTGAATCCAACCATTAACACTTACCGTACAGTCCGGTCTCGTCGTCTGATATGTCGCATATCTTGCCTAGGGGTGGTAAACGTCAGACCCCAATAGCTCGATAAGTCGTGTAGATATGAGGTCTATAACAATTCGAGAAACTACTGGTAACACTTACCAGTAAATCTCAGCAACCCTGGCCAGGGATTTCCTGTTATAGCCAATCGAACACAGCGCAACATCAACCCCCTATACCGGGAGAGACGAATCCCCTCCTATCGCTCATTGCCTCCATGTGACTCGGGACTGTACCCAAAAACCACCGTTTTGCATGCCCTCTTGGACGTGGTAATATGGAAATCAAAGCACAGTGGGAACCACACAAGACTCTATGACGATCTCGGGTCAACAGACTACTCTGTACCAGTATCACCAGAGAACTGCCATCTGACGTAAGGTATAATACCATCTGGGAGTTCTCGGCGAGTCCGTCCAGTGTACCCAGTCTCCACTGAGCACCCGTATATCATCTCTGATGTCAAACACCAATGGATATGGGATCATCCATCGCCCATCTGTGTGGGTCGAGAAGGTATACGCTAGTCTACTCTGGTATATCGATGCCCCGTCTCGATATACCCATGACTAGGGACCTTGAAGGATGTACTTATGGACTACCATGTCCCCACTAGTATGATCCACATCATAGTACAGGTAGTCAAGTACACATCCTAAGGGCTTTACCAACATGTAACAGAGAGACAATCAATGTACATGTTAAGGTAAAGGGTAACCAGATAGCATACTATCATGTCGAGCAAGAAAGTCCTCCCTATATATGTCCCAGCATCCACTATAATATACATCCTATGTATAGTAATGGCCTCTAGGGCATACATATAACTAACAATCTCCCACTTGCACTAGGGCCATCTGATAGCAGTGGTTGTAGTATTTCATACTCAACCATCCCATAAAAGTCTCTCTCTGGGAAAAGGCCTTTGTGAGTGGATCCGCTGTGTTGTCCTCTGAGTCTACTCTCCAAACCTCGATCACCCTGGAGATCAACCATCTCCATGATCAGGTCACACCGCCATAGAATATGTCTGGATTACTGATGGGACCGGCGTTCCTTGGCATAAGCCACAACTCCATTGTCACACAATGGGAGGAACGTAGTTCATCTCATGAACCAATATACACCCTAACAGCCTCTTTGGTAGCATCTTATAAGTAGCGATGTATCCTGCCTTTATCGTCTAGTATGTCACGGTATCTAGCTTGGAACTCTTCCAACATACCGTCCCTTTACTGAGGGTAAAGACAATGCCTGTGACTGACACTCAGTCGTCATTATCACCCTGGAACCATTCCAGTGATTCTCCCCAGGGTCGATTGATACCGTCTCAGTACAACTAGTGAGAATCCTAACATCCATTTAGATCTATCTCATAGATCCAAAACCCAGGATTTAGGAGGTATCACTTTGATCCTATGTGGAGAATCATTGTGATAGGCGGAGATTGATCGAGCGTAGCATAGGAAACACTTTCCCTATCAAGAGTATGTCATCCACGTACTCTACGAGGATCATCACCATACTCCCTACTACCTTTTTGTATATACAAGGTTCATCTACCATTTTGATGATGTCAAACTCCTTGACTAATTCATCAAAACAGACGTTCCAACTCCGCGATGCATGCTTTATCCTATAAAGCATCTTGTACACGTTTCCGCTGCTCCCACTGTCTACGAGGCCCTCTGGCTGTGTACTTATAAACGCTCTCTTCTAAAACATCTTTTAGAAAAGCAGTCATGGCACCCAACCGCCAGATATCGTAGTCATGGTACGTAGCCGTGGCAAGTAGGATCTGGATGGACTTAAGCATAGCTACTTGAAAAGGTTTCATCATTATCCACGCATGGTTGATGACGAAAACCTTCAACAAGTCTAGCTTTGAAAGTCTCAACTTTTCCATCTACACCAAGTAATCTTCTCAAGATATATTTGCTCCTGATGGGGATTTAACCCTTCAGATATAGCAATCAAAGTCCACACTTTGTTGGTGTATAAGGATTCCATCTCAGATCGCTAAGCATCCAGCCATTCTTACAGAGTCCCTACTCTCGATGGCCTGCTCGAAACTAGTTGGGTCATCATCTCATGATGCAATCCTTGCTCCCATTGTCATCGAGTAACCGAAGTATCTCTCAGGTGGGTGAGGAACCCTACTAGATCGGCAGAAAGGCTGAGGTTCGTTGGAATCTACTGAATCCTTTGGTTCTATCAAATCATTAGCTGCAGTTTGTATAGCTGGAACATTTCCAGCTCTACATAACAGATCTTGCCTTGAGCTTGTCCGGATTTTGCTTTTAGACATAGGCCGGACAACCCCAAATCTTAACTAACTTAAGATATGGGCTCTTCCCTTTCCATATCACATATGAAGTGGTAGGCAACTGATTTGATTGGAACCCAATTCAATTCGTATGCAGCTTCTCAAGTGCATAACTCCCAAAAAGGAAATAGGTAACTCAGTAGTACTCATCATAGAGCACACCTTATCACATAGGGTGCTATTGCTCCGCCCCGATATACCATCGTGCTATGGTGTATACGAAGGAGTAATCCTGAGAGAGAATCTCATTCTCCTTCAGAATAGTCCAGGAATTCCGTGCTCAAGTATTCTCCTTCCTGATCACATCAAAGGACATAATACTTATACCCTTATTGGTTCCCTACTTCTAACTTATATTCTGTGAATATCTCAAAAGGTTCGGACTTGTGTTTCAACAGGAACATATGTCTGAATCTTGAGTGATTATCAGAGAATGTAACGAAGTACAAAGAACCAGTCTTGGCATATGTAGACAGGGGACCTTACATACATCAATATGTATCATCCCAAGAGTTTACCAACTCTTTCTCTGGATCCAGTAAACAGAGCTATAGTCATTGTGTCTTTGTGACATGACTGGTAAGTTTCATAAGATGTAAATTCAAACAAATTTAAATATGCATCTAAATGAAACTTCAGCTAGTCAGGTCGCATTGATATGACCTAGTCTACAATACCTCAAGAAAAATTCGTTCATTTCTGAACTCTTCCTCTTGTGTGTGTTCTGTATACTAAGAACTGTAGTTTGATTTAGAACATCAACGCTTTTAGATAACGTGCCTGAACCGATCAACTTTTGATATAGGAAATGTTCAAAACATTATCCAACTATACAAAATTTTATCATTTCTTTACTAATAAAGAGATTGATATGATTTTGTATATCAGGTTCGGTATCTAATAACATTCGTTCAGAATCAATGTATTGGTAATACAGGGTGACAGTGACCAACAGACTTGGCTGCAACACTTGCCCCGTTTTCTGTCTCATGAAACTTATCACCCGTTCTCAGTTCTCTACCTATCTGTAGCCCTATGTAACAGATTACATATCTGGGATCCTGATCTGGTATCACATACCCAGGACGTAAAGGACACTGAGAAACAGTTCTATATAATGAACACACCCGAAGATGATGCATCATCATGCACTCTCCTCGTTTGGGCGGCACGGGAATTCTGGTAATCCCCAATTTCCTGCTCTGTCTTATAACAATTATAAGTTGGAGCGGGACCAACGTTCTCCAGCTCAGTATAACAAGGGGGTTTGGTCAAATATCCGTATTATTATCTTGATTAAGGCGTGATATGGTCGCTACCTGGAGAGAGAGAGAAGAAAACACTCAGCGTGCGCTCTGTCAAGAATAGATTGGTTATTATTTTATCTAATCAGGATGGCTCCCACTGCTTTTTATCAAATCTTCCTTCAAACCCTAAAAGGAAAGACTAGCCGGGATTAATTACACACTACAAGTTCGCCAATCTTTCAGCCAAGCCAGTGTCGGTACTTTGAGGGAGGTCCCCCGTGCTTTCGCACGAACCTAATTAATGTAAACCTCGTTTTCCCAGAGGCGTAACCTCGTTAACACCTTTCTAGACACCTACTTGATCGGCTAATTGTAATGTATAAAACTCTCCCAGGAGTAACTTTTACTCGCAGCGGGTATCGGGATCCAACTATCTCATAGAAGGTATGCAATCTCATTGCAAATTTCAACACTTGAAATTCCCGATAATTTTGCCCCTAGTGTCCTATGACCTTGACGGAGGCCAAACAACCCATAGTCCGCTAGTCAAGTTCAACCCGTCATTTCCTGATTGAATTAAACCCACCCGCACGACCCTTGACGGAGGCCAAACAACGCCGTACGAATACCCTAATCCAATCGCATCATATGCTAGCAGATAAGCACTAGTTAGCTACCGTACACTACGCCTTGACGGAGGCCAAACAACCGCAGTACGAATACTAACTAGTACGTATCTGAAATGACGGAGGGCTACGACAGGTTTTTCTGAAAACCTATTGCGTAATTAACTTGATATCGTTGTAGAATCAAATGATTTTAAAAATGGAATGTTTTTGAGGCTTTTCTAGTTTTGCTAAAGGAGTCACTCCCGGTGAAGGGATCGTCGGTCCTTTCCTCGTCGAATGAGGTGCGGGATATATCATATATATCACTGTGCAAAACAAAAACTCTTAAAAGCAATCAAAAGACAAACCGAGTGTGTAGCATCTGCCAGTTATTGCTAAAGGAGTCACTCCCGGTGAAGGGATCTCGGTCCTTTCCTCATCGAATAAGGTGCAGGATATATCACATATACCGCTGTGCAAAGCAAGAACTGTAGCTACCTGTTTTAATTTTGAAATTCGATTCTACAACATCTTTAGGTTTCTTTTATTTCATTAATCTCATTAATGAAGTCCCATCATTTAAGTACCTAAACATCACAGATAAATACGACGTACACTTATGCCATCCGCATTCGCCTCGAAGTCCCCTCGTGCACCGTTAAGTTAGGTAACTAACGGCAGAGCGGGGCAGGGCTAGCGCGGTTGTAAAACATAAGTAACGCCTATATAATATATCATATATACTATATACTGTATCTATCACAGAACATCACATGATCACATCACAGATATCGCAGCAGAAGAATCATATGAAATATTGGATATACTAGGACGTCCGTGTTTTCAATACGAGCCAGTATAAAACACGGATTCCATGGTCGCGATGAATAGCCAAACCCACACCCCTAGACCCCTACGAGAGCGGCAAGCAACCCTACCAATTCTAGAGTTAGGAGACCCGGACTCGACTCCTCGAGTTGGTCTCCCACTGGACTCCAGAACCCGGTTACTTGTGCTCCCCTCCTTGGGTCTATCCTAGTGCGGAAAAGTAAATAACATACATCAATGGTGACAACTTCCGCAGCCTGGAAGTGCCCCAATATTAGAATATTACATACAAGTTTTTACATGAATGAAAATGAAAAACACTCATCTCACATAAAAAACCCCGGCTATTCGAACACGACGATCCAATATAACATATCCAGCAACACATAACATCACATGTCATCAACGTAAGTAAATATGCGCATCCCAATTGTCGTTGACATATAGCAACGAAACCGGCGATGTCACATATTACACTTACGGTCACAGAAAAGAAAGTGTAAAACTACAACAGTTGGAATCCGCAATCTGCATAGACATCGCATGCCTAATCAAATGAATAGCTTAGACATTGCATGCCTAACTATTATAAACCTCGCATTTTAGTCTCAAAATCAAAAACACTTTTCAATATCAAGTCGGGCAATTCAACAAGATTCCCGACATCCTGATCGAATGCTCGTCGCAAACTTCAGTAGACGGCCGCACCCCCGATACCGTCGACGAAGTGCACCAAGGCGGAACACCGCTGCCGCGAGCACCCGAACGGATGCTTTCGGCGACGGGGATCTCCTACAGTCACTTGGTCGGGGCTATGGAGTGAGGCTGTCTATTAAGTTTACCCGGCGAGTATCCGCGTACGCTACGTGATTGCGACAGACTTTTGATCACATCAAAATTCCGTGGCAACCGATCAAGTGAGACTAAATTGCTAGATTTACAACATTCATTCAGTTATCTCATAACTTTTGTGAATTCCAATTATTGTATCCCATTCCAGATAATTAGAAAATGTTAAACTTTTCGATCGAATAGTCAAACACCCAAGTTTTCCCGATACAGATCAACACATGAAATAAGTTTAAAAACATTCAGTTCATGCCTCAGTACCAACGGTCCAGCCGTAGAAGGGTCAAGCCAACGCCTCACATGTGGCACGCCGTACTGCCCCAAACCCGAAGGTTCAAAGGGCAGCTCAAGGCGGTCACTGTTAGTGTATATGCCCTAGAGGCCATTACTGTATCATACTAGTTTGTATATTACTTAATGGATGCTTGGGATATTCACCTTGTATATACAATCTTGCTCAAAATAGTAGTATGCTACTTGGTTTGTTTCTACTTCAATGTGTACAAGTGTTTATTTTTGTATATCGCCTATACACATTAGTAGAGCCCTTAGGATCTTTGCTTGATTACCAGCGATGTGATGGCCGTCACACTAGTGGGGCTGGGTAATCTATAAGCACATCCTTATGCAGGTCCCTGGTCGCAGGACTATCGAGACAGGGCATCGATACTCCGGAGTAGACCAGCGCATGCGCTTCTCATCCCAGTGTGGGAGACGGTCTGTCCCACAGCCGTCAGTACGTCGTACTTGAGATAGTATGCGGGTGCTCGTTAGGTTACGGGTACACTGGACAGGACTCGTCGGGAACTGACTAGTTGGTATTATACCTATCGTCAGTTATCAGTTCCCAGGTGACATGAGTACAGCTTAGTCCGCTGACTTGACACTGTCACTCCGCATCGAGTGTGTTCCCACTGTACTTTGATCACTACCCTACCACGGCTCAAAGGAGTCGTGCAAACAGGTAGTGGTTGGGTGCAGTCCCGAAGCACTTGGAGGCAGTGACGGTTAGACAGGATTCGTCTCTCCCGGTATTGGGGGTTGACATCGCGCTGTGTCTAGGAGAGCCATTACACGAGTAGTCCCTGGCCAGGGCAAACGAGATATACTGGTAGGTTTCCAGTGTTATCTCAGGGTGTTTTGGGCTTCGCTCCGGCACGACTTGTACCGCTATTGGGGGACTGACGTTTACCGCCCCCTAGGCCCGCCATGCGATGTATCAGACGAACAGACCGGACTGTACGGAGAATGTCACACTCAGGCTCAGTAGGAGTTCAGATGGGTTTCGCCTCGTCGGTCTTCTTGTCGGCATTACCTGGGGACCGTTACGCACAGCTAGTGCCGCTTGCGGTCTGTGGTTAAACCCACTGCCAGCGTAGTGTCGAGTCTTTAGAGTCCCACACAGAAAGCTTTTCGCCTTTAGGCAAAAGAGTAGAGGTTGCATGGTATTGCGACAGGTCGCATGGTTTTGCGACAGGGTTCGGTCACATCCGTGCACTTGTGCACGTACAGTGTCCGGATAGTTTACACTAGCGGGCTTTGGTTTAAGCCAGATCCTAGTGTACCTTATGGGATTGGATTTATCCAGTTTGCATTCGTGTTCCTCGAAACGCGGATGCGGGTGTGTATGCACAGTTGACAGGGAGGCAGAGGCAGCGGATTCTCATTAGGGTTGTTGACAGTTGACCGTTGACTATTTGACTTTATGCTCAGCCCTAATGAGAATATGATATGTGATTAACTATTATATTAATTAAGTATTATGGTGATATGGTTGTTGACTTGTTGACTTTTGTTGACTTGTTGACTTTGTTGACTTGTTGACTTTTGTTGACTTGTTGACCGGTTGACTAGGCTTGACTAGTTGACCATCATGATAACCATAGCCATCATTTCATGGCAAAGACTTTTGTTTACTTGCTCATTTGTGTAAAATGAGTGCATGAAATGATATGGTTGTGGTTGCTTCTAACCATCACATAAGACTTTTGTTAATATGATGAGTTATCATTGCTTTGGATTATGAGAGGGTGAGAGACAAAATACTTGCTCATTCTTTCTTGCTCATTCTCTCTCTTGTTCTTGAGCTCTCCTCTTGCTCTCACCCTCAACCTCTTGCTCCCTCTCTTGATCTATGGTTCTCTTGTCTCATGAGTTGAGAATCAAGAACCATAGATAAAATCCCATTCTAAATCTTCTCTACTCATTCTAGTTCACTAGGTTTAGCAAACCAAGTGAACTAGTTTCTTCAAAGAACGAAGAAGGAGCTAAAGGTTGGAGCTTTCAAGTGGATCTATCTTCGGCGTACGGAGACGACGAGAAGGAGCCATCGGACCACCATCGGAGCTTGAAGAGAAGGAGTTCAAGACAAGCTAGGTATAACCCCCATCTGAGTAGCTAACTCTCTTTTGCTATGTATGCTAGTTTTAGTTTAGTCAAAGATCCCGACTTTGCTTAGTCCATGTTGCCCCTTGCGCTAAAAATTTAATTTTATACCGTTTCCGCCTCCCCGTAAGAACCGGGGGTCGCAACGTGGACTTACAGTGGTATCAGAGCCTAACTAAACTTAAACTAGCTTGGTAGTAAAGTGTAACGAAGTTCGGAACCGAAAAAAATCCAAAAACCTAACTTTTACAAAACCTGAGTTTCTGTTGAAATTTTTTCTGGTCAAAATGAAAAACTTTATACTCCTAAATTCGGCTCAGGGTTTTGTGTGAACACCCATGAAAAACGGTCCACTGTTTCGTTCAAACCGCCGCGCTTCCGCCGCACGAGGTAGGCATCTGCCGCGGAAGCGCCGCGGTTTGTCGTCTTCTATGCATTGTTTTTCGTGCAGTGTGTGTCTGTGTTGGTTTTGGGATTTTTGAAATATATTATATGTGCCCAGATTTTCCAGAAAAGAAATTTCCTTTTGGGGTCCTATAATTCCGTATTTTTTCCGAACTTCACTGCACTTTGACTATGATGGTTATATCTGTGATGTTTGCATGTATTGAACGTCGGCTAATCGCTATAAGTCGATTGGTCGGGGTTATACATGATCTGTAATGTGCTGGAATGTGTATATAAATATGTTGGATTGTCGCGGGTGAATAGCCGGGGGTTGTGAGACGAGAGTTTTCTTTTCTTGCAATTCATGTAAATTTGTAAATTGATGTAATAATTATTTGTATGGCCGCACAACCGGGTCGGGGTTGTAGCCGTCATTGTATAATTTCTTTTTACTGTTTTTGCTCCTAGGATAGACCCATGGAGGGGTGCACAAACTACCGGGTATGCCGAAGTGTCGAGTGGCCTACTCATGGAGATGAGGGAGGTTGCTACGCTTCGGGTACTTGGCGGGTAGTTTGCCGCACCCGTAGGGGTCTTGGGTGGGGTTTTGGCTATTCACCGCGACCGTGTTATCTGTTTTTGTTACAGGCTCGTACAAATTACAGATTGCTAGTATATCCAATGTATTTATCTGAGATCTGAAATGTTTATCATTGCAGTATATCTATATATGATATTATTTAGGCGTTGCTTATGTTTTACAGACGCGCTAGCCCAGCCCCCGCTCTGTCGTTAGTTAAGTAACCTAACGGGTAATGACGGGGCCCCGTGGCGAATGCGAATGGCATAAGCGTACATCATATTTTGGTTGTTTTCTGCAATGGTAGGATTAAATGATAGGACGCATTAAAAGAACTAATGCAAGAATATCACGCATTAAAAGAACTAATGCAAGATAATAAACCAAGTTAAAGTCGTTGGAACACTCTCGAAAAACCACTCGGTTCTTTTCAAAAACAACTTTTAAATGCGGAGCTTGAGCCACTCCTTTTAAAAGCTATCTCGTTCCATCAACCAAATCAAGTTCACTACGTTCACGGTTTTGCCAAAACCATCCGTAGCCCTTCGTCGTTTCACATGAATAGTCAATAGTATTCAAGCTGTGTATGTTGGCCAAAGTCAAGGCACAGTGATTGGTAGCTATTGGGTGTTCATGTGTAGCATAGATAGATGCGTTGGTTTGGGACAGTCGTACTGCCATTTTGGCCAAAGTCAAGGGTAGGTACGGATGGATCCAAATTAACCTGGATAATGACGGGTAGAACTTGACATGTGACTTATGATATTTTGGCCAAAGTCAAGGTCATAAGAGCATGGGGCAAAAATCCACATCGGGAGTTTCATAAGTACTGAAACTTGCTAGATTTGCATACCATTTGGAGTGTGATGATTCTGGTAGGATTCCTTCAGTTTCGTCACGTGATGATATTTGGGTCCCGATCCTACTGTGAGTATATGCTACTCCTCGGGAAATTTCTCACTAATCGACCAATGCTATAAACCTAGTAGGTGCCTAGAAAGGTGTTAGCGGGGCTACGCCCCCAGGGAAAAGAGGTTCTCTAATTAAGGAACTTCGCGAAAGCGTTGGAAAACCTCCCTCGAAGTACCGACACCGGCCTGGCTGAACGGTTAAGCAAGTATTGCACGGTGGGATTGATCCTGACTAATTCTTCCTTTATGGTTTGAGGAGGGATTCGAGAAACAGTGGGAGCCATCCTGTTTAGACAAACTAAAAACCACTCTAAACTTGCAAGAGCATCATGCTGAGTGTTTCTTCTTCTCTCTCCTAATTGCAGCGACCAATCGACATGACTGGACTTAAGTTACTCCTAGATAAAAACAAACTGACAGGGCCAAACTACAAAGATTGGCTCAGGAATGTCAAGATAACAATCACTTATGACAAGCTGGGGTATCTTCTTACCACCAAAGCTCCCCCTGTCCCTGGTCCAACTTCCAGTGTCGCGGATAAGGAAATCCGCAAGACTTGGGAGATTGATAGCGCGAAGGCCAAGTGCCTCCTTCTTGCCTCGATGGACAACGAACATCAGAGGAGGCATGAGAACATGGACATGGAGTCCATATTGCTCCATACAAAAGAACTGTATGGAGAGCAATCACGTATCGCAAGATACGAAGCGTCGAAAAAGTTATTTTCGACAAGAATGGCCGTCGGATCATCAGTAGCCGAGCACGTGCTAAAGATGATCGGCTACATTGAGGAGCTCGCGGACCTAGGGATCACATTGGAGAGTGAGCTATATACGGATATAGTTCTCCAGTCCCTTCCTTCCACTAACGCCCAGTTTACACTGAACTTCAACCTACAAGAAAAAGAGGTTGAACTATCAGAGCTCCTCAACATGCTGAGGAGCGCAGAGGGCACCCTACAGAAAGGTAGGGATACATCAACTTTGTTTGTAGGAGGATCATCTTCTTCTAGGTCCAAGGCGAAAGCCAAGGGAAAGAAGAAGAAGGCCCCCGCCAAACCAAGGGGCGGTGTTAGTAAAGTGGATACGAAGGGAAAAGGTAAAGCAACAAAGATAGCGGAGAAGCTTGTGGATAAGGAAGAATGCTTCTATTGTCATAAGAGAGGACACTGGAAGAATGATTGCAGGGCCTGGAAGGCCAGAACACAGGAATTGAAGCAGGTTGCAGCTTCAGCTTCAGGTGTGTATGTTATTGAAAATTGTCTTTCAATAAACTCTACTTCCTGGGTATTGGATACCGGATCAGGATCTCATATCTGTAATTCTTTGCAGGCGTTGAGAAACCGTAGGGTTTTGAAGGCAGGTGACATGACCCTCAGAGTTGCGAACGGAGCTAGCATGGATGCTAAAGCCGTGGGGGACTATCACCTGGGAATGTCAGATGGACATGTTTTGGTTTTGCGTAATTGCTTTTTTGTACCCAACGCAACTTGTAATATCATTTCTGTATCTTTAGTTTCTAAAGAAGGTTATGAATTTGCGTTTGTAAGTAATGTTGTAAACATTCACCTTAATCAAGTTTTGATTGGGTCAGGTACTTTGAGCAATGGTATATACGTGTTAAACCAACCACAAATTTTTAATGTCCAGAATACACACAAAAGAAAGTCTCCAGAAATAAATCAGACTTTCTTATGGCATTGTAGATTGGGTCACATCAATGAGAGAAGGTTGACGAAGTTACATACAGAAGGGTATTTGAATGCGTTCGAATATCAGTCGTATGCCACTTGTCAATCCTGTCTCAAAGGAAAGATGACAAAGACTCCGTTTACTGGACATGGAGTAAGAGCGAGCGAGCTCTTGGGACTCGTACACAGTGACGTGTGCGGTCCAATGTCTACACATGCCCGAAGCGGACATTCTTACTTCATTACTTTTACGGATGACTTCTCAAGGTACGGTTATGTCTTCTTAATGAAACATAAGTCCGAGGCCTTTGGAAAATTCCAGGAGTATAAGAATGAAGTGGAGAAACAGACCGGCAAAAGTATTAAGATTCTAAGATCGGATCGAGGTGGAGAATACTTAAGTGCCGAATTCCTGAATTACTTAAAAGAGAATGGTATTCTCTCTCAGCTTACTCCTCCATACACTCCGCAACATAATGGTGTATCGGAGAGACGGAACCGAACCCTATTGGATATGGTTCGGTCCATGATGAGTAACGCTGAGTTGCCGCGATCATTCTGGGGATATGCGCTAGAATCAGCCGCTTACCTTTTGAACCGAGTTCCCACTAAGACTGTGCCTACTACGTCATTTGAGATGTGGTGTGGGAAGAGACCCCATCTTAATCACATTAAGATATGGGGAAGTCCAGCTTTTGTCAAAAAGCAGCATGCGGACAAGCTCGAGGCACGCTCAGTACTGTGCAAGTTTGTGGGATATCCAAAGAATTCCAAGGGATATTTCTTCTACTGTGAAGAGGAACAAAAAGTTCTTGTTTCTCGTCATGCCCACTTTCTAGAACACCAGTTCATAGAAAAAGAAATAAGTGGGAGCGCAGTAGAACTGGAAGAAATTCCAGAACCACGGACTATTACTGAAAGTTTAGTGGAACCAGAGGGTTCGGAAGAACAGGACATTCTTACGCCGCTCCGCAGGAGTAGTAGGCAGACTCATCCGCCCGAGAGATACTACGGTTTTCTCGTAGACGGGGATAGAGAGGATTGCATCATAGACTATGATGAGCCTACTAGCTTCCAGCAGGCCGTTCAGAGCGTTGACTCAGTGAAATGGCTGGATGCAATGCGGACCGAAATGGAGTCCATGTACACCAACAAGGTATGGACGTTGGACATTGCTCCAGACGGGGTAAAACCCGTAGGATGCAAGTGGATATTCAAAAGGAAGATTGGTGTAGATGGACAGGTTGAGACCTATAAAGCTAGGCTGGTTGCAAAGGGTTTCCGTCAAAGACCTGGCTTGGACTATGACGAAACCTTTTCTCCAGTAGCCATGCTGAAATCCATTCGGATCCTTCTTGCCATTGCTGCCTTCCACGATTATGAGATCTGGCAAATGGACGTAAAGACAGCTTTTCTAAATGGAAATTTAGAGGAGTGTGTCTATATGGACCAACCAGAGGGTTTCATTCAGAGTGGGAGCAGCGGAAAGGTGTGCAAGTTGCTTAAGTCCATCTATGGGCTAAAGCAGGCATCGCGGAGTTGGAACATCTGCTTTGATGAGACGGTCAAAGAATTTGGCTTTATCAAAAATCCAGATGAACCATGCATCTATAGTAGATTTGTAGCGAGAACTGTAGTATTCCTCGTTTTGTACGTGGATGACATTCTCTTAATAGGAAATGACATTCCTATGCTACAATCTGTCAAGGGGTTCTTGTCACACAGGTTCTCCATGAAAGACCTGGGTGATGCCTCATACATTCTGGGTATCCGGATCTACCGTGACAGATCCAAGAGGATATTAGGACTTTCACAGTCCAGGTACATCGACACCATACTGAAGAGGTTCAGTATGGAAGATTCCAAGCGCGGTAACCTACCGGCTTGTCACGGGATCACCCTCTCTAAAGAGATGTCTCCCAAGACTGATTTGGAGAGGGATCGCATGTCTATTATACCCTACGCTTCTGCGGTAGGCTCTATAATGTATGCGATGTTGTGTACCAGACCGGATGTAGCTTATGCACTGAGTGTGGTAAGCCGGTATCAGTCAAACCCTGGGGAGAAACACTGGATAGCGGTAAAGAACATACTCAAGTACCTGAGAAGGACTAAGGAGATGTTCTTGGTGTATGGCGGAAAAGACCTCCAGATCGAGGCCTTTGCTGACTCCAGCTTCCAGAGTGACAAGGATGATTCCAAGTCCATGTCGGGTTTTGTCTTTACCCTCAATGGAGGGGCGGTGTGTTGGAAGAGTTCCAAACAGGAAACCGTTGCAGACTCGACGATGGAAGCGGAATACATCGCTGCATCTGATGCCGCAAAAGAAGCTGTCTGGATGAGGAAGTTCTTGAAAGAACTTCAGGTGGTTCCGTCCATTGTTGATCCAATACCTCTGTATTGCGACAACAACGGGGCTATAGCTTTAGCGAAGGAACCCAGGTCCCATCAGAGATCCAGGCACATCTTAAGGCGGTATCACCTGATCAGGGAGATCGTAGATCGCCAGGAGATCGAGGTTCGGAGAGTCGCTTCAGAAGATAACACTGCAGATCCATTCACCAAGGCCCTGCCCCAGACTCAGTTCGAGCGGCTGATCGAGATGATAGGTCTTCGATACGCCAGTACATGGCCTTAGTGCAAGTGGGAGATTGTTAGTGTATATGCCCTAGAGGCCATTACTGTATCATACTAGTTTGTATATTACTTAATGGATGCTTGGGATATTCACCTTGTATATACAATCTTGCTCAAAATAGTAGTATGCTACTTGGTTTGTTTCTACTTCAATGTGTACATGTGTTTATTTTTGTATATCGCCTATACACATTAGTAGAGCCCTTAGGATCTTTGCTTGATTACCAGCGATGTGATGGCCGTCACACTAGTGGGGCTGGGTAATCTATAAGCACATCCTTATGCAGGTCCCTGGTCGCAGGACTATCGAGACAGGGCATCGATACTCCGGAGTAGACCAGCGCATGCGCTTCTCATCCCAGTGTGGGAGACGGTCTGTCCCACAGCCGTCAGTACGTCGTACTTGAGATAGTATGCGGGTGCTCGTTAGGTTACGGGTACACTGGACAGGACTCGTCGGGAACTGACTAGTTGGTATTATACCTATCGTCAGTTATCAGTTCCCAGGTGACATGAGTACAGCTTAGTCCGCTGACTTGACACTGTCACTCCGCATCGAGTGTGTTCCCACTGTACTTTGATCACTACCCTACCACGGCTCAAAGGAGTCGTGCAAACAGGTAGTGGTTGGGTGCAGTCCCGAAGCACTTGGAGGCAGTGACGGTTAGACAGGATTCGTCTCTCCCGGTATTGGGGGTTGACATCGCGCTGTGTCTAGGAGAGCCATTACACGAGTAGTCCCTGGCCAGGGCAAACGAGATATACTGGTAGGTTTCCAGTGTTATCTCAGGGTGTTTTGGGCTTCGCTCCGGCACGACTTGTACCGCTATTGGGGGACTGACGTTTACCGCCCCCTAGGCCCGCCATGCGATGTATCAGACGAACAGACCGGACTGTACGGAGAATGTCACACTCAGGCTCAGTAGGAGTTCAGATGGGTTTCGCCTCGTCGGTCTTCTTGTCGGCATTACCTGGGGACCGTTACGCACAGCTAGTGCCGCTTGCGGTCTGTGGTTAAACCCACTGCCAGCGTAGTGTCGAGTCTTTAGAGTCCCACACAGAAAGCTTTTCGCCTTTAGGCAAAAGAGTAGAGGTTGCATGGTATTGCGACAGGTCGCATGGTTTTGCGACAGGGTTCGGTCACATCCGTGCACTTGTGCACGTACAGTGTCCGGACAGTTTACACTAGCGGGCTTTGGTTTAAGCCAGATCCTAGTGTACCTTATGGGATTGGATTTATCCAGTTTGCATTCATGTTCCTCGGAACGCGGATGCGGGTGTGTATGCACAGTTGACAGGGAGGCAGAGGCAGCGGATTCTCATTAGGGTTGTTGACAGTTGACCGTTGACTATTTGACTTTATGCTCAACCCTAATGAGAATATGATATGTGATTAACTATTATATTAATTAAGTATTATGGTGATATGGTTGTTGACTTGTTGACTTTTGTTGACTTGTTGACTTTGTTGACTTGTTGACTTTTGTTGACTTGTTGACCGGTTGACTAGGCTTGACTAGTTGACCATCATGATAACCATAGCCATCATTTCATGGCAAAGACTTTTGTTTACTTGCTCATTTGTGTAAAATGAGTGCATGAAATGATATGGTTGTGGTTGCTTCTAACCATCACATAAGACTTTTGTTAATATGATGAGTTATCATTGCTTTGGATTATGAGAGGGTGAGAGACAAAATACTTGCTCATTCTTTCTTGCTCATTCTCTCTCTTGTTCTTGAGCTCTCCTCTTGCTCTCACCCTCAACCTCTTGCTCCCTCTCTTGATCTATGGTTCTCTTGTCTCATGAGTTGAGAATCAAGAACCATAGATAAAATCCCATTCTAAATCTTCTCTACTCATTCTAGTTCACTAGGTTTAGCAAACCAAGTGAACTAGTTTCTTCAAAGAACGAAGAAAGAGCTAAAGGTTGGAGCTTTCAAGTGGATCTATCTTCGGCGTACGGAGACGACGAGAAGGAGCCATCGGACCACCATCGGAGCTTGAAGAGAAGGAGTTCAAGACAAGCTAGGTATAACCCCCATCCGAGTAGCTAACTCTCTTTAGCTATGTATGCTAGTTTTAGTTTAGTCAAAGATCCCGATTTTGCTTAGTCCATGTTGCCCCTTGCGCTAAAAATTTAATTTTATACCGTTTCCGCCTCCCCGTAAGAACCGGGGGTCGCAACGTGGACTTACAGTCACATAATCGAGTTAAGGTTTGTTGTCTTCTAGAGGGACCATCGCGTTACTTGCACTACTTAGAACGTCGTTAAACTACGGAAAGATCCAACACTTGGAAATTTCCCGATAGGGGAAAAATTGGGTATTTACATCCGGTCGAACTTTTTTAACATATTCTAAAATAACCGGAAAGCCACATAGACAAAATCTGATAATCCGATCGAACATACGAATCCCCAAAACAACCCAGAAAATTCAACTCTTGAATAAATATTAAAAATTCCCAGAAAATCCAGCTCAATAAAATAGGAGTTACTGTGCAAACAGGGGATGATGATGTCATCCTTTGGCCGCGGAACCGCCGCAGAAGCCAGGCTTCTGCCGCGGTTCCGCCGCACTTTGGTGGATTCATGGGTACGGGCTTCACAGTAATTCTTACAATTCCCTGCTGATTTTTCTGCATATTTTTAATATCGAAAAACTCCAGATTTTAGAAAAAGTCCAGAGAGCATGTTTGGGTTAGGGTTTCGGGTTCGTTCGGGTTTCAAACTTCGTCTACGCATCGCCTAAGGCTCTAGCTAGGCTCTGATACCACTGTAGGGTTCCTAGGCTCTCTCAAGAGATCTCACAAGGCATCAACCATGCCAATTTAAAAAATTAGAGGTGCCGAGAAACCCTAATACGGATCGTTGGCTAGATGTCTAGGCGAAACAAGCAACTAGTTAACAACTTAACTAAGTGTAAACGGAAATACAACCTTTGTAGATCCAGTCCTCCACCTCCACGGCTCCGTGATGAAGTCCTCTCCGCTGTCCAAATGAAATCCCGGGCTCTAGCGTCGGCTTCATCAGAGAAATGGGCGGGCAAGGTCGTCGGCTTCGTGCCGAAGATGATCTACGTCGAAGCATCACAAGATCAAGCTCCCACTTCATCAAGTCATGAAACTTGTGAAGAAAACACACTCTACTACTTGGCAAGATGTAGAGGATGAAGAAATAGGAAGTGGGTTCACTTTAGAATTGGATTTCTCACTCATTTTCAAGAGTTGCCATTGATGAAGCAAGCTTTCTTCAAGTGAAGAAGAAGAAGAAGCAAATGAAAATGTTATGATAAGTTTTTTCAAAAAGAATAATAAAAACATTCTTATCATAATATTAACCATGGTAATGTGTAGAGAATTAACCAAAGTTAGTTGAATGGTTAGGGTTAGGAGAAGAAGACAAGAATGGTAGCTTTGGTCAAACCTTCATGAAGCTTCAATTACAAACAAAGAAAGCCACCATTCTTTTCTTTAATCTTTTCCAAAATAAATAAATAAATAAATTAGTATGAAAAACAAAACCCTAACCATTTAAATAACCATGGTTCAATCTTTACACAAACTCAAGTAAACATGTATCATCAAACATGATACAATCATTTGCACAAAAAGAGTATATCACATATACAACTTATACAACCAAGTGAGAAAATCCATTTAAAGTGAACCAATACTAGTTAATGCAAAGTAATATATCAAATATATAATTATACATTAAATCATTAAATCAACACTTGATTTAACGATCCGGTCATATCGCATACAACCGACTAATATCCAATGTATCGGCTTATCGAATCAACCCTTGATTCGATAACAATGTTATATCGCATACAACCAATCGATACATTCATCGCGAGAATAGAATACAGTATCACATACACGCATTATTCTCGGTCCCGCACATATCTCATATGCGCTCCTATTTCGTTTCGCTTAAGCCAGGAAACCTCTGTGTAGGACTCTAAAGACTCGTCATTACGCCGGCAGCAGGTGATGATCATATCAAACACCTACAAGCCGCAAGCGGTCTGCTAAACGTAACGGCCACCCGGGTATTGAGCGATGAGAAGATCGACGAGCAAGCCCGCTCACCCTCCTGTGAATCCAACCAATAACACTTACCGTACAGTCTGGTCTCGTCGTCTGATATGTCGCATATCTTGCCTAGGGGTGGTAAACGTCAGACCCCAATAGCTCGATAAGTCGTGTCGATATGAGGTCTATAACAATTCAAGAAACTACTGGTAACACTTACCAGTAAATCTCAGCAACCCTGGCCAGGGATTTCCTGTTATAGCCAATCGAACACAGCGCAACATCAACCCCCTATACCGGGAGAGACGAATCCCCTCCTATCGCGCATTGCCTCCATGTGACTCGGGACTGTACCCAAAAACCACCGTTTTGCACGCCCTCTTGGACGTGGTAAGATGGAAATCAAAGCACAGTGGGAACCACACAAGACTCTATGACGATCTCGGGTCAACAGACTACTCTGTACCAGTGTCACCAGAGAACCGCCATCTGACGTAAGGTATAATACCATCTGGGAGTTCTCGGCGAGTCCGTCCAGTGTACCCAGTCTCCACTGAGCACCCATATATCATCTCTGATGTCAAACACCAATGGATATGGGATCATCCATCGCCCATCTGTATGGGTCCAGAAGGTATACGCTAGTCTACTCTGGTATATCTATGCCCTGTCTCGATATACCCACGACTAGGGATCTTGAAGGATGTACTTATGGACTACCATGTCCCCACTAGTATGATCCATATCATAGTCCAGGTAGTCAAGTACACATCCTAAGGGCTTTACCAACATGTAACAGAGAGACAGTCAATGTACATGTTAAGGTAAAGGGTAACCAGATAGCATACTATCATGTCGAGCAAGAAAGTCCTCCCTATATATGTCCCAGCATCCACTACAATATACATCCTATGTATCGTAATGGCCTCTAGGGCATACATATAACTAACATTCTCTATACCGTGGTGAGGACACTGAACAAGAAGTTCTTTGTACCGGTCAAAGCACTTCCAGAAGGGTTCAGAAGGAAGCTGAGCGAATTGGTTGATTTCATTTCGAATCCTTGCGGTTTTATGATTCGGATAAAATTTCTTGAGAAACGCTTTTACAAACTCGTCCCAACTGGTTATGGAGTGTGAAGCGCTGCTATACAGCCATTTTTCAGCAAGATCGCATAAAGTGAACGGAATGACCCGTAGACGTATAGCATCGTCCGACAGTTGGGTAGTTTTCATCATGGCACAGACGTTTTGAAATTTGTTGATGAAGATATAGGCATCTTCAGATTCAAGCCCATGAAATCGTGGAAGCATGTTGATGAAGTGGGGCTTAATTTCAAAGTTGTCCCCATTGGCCGGTGGAAGAGAAAGGCAGGTGGGAAGTGCAGAACGGGTGGTATAGAAACGATCCTGGAGCGCGATTCGATGCGGCGCTACAACAGGCGGTGGTGGTGGGTTATTGGTCTCCGTAGGAGGTGGAGCCAATCCAGGGGTAGTCAAAGAGATGTTCGGATTAAATCCTGACATCGCGGAAGAAGAGGTTGGTGAAGGTGAAGGTGAAGATGTATGAACAGAATTCCGGTCAACGTCGGAGTTGGCCGGCAAAGGAAGGGGTGAAAGAGGAGTGGACGGAGTATCGACGTCTGAGTCGATCGCGTAGTCGGTAGCGACTAACGTAACGCGGACTAGACGGACGCTAGTGTCCCGAGTCCAAGCGGACATACACTAAACGAGTTAGTATAGTCAAAGCGGAGAAGGTGAGGGTAAGAAAACGTCAATGGAGAAACGATGGGTGGTGGGTGAAAAATGGATTTGGCGACAAAGGGCAAGTTTTTATAAAAGTTTTTGATTTTTTCTCTTTTTTTTTAGAAAGATCTTTACAGAAATATGTACGGACTTACGGCTTTAAGTAATCACAAACAAGATATGCACAATCACACCTAGATCTAGGGTTACCTAGGTCTGCTAGACCTGCTCTAGAACTTGATTGTCGAAGTAAAACTGTGTCGAGAAACGGGCTTAAGATACACTGATCACGAGGCCAGGTAAGTGCAGAGATAAGGGGAGGTTTTCCAACGCTTTCGCGAAGTTCCTTAATTAAGTAACCCTTTCTCTTTTGGCGGTTGCGCCGTTAACACTTTCCTAGACACCCCGTAAACAATATACCGTTATGCGAGGTTCTAAACACGGTTAACTTCTCCTAATGAGCATGAAGTCCTTAGGGCTGAGTCTAGTATTTTTTAATTAACAATGGACAATGCATATGCTTTTTGTGATTTTTGGGGTCCTGGGAAGGGTGATGAAATCCCCACCCAATCTGAATTGGTTTCAAGCCCCTTAAGTCCGTATTAAAGAATGCAAAGCGGTAACAAATCAACTGCAAACAATTTTTATTTTTAGCGCGGCGCAAAGAATCCTGCACAAGAACAGTTTATTGGAAGGGGGAAGAGAATTTGCGCAAAGAATGTTGCAGAAAACAAAATTTATTGGAGTCCAGAGGAGTGGGGAGAAGGATAGAGACACTTACAGAAAATTTTGCACACTGACCACACCAAGTGGCCGCGGTTCCGCGGCAATAAGGCCCTAATGCCACGGTTCCGCAGCTATGTTAAGGAATTGGGGCTCCAGTTTTCTGGTGTGGGCTTCTTTGGGTGTCCTCAGCTGTTTCTAAGACCCTGAATCTGGATTTTCTCACTGTAACTGCTCCAGAATCTTACAGTAGATCGTTTGCTTCGTTTTGATCCGTCGCGGTGTAGCCGCGAAATGTGGGTCTATCTTCCCACGTCTTTGGCACTGAACTCGAACTCCGTATTTTCCTGCACGCTTGAACAAAAACTAATCAAAAATAACAAGATGATTTTTTTTTACAAAGTATATTTTTTTTTTGTTTTTCGGTTGTTTTTATATTCACAAGTTAACCCGAAATTACACAAAGAAATAAACTACCGTCTCCCCGGCAACGGCGCCATTTGATTGTTAGAGATTCTGCGTGTTCAAGTTTTAGTTAAATACCGCAATCAAGACGGTTTCGCTTGTAGCTAGCCGGTTGAGTACGGGCCGTCCGCAGGGAGATGGGAATCTTTTTCTATGTGCTTTAACGAGTTAAGTCCAGTTTTCCAGATTTTGTTGTGATTAATTAAGTGGTAAAATGATATGTAAAGAGAGCTTGTTAGGGTTAGGATTAGGTTAGTTTGAGTTAGGAGTCTCCCACATCTTTCGTTGCCCCTCTTAATATCGGTGTTACGGTAATCGGCAACAACGGGGATTAGCACGACTAGGAAGGAACTTGCGAATATAAGCTAGGCTTTCCAACGCATAAGTTCTTCCTTTTGGTGCTTGTCCGTCCATTCTTGGCTCTTAGCCATAACCTCCGGTTAATTCAACCACAACCGGTCTCACTACGGAATCACCGCTATCATGTAGGATAGGGTGCCGTAAGGAGCGGATTGTGGTTCAATTAACGGGAGTCGAATTAAGCTGTTGGGCAAGGAAAGAGTGAGAGAGATTTCCTTCTCTTAAACTTCCCTTATCCTACCCTAACAAGTATGAAACTACTCACACATCATAATGAAAAGAAAACAAAACAAAAGAGGAAGATAGAAAGAAAGAGATTAGAAGATAACAACTAGCTATTTGCGACCTCACCTTGGCAAGGATCAAGCGTAAGCATCATGGTTGTTTTAAGGATAAAGAAAAGGAGAAAAGAAAGAAACAACAAGAAATAATAACAACTAAGTTAACAAATTAAAATTACAAGCAATTATAAAAGAACAAGACAAGATATAATAGCAAAAGAGTCTTCTTTATTCATCATTCTTCACTCACAAAGCTCACTGCAAGTTTTAATGGAGAAGAGATGAGAAGAGGAAAAAAAAACACAACTAAACCTAGAAAATAAAATACAAGATTATATATCCTTCCCTTCACAAAGTTCTCGGCTATTTATAGGCTAAAAACTGAAAATCTAGGGCAACCATCAGAATACAAATGAAAAGACCCAAATACCCCCAAAATTTCGTCAACTGAGGAGGCCGTACGGCCGCGGTTCCGCGGCCTAAGCGTGCTGAGGCCGCGGTTTCGCGGCCATAAAGAGGGTTTAGGCCATCATTTTTGGTGGTTTTTCCTGGTTTGCTATGCCCATTATTCTGGTACATGATTTTTCTCAGAATTGCTTCACGATTTTTCCAGAATTTCTGTTGAGGGAAATGTGATTTGATGTGGACTTTTTGTCATGATTTCCTCGAGCTCCGCGTAGATTTCTTGGATCTTGTGCTGCCATTGAGCCTTGTGTATGACAACGACATTGATTTGACATTTTGTCTCTTAAACTGGTGTGTGGCAACAGACGGATAAAGAGCGGAGATCCGTGTTTTATCTGTGGTTGGCAGGAACCCGGATTTTGTCGTGTTTTCCATGAATTTCACCGTTTTAGAACCGATAACCTGTATCCTGCAATTGACTAGCAAACACGGCTCAAGAGTATCTACCGATATGCAATATGATAAAAATTGGGCGGTATGACAATGCAAAAATCTGATATGAACTACGTAACGTCAACAGGCATAACGCAATTTAAGTAAGCCGAAAACCCAGCAATCTAAACCATTACAAGAAGGAAAAGATAGAACACTTTTAAAATCTCAAGAAAAACTTAAAGCTTAAGTTTGTTTTCATAAAAATTTCGGAAGCACCTCCTTTGTAAAAGCTAGCCCCAAAACGGCTACAAACATAAGATATATGTAAAGCATCCCTAAACGGAAGCAAATCTTTCCCAAAAGAGGAAACAACCACCACAACAGATATACGACGCCGTAGCGAAGAAATGAGATAATCAACATAAATAAAAGGCCGGCTCCTACGAGCACGACCACTAGAGTCATAAGAATATACAACATAGATCACCACAACTCGTCTCTAAGTCAAAACATGAAGGTGGTAGATGAAGAGTACTAGATACAAAAGATATACAATGTACATCATCGGATAACCGCAACCCACCTAAAGCAAAAGGCTTCATAGCAAACCGTAGCGGTATCCGCAAAAGTAGAGATAATAAGGCGCCCTGCCGCGACTACTCTGAGGATCAGACCTGCAAAACACTGCGACACAACGGGGGTGAGTTGCCAACTCATGAATAGTAAATAACATCATACTGCAATCGCAAGTATGCACTAACAGCGATAATCTATCACATGTAATCTGATAGCATAAGTATGGCAATATGAATATGCAACTATCATGATCGAGGTACACCACCAGGGTACTATATCTACATGAATCAAATGCATATCAAATAAATCCTGAATGTTGGATAAATAATAACCCTCATGCATAAATCTTCAGCATGGAAAAACCTGGTGTCTATCAACGACACCCCAAATCCCAGAATCCTCAGACGCCGTCACCAGGACTGGCCCTCATATCCTGTAAATCTAATGGAACCTGAGTGCCCAACATTGGCACTCGAAAACATCATGAAATACTCATGTCCAACATCGACATGTAAATCCACATATCATATCTGTACATCTCACGGAACCTGAGTATCCAATATCAACACTTGCAATCCACGGAACCTGAGTGTCCAACTCCGACACTGGCAATCCACATATCCATACGTCTCACGGAACCCGAGTATCCAATCTCGACACTCGCAATCTACGTATCATATCGTGTTTCTAACACAAGTCTCAAAACCGAAAAAATCACATGAAATCCATATCTCAATGCGTAAATCCATTTAATATGATGTATGCAACATAAAACAACAATATGAGCATGTCAAGGGAAAATCCGCTATTTAAATGCATCAAGTCATTGAATATATCACGCTGTTCCCAATTATCCAAATGCAACGCAACATCATATAAAGTGAACATGTAGCTATGTATGCATGATGTAATGTAGCCATATCTCATATGTGTATACACATGTTAATAATGAAACAATACCATATAGGTATAAGTGTAGCCATAGCATACCAAGGCACGTGTATAAGCATGTAGGTATACAGGTATGCTATATTTCATATGCGCAACCGCACAAGAATCAATGCCACAATGCCACTAATCAAGACTATATCATATATTTATGTGTATTGTGCTTATCATGGCAATTACCGACAGTGTGTGTGTAGCATACACTTAGTGCTCGTGCAACATGAACTGTCAATAATGGTGCAGTGTCCACAGGGTACAAGTCCAGGCACAACAAGTAATAATATACAATGATGTCCAAGCACAATCTCTATATGTGCATAAAAGCATGCAGCTAATATCTTATCATATCATATCCATCCCTGACGCTTAACGCCATACGGGCGATCTTCCCGTAGATGTTAAATCTACTCACCGACAATCACGGACTAGGTAGATTCAATCACCCGCTTCCCATTCTTCGCAGCATCCGAAGTCCTCGCCTGCGATCCTATTAACACAAACATAGGAAGTGCAAAATCTCAGAAATCGATCAATATCACGTACACACTACGTTTGACCGACGTACCAACTCCAATCCAACTCACAAGTGTTCTTCTAATGGCTAACGTGTGTGGCGACACACCAAAACCAACCCAAGTGCAGCAGCTATACAAGATCACGAACCGTGTCGGATAACGTAACACGCGTACTCAAAACACTAGATTATAGCAAAGTGGTCCCAGATTTTGATACACAAATAATTAGTGAAAATTGCAAGTTCCATAAGACCACATACAACCCCAGAGACCCTACGCCCAAAACTCAACACCCCAGCTCCCACTCTGGCCGTAATTTGCGGCCAGAAGAAATAAATTTGTGGCCTTGAAATGAAGTGGTGGTCTCGGGTTTTTATGCTGGGTTCCATACCTCAACACTAGGTCACTGTGATAGGAACTTTTCCAACAAACATCTGGTTCTACAGCAGTTCACAGAGACTCCACGTTGACACAAAAAAAATACGATATTTGCACAAAACTAAACCTTTAGTGTTCTAAACCATAACTATGAGGCAACACAACAAAATAAATACCTATTTATCAGTTAGAGGTCATTACCCAGCCACTCTTGCTCAAAAATCTTAGCTTTCCAATCTCCAAGGCAACCTAATGGCTAAATCAAGACATTTGAAGTATTCTAATGAGATTTTTATGAAGTTTGCAAGGTTTTGATAATGGGGAAGTGAGGGTTTCAGTTTGGGAGTGAGGAGATGAAGAATATTGAGTGTGACAGAGTGAGGGGAGAATGAAGAGTGAGGAGAGAAAAGGGTGAGAAGGTGAGTGTTGGGTGAGTGTAGGGTGAACTTATCCCTTAATCTTACTCTTTCTCTCACCTCCATTAATGCAACCATTAATACTTCATTAAAGCCTCCATGACTCACCTATTGTAACATTTCAAAAAAATAAAATATTATTTTTGGGAATTTTTATAATTTAATATTATTTTATTGAATATTTTAATATTTCGGTATTATTAAATACAAATAAATGGGAAAAATTATGGAAAAATTTTGGAAAATTATAAAATAGGGTATTTTATAGAATTATTCCATTTTTAAGTTTTTATGATTAATTATATGCTAATTTAGTGTTAATCGCGATTAAAAATCGCTAATCGGTTTTTTAGCATTTTTGTGCAAAACATGCACATATCATTTTTATCACACTTGTGCATTTTCTATCATGTTATTTGGGGTTACTATTCTAGTGAGAAGGTTTTGGAGAAAAGGAGAAAGAAAAGAAAAGAAAATGGAATAAGGAATAAAGAAATGAGGTATGGTGAGAGAGAGAGAGAGAGGTATGGTTTCACTTTGACCTTGGACTTAGCCATCTCTTCATTCTTCTTCTCATTTTCTCTCTCCCTCTTCCCCTTCTCCTGCTGCTGCTGCTCCTTCATCTCCCTCCCCTCTTCAAAGCCCCAAATCACATTTAAAATTCCACAAAAACCCCACTCTCATTTCTTTAAAAATGTGCACGAGCTCAAGATCTACACATTGGACTAAAGAAGCAAGGATTTTGGCCACTAGGGCAAACACAAGAAAATTCTTGAGTTGCCAAATGAGGTATTTTCTGGACTATTAGCTTAGTTTTAGCATTACTTATACCCCCATGTTTAGATTGAACCGATATTGCTTGATATTGTAGAGTTAAGGAAAACCTAGTTAGGGTTTGAGGAAATTTTGTGTTGTAATTTGAAATTGAGCTCAGTTGAGCTTATATAAGCACCCTAGTGCATGAATTGAGACCTAAACCTGAAGCTTTAACCCAGAATAAGGATTTATAGAAACCGATATCGGAAAATTTGTTAAATCTGTGAAGGTTATTTGGGATCTGTTATCAACCCGAGACTCTGAAAATTATATTGATTGAACAGTGACATGTGCAGGCACCAAAGAAGCTACCACCAAGACCCTAGCCCCTAACTCCATGACTCGGCCGCGGATTTATTCTGTTTGGCCACAATTTGCGGCCTGGACCCCACCAAACTTGCTCGTTTTGGTTTTGGTGTTCCCTTATCTGTAGATTAGGCCCCTGGTATGTATAGATTTGTCTAATTTGACCTAGGGTGAAATGTGGAGCTTATTTCCATAGTTGCTGTTTTGGATTCATGTTTCCGTATTCCGTATTTTCAATTCTCAAATTGTGTATTGTGTTTTACCTCGACTATTTGGCGTTTATACGACGATATCGAGGATTGATGGTTGGTTTTGGAGGCGTTGTCCATAGGTTCTAACCTATAGATCATAGCGTATCGTTTGGGGATTCGTATGCCGTTTTAACTTTGATTTGGTTTTAATACGCATATACGATACGTTGATGTGTTGGTACCCCATGAAGACTTCGGGACGACAAGCAAGCACGTGGCGACGTCCACAAATGAAGACGCAAGGTGAGTAGATTATATCTACATGGGGAAGTCGGGTGGATGGCATATAGCACCCCCTCAGTCCGTAGACAGTATACTATATATGTATATTATATGTTAGTTTATAGTGTGTCGTGGTTCTTGTGTTAGGTATATTATGAATAGTTTAGGGTTAGAAGTAAACTAGTGTAGTTCCTAGTTGCGTACCCTAGAATAGATTTACACCCGCACGCACACACTTGCATATTCCTTATATCTACACTGTGTTGATGATGATATTGGATGACATTGGAGATGAGTCGACGATATTGGGCTTAGTGCCGTGAGATCGGTGATTTGATATGATTCGTATTTGGGATACGACATATGATTCTTGCGGGCTTTGGATGTGTGTTTACCCCCGCATTCATACTTTATAGATGGTATCAGTTGTATTAGACTTAGATCAGTACCCCAGATTATGTGATATGATGATAATGAATACCTGATATTTGATGAGAGAAATGTGATATTGACCCGTACCCAGCTATTGGGATGCCGTACGACGATTTACCGTACGAGCTTTATATTGATGATAGATCCGCACTCATAATTTAAGGATGTCATATGATATACTGTACTGTATGCGATAATACTGAGGCGGGATCACCGACTACTATATATACATATCGACTCAGATTTAGGTGGTTTCGATACCACTCCCGATTGATTTGATACTTAGATCTGTAGCTGCATAGTAGATGTGAAACTAGACCCGAGTCATACCTATTTCAAAAACTATGAATCAGGATTATCATAAGGACAAATAAAGGGATTCTACGGGTATTTTCAAAAGACGGATCTTTCTTAAAAACACCGTAGCCCTTATTTTACTAAAAACCCTGATTCGTCTTATTTCAAATAGCATAACTGCATGACATATACATGTTGGTGTTGATTATTTGATTTCCGCATTCATGCTGTTCACATTGCTTTGCATATGTTTATTGCTATATTACTATCATGTTGTTAGGACACTAGCACCATTATCGATGATGCGTATGTTCCACGTACACTTACTTGCCGGCTCACACACTTCATCATCGATAATTGCTATGTCACTAAACTGTAGTACTGTTACATTCAGGATACGATCCTTGCATGACATACTTGTACATATACTCATTTTACACTTATATTTGTGCACATACTTACTGTATACTCATACTTGTACACATACTTGTTTGCACATACATAGATGATATTTCTAGATTGGGAACCGCAAGATACTCTTTAAAACTGGTTCATTATAAAAGAGCGGCTTTCCCCAATATGTGCATATCACGATTCCTTGTTGCATGATACATCGATATGCTTACATTCTTTTATATGTCGCATCCATCATGCTTTCTTATTATACGCATTGAGATATGTTGTTTCCATGATATTTCTGGATTTAGGAACCATGGCTATTTCAACTAAGAATATGTATTGTCTTTAAAACCCGGTTTCCCTTGATATGATATTTCAGTGCATCCACCATGTGTTTTCTCAGTTCCGAGAGTGGCATATGAAACCCGATTCGAGGAGCGGTAGGTACCGTCTGCGGGTACATGGTGGACCCGGTAAGGTACCCCGGGGCAAGAAGACTCGTATATGTTAGACGGTGAGCCTGGCAGGGGAGCACTTGTTGGAGATAGTGCCCTCAAAGTCAATTATTGGATCGCAGGTACGTGATTGCTATGATTGAGGCAGGACCTATACCGATATGACAGTCTTGCTCGAGATGATAGTTTGCTATCTGGTTTGTCTTTATCATCGTATACATGCTTTAGTTCGCTATTGCATGATTGATAGAGACCATAGGATTCTGCTTGACAGCCAGCAGTATGATGCTGATCATATACGTGGGAGCTGGGGTCTATAAGCACATCCTTAAAGTGTCCCTAGTCGTGGGAGTTTTCGAGACAGGGCATCGATACTCCATAGTAGACTAGTGTATACAGTCGAGACCCCGACGAGGGGCGATGGCCGGTCTCACAAGCCATTGGTGTCAGTTGGTTCACCTAAGATGTATACAGGTGCTCATTGGGTTATGAGTACACCGGACAGGATTCGCCGGGAATCTGCTAGTTGGTATTATACATATCGTCAGATAGCAATTCCCTGGTGACAGGTGTACAGGTTAGTTCATCGACCTGAGATCGTCATTTATCTCGTATGAGTTCCCACTGTGCTTAGATTACTACCCTACCACGCTCAAAAGAGTTATGCAAACAGGTTTTAGTTGGGTACAGTCCCGAGCCACATTGGAGGCAAGTGAGCGGATCATCGGTGATTCGTCTCTCCCGGTATTTGGGGTTGATGTCGCGCAGTGCATGGGTGGCCATCACTAGGAATCCTCGGCCGAGGTAGTGGAGAATTACTGATTTGGATAAGTAGTTTCTCAGGTGGTGATGGGCTTCATGCCGACACGATTTATCGCGTTATTAGGGGTCTGACTTTATCCACCGCCTAGACTCGATATGCGATACTCATTAGACGAATGGACTGGACAGTACATACATTGTCACTGTCAGGCTCAGTAAGGTTTATGGATGAGTTCGCTCGTCCGCTTTCCTTCCAATCAATACATAGGCAAACCGTTACGTACCGCTTGTACCTCTGACGTGCTAGGGGTTATACCCAGTGCCAGTGTGCTGATGAGTCATTAGAGTCCCCCACAGACACTTTCCCAAGTTCGGGCGAAACGTTGTAGAGGCCATATGGGTTTATGGCAAGGTTCGGAAAATGCACGTGCGTTTTCGCACGTGGCATTTTTCGGGCAGATAATACTGGAAGGCTTTGGTTTAAGCCGGAACCCAGTATTATACTGTGTAGATATAATATCTTTGTCTCAGTTGCATTTGTATTCGGTCGTAATATAAATGCTGGTTTGTTTATACTGATACGGGGTTATCCTGAAATTCGTTTCAGGATCACTTTTTGGAAGTTGCCAGTTTTCTATCAGCCGTATTTTGACATTCGGTTAAATGCGGATTTATCTTTTCTTCTTGGGTGAGTCATGAGGGTGAGTCATGCTTCTAAAAGTTTCTAGATGTGGTGACTCTTGGTTTGCATTTATTGCATGGTGACTAGGTTAATGACTAGGTTAAGTTTCATTGGTTTGCATTTATTGTTATTTGGTGACTCATTCATTTCATTAAGTGAGAAGATAAGCTTCTTGGTTATGGTCACCCCCTCCTCTCTCCTACACTCACCCCCTCCTTGATTTATAGTGGCCGGCCATTCCTTGTAGGAATTATGGTTGTTGTTTTGAAAAAATTAAGGATTTTGGTTCATGGAAATTTTTATACTCCATTTCTCATTTCGTATCGATCCAAAAGGCAACTTCATTAACCGTTCGTCCATAGCCTTGGACGTAACGAGACAAAGTGACTCATTCTCTACTTCATCTTGGTCGTCTCTTCTAGCAAATTTGACGATCGAGTTGCCTCCGTTCAGAGGCGGGAGCCCGTTTAAAGATTCGCCGACGTGGTGCCACCTGGACGAGAAGACTGGAGATTCAGGAGATCGAAGCATCCATAACAAAGCGTGGGATGATGGTTGAAGACCGAAGGACTCGGATCATTCGGTATAACATTTCTACCCACTTTGTAGTTTGTTAGTTTAGCTTTAATGGCAGATCCGGGTTACGGTACGCGATAGCGCCAGTTGTAAAAAGTTTTTGTTCCGCATTTGGCGTCTGTTAGACGGCCGGGGCGCTACCGTGGACTTACAGTGGTATTAGAGACTCACCATTAAGCTATACTAACTTGTGCTAACGCATTTAAAATATCGATCGAACGGATTTTCAAAAAAACCGCAAATTCCATGTTCACAGTTTCTGTTAATTTTGAACAGTGTCAAAAATTAATTTTACATATGCCAGAAAATCAAGCAGGGATTTTCTAGAAAACTGGAGAAAAACGAACAACTAAGTCGACCGTACAGCCGCGGAAACGCGGTCAAAGCTTGGCTTTGACCGCGGAACCGTGCGCTTTTGGTGACTTAGTTGGCAATTTTTCTCCTGTTGTTTCTAATTTGGAAATTGTGGGTTTTGGTATATATCTTTTGGGCCCAGATTTTGTTACTGTACAGCAGATGTACGTGGGGCCCACTTCGGGAAATTTAGTCGATCGAAATTTTAAATTTGTTAGTATGCAGTATATACATTATATCTCCGACCGGGAATGTCATTTGATCGGTAAACCGCGTCTGATTGCTAGTGTTCTTTTAGACGGGTTTGCGAACGTGACATTCGCGTTGATATTCTGTGTTGTGCTGTGATGTTGTGGATATGTCGTGGTGGATAACAGGGTGCAATGATAGTGCTGTTTTGATTTATTTGTATATTTGATATTTCGGAGCGAGCGTCCAACATGTGGACTGCCGTCACTGCCTCTTTGTATAATATTCTTTTGGGGCACGACCGGGTCGAGGTCGATGTACCCATTGTACATATTTTTATTTCTGTACTAGGTTTATCCTGCAAAGGAGTGCACGGATAGCCGGGTTCTGGAGGGCAACGGGTCCGTATCTCAAGGCTTTGAGAGGCAAAGGGACCTCACTCTAGAATTGGCAGACTATTCGCCGCACTCGTAGGGGGTACAGGTTGACCCAAGGAGGGGTGCTCAATTTACCGGATTCCGTGAAGTGCCGGGTGTTCCATTCACTATGCTGTCGGGGACTACCTCGCTTCATGTTTTGGCGGGTAACTTGACACACCCGTAGGGGTCTAGGTTTCATTGCACAGGCTATCCACACGACCAGGGGAACGTCAGGTTTCAGCAGCGGCTCTGTGAAACCCGGGGATCCCAGATTATCTGTATTGTTCTGTGATGCTTATTACTTTTCTGTAATGTTGCATATTATCACGCCTGGAGCGATTACTGTATATTGGTATATATACTATTAGATGTTGTATATGTTTTACACCCGCGCTAGTCCAGCCCCCGCTCTGTCGTTAGTTATGTAACCTAACGGGTGTTGACGGGACCCAGTGGCGAATGCGGATGGCATATACGTACATTTTATTATCGTTCTTTTCTGGTGTGATTGATTGATGGGACTGCAATGATTCTTATCAATGCAAGGATAATACAAACCTATATTTGATGTTGTTGGAACCAATTTTAAAAAGTGTTATTACAAAGATGTTTCCTTTTGCTGTGCATAGTGATATTCAGTTGGAATATCCTGCACCTCATTCGACGAGGAAAGGGCTGATATCCCTTCACCGGGAAAAACCCCTTGGGCAGAAGTTTACGTCATGGTAGTAATTTTAATATAGTCGATTACAAGTTACTTTGCATCACGGTATTCAGATGGGATATCCTGCACCTCATTCCACGAGGAAAGAGCCGAGATCCCTTCACCGGGAGTGACCTCTTTAGCAAAACGTTTTCGTCACTATATTTTATAAAAAGCTATTAGGTTCCTTCAGCGATATCAAGTTCATTACGTTAAAGGTTTTTCGCCAAAAACCAGCCGTAGCCCTCCGTCATTTCTTTTGGGTATTAAGTAGTATTCAAGCTATGTTTGTTGACCTTCGTCAAGGCATAGTGTTTGGTAGCTGCGGGGTATTCATTTGTTGAATAGATAAATGTGTTGGCTTGGGACAATCATATAGCCTTGTCGACCTTCGTCAAGGGCTTGTACGGGTGGGTTCAAATTAACATGGACAATGCCGGGTAGAACTTGACATGTGACTTATGATTTGTTGACCTTCGTCAAGGTCATAAGAGCATGAGGCAAAAATCACATCGGGAGTTTCAAACATACAGCAAACTTGCCAGGCATGCGCATTCCTTCTGGAGTGTGATAACTTGAGTGGCTTCCATCAAATTATCATGCGATGATAGTTGGATCCCGATTCCCACTGATGAGTTGGTTTACTCTTCGGGTGATCCCGACTAATTCTTCTTTCAGGTTTGGAGGAGAATTTGAGATTACAGTGAGAGGTTTCCTGAGTAGATAAATTGATAACCATTCTGATCTAGGTTAGAGTGCACGCAGAGTGTTTCTTTTCTCTCTCTCTCTTTGGCAGCGACTTTTGACCGACCCTAGACTATGACTAAGTGACCAAGTTGACCGAACCTTCTTAAAATACTGGCTTTTGGATTGTCTAAGTTGCATAAGTCATTGCCGCTCCTTCCTTTACCCTTTGTATTTCTCATAACACCCCGTATTACTATGGACATCCACTTCCATTAGATAAATCCATCGTATGGTTATATACGAACTCGGAGGGACTTCTTCGAGGATGGATCTAGGTTCAGAAGAAATAGAATTTTTTTATTCAGTTGTCTTTTATTATAACATCTCTCAGGTTGTGAGAGCTCCTTGGTTTAGGAGAGTACACCTATTACGCTTATTGGATAGTCTTATTCCAAACCATAGGCTGGTGCTGAAAGGTAGGGAATGAAGAAAACCAATTAGCCTAAGTAGGGTTTACAGAAGATAATAGCTAAAGACAAAATAAAGGGATTAGAAAGATGGCAAAGTAAATTGCGACTGTTATAATTCACGACCAAACCACATACTTCATCGCCACTCCTATTTCACCTTTAATAGAATAAGGTATTATTCAGTTGTCTTTTATCATCACCTTCTCTCAAGATACGAGTACTCCTTGGTTTAGGAGAGTACACCTATTATGCTTACTGGATAGTCTTCTTCCAAACCATAGGCTGGTGCCGAACAGTAGGGAAGGAAGAAAACCATTTAGTCTAACGATGGTGTACAGAAAGTAACGACTAAAGACAAATAAAGGATTTGGAGAGATGGCAAAGAAATATACGGTTACAGTCATGAATTGGATTATGGAAGAGGCATTACTAAGAATACCAGAATATCCCTACGAAACATTTTCATGTTTCAGTTTCACTATGCATTGTTAATTATAAACTGATTTCCCGATTAGATACTTACACCAAGGTATGTATTTACCGGGTTTCATTCTCATATCTGTACAGTTTTACAGATGATGAGTGGGAGTAAGTTACTGGGAATTAGGAGATCGTCCTCATTATATCGGAATTCGTTGTAATTGGTGAAATTTGAGGAAATCGCCTGGGTACAGTTTTCAACCGACGATGCACAGGTTTTGAGTTATTCAAACTCAACGGACTTATACTGAGTGTTGTATGTTGTCCAGTGTCCGTCAGGACAAAGGGGTAGGTCCTCGTAATATGTTCTGTTTACTTGTGACTTCTCTAGTTTTTAGACAAATGTTTCGTAGAAATATAATGTCTAAGTTTTGAGAAATTATGGGTATAAGAATAAAGTAGAGAACCAGATATAGCAAGTATCAGGATTCTTCAAAAGGATCGAAGATGTAGATTCTTGTAATTAGTATTCAGATGATAATAATGCTTTTGAGAAACTTGTTTCTCTTTCAGGTTACTCATAATTGGATGGTTTCCTAAGTTGAGCAATGCCGATTAGCCTTTTTCCATTAAGTTGTTATGCACTGGAAACAACTGCATGATTTGAATCTGATTCCAATTAAATTAGTGCCTCTGTTTCTATATTGGATATAGAATGGTTCATATCTTAATGATGTTCAGGTAAGGGGAGTTGTAAAACTTATGCATAAAACCAGACACTGGATAAATCAAGGCACGTTTCTGTAATGGCAGTTTGTGGGTTGGCCCTGGCTTTAACGAGGGTTGACATTTCTACCATCTGGAAGATCAATAGTGATATTGTTCTTGACTCGCCACAGTTTTAGTAAAATGGACTTTTTCAGAAAACAGTAGTGGGAGTATGGTAGAACTGGAAGTGATTCAAGAACCGCAAACGATTACGGAAAATTTAATAGGACCTATATATTCAATCAGGTTTGACATCCATTAGCCACTCTGCAGATATGGTGGGTAACCTCAGACACCCGAGAGGCACTCCGGTAGCCTCAAGGACGGTGATAGGGAGGTTCTTGTTTACCCATACTTGACACTACTGTTGTTCCAGACTATGAGACCCGGCAGGAGGATAAGTATAGCGTCGTTCTAAACTAGCTTTAGAAGTGCACGTATATATTATTCTGCCAGAGGGTTATCGTAATCAGTGGGAGCGGCGGAAGCATAGTGGGCAAGTTACTTATGTCTATTTATAGACTTCAGCAGTTATAGCGGAGAAAGATCATCTAATTTTGATGAGACAGTCATGGTTTTGACTTCATCAGAATAGTGGATAGATTTGTTGAGAAGGTAGTAGGGTGTGATGTCCTGATATTTGGATGACATACACAGAGTAGGAAGTAAAATTCCTATACTTCAATCGGGCGTACTTTGATCGTCACACAGTTGTTTCTCCACAAAGGATATGGATGTAATATCTGACATTCTGGTTACTAGATCTATGGTTTTAGATCTAGATTTGGGTAGTTTCCCAATGTGGGTACTTTGACAATATTCTAATAGTATTTTAGAATAGATGACTCTTGGCATGGTGGTGTACCTGCAGGTGATGGAGTCACCCTCTCTAAAGGTGTCTTAGAGACTAAAGGAGAGAGGGATGTGCATGATTGGCAGATCACTTGCTTAGGCAATTGAGTCAATCATGAGATGTCAAGTACCACACCAGATGTTGTTTTTGCACTAGATGCGATAAGTTTATATTAATCCAATCCTGAAGAAACAAAAGGAAGCAGTTTTAGAACATAAGTGCTTGTTCTACGGATTTGATGACGGCAACCTCCTTCGGGAGACGGTTATCATTTCAGGCTTCCAAGGTGACATGGATGACAGAATGATTGTTAGAGTTATAGTTTTCCCTCTGACGAGGGACAGTATTATGGACAGGTGGTCCAAGAGGATACTGTGGGAGGCATGGTGCTGAATACTGATTAGATTCAGTTATCAATACAGTCTAAGAAGTTTGGATTTGATGTTCATTTATGAACTAGGTCCCATCAGATATTCAGACATATTCTAAGACAGGTATTACTCAATTCGGGAGATGGCTTTCTCCGCGAACTTGAGATTAAGAGAGACATAGAAAGAAACATCAGGGCGGATCCACTCATTGAGGCTATTTCTCGAACACAAGAGTTTTACAAACTAGTTTTGTGAAGCTGATTAGTAGAGGAGTTGGATGTTCGGTATAACACGGGCCGTGAGTATGCAACATCGCAATAATTAGCCTTGAGTGCAAGTGGGAGATTGTTGGAGATAGTGCCCTCAAAGTCAATTATTGGATCACAGGTACGTGATTGCAATGATTGAGGCAGGACCTATACTCGAGATGATAGTTTGCTATCTGGTTTGTCTTTATCATCGTATACATGCTTTAGTTCGCTATTGCATGATTCATAGAGACCATAGGATTCTGCTTGACAGCCAGCAGTATGATGGTGATCATATATGTGGGAGCTGGGGTCTATAAGCACATCCTTAAAGTGTCCCTAGTCGTGGGAGTTTTCGAGACAGGGCATCGATACTCCAGAGTAGACTAGTGTATACAGTAGAGACCCCGACGAGGGGCGGTGGCCGGTCTCACAAGCCTTTGGTGTCAGTTGGTTCACCTAAGAAGTATACAGGTGCTCTTTGGGTTATGAGTACACCGGACAGGACTCGTCGGGAATCTGCTAGTTGGTATTATACATATCGTCAGATAGCAATTCCCTGGTGACATGTGTACGGGTTAGTTCATCGACCTGAGATCGTCATTTGTCTCGTGTGAGTTCCCACTGTGCTTAGATTACTACCCTACCATGCTCAAAGGAGTTGTGCAAACAGGTTTTAGTTAGGTACAGTCCCGAGCCACATTGGAGGCAAGTGAGGGGATCATCGGTGATTCGTCTCTCCCGGTATTGGAGGTTGATGTCGCGCAGTGCACGGGTGGCCATCACTAGGAATCCTCGGCCGAGGTAGTGGAGAATTACTGATTTGGATCAGTAGTTTTTCAGGTGGTGATAGGCTTCATGTCGACACGATTTATCGCGTTATTAGGGGTCTTTCTTTATCCACCCCCTAGACTCGATATGCGATACTCTTTAGACGAATGGACCGGACTGTATATACATTGTCACTGTCAGGATCAGTAGGGTTTATGGATGAGTTCGCTCGTCAGCTTCCCTTCCAATCAACACATAGGCAAACCGTTACGTACAGCTTGTACCTCTGACGTGCTAGGGGTTATACCCAGTGCCAGTGTGTTGAAGAGTCATTAGAGTCCCCCACAGACACTTTTCCAAGTTCGGGTGAAACGTTGTAGAGGCCATATTGGTTTATGGCAAGGTTCAGAAAATGCACGTAAGTTTTCGCACGTGTCATTTTTCGGGCAAATAATACTGGTAGGCTTTGGTTTAAGCCGGAACCCAGTATTATACTGTGTAGATATAATATCTTTGTCTCAGTTGCATTTGTATTCGGTCGTAATAAAAATGTGGGTTTGTTTATTCTGATACGGGGTTATCCTGAAATTCGTTTCAGGACCACTTTTTGGAAATTGCCAGTTTCCAGTTTTCTATCAGCCGTATTTTGACATTCGGTTAAATGCGGATTTATCTTTTCTTCTTGGGTGAGTCATGAGGGTGAGTCATGCTTCTAGAAGTTTCTAGATGTGGTGACTCTTGGTTTGCATTTATTGCATGGTGACTAGGTTAATGACTAGGTTAAGTTTCATTGGTTTGCATTTATTGTTATTTGGTGACTCATTCATTTCATTAAGTGAGATGATAAGATTCTTGGTTATGGTCACCCCCTCCTCTCTCCTACAGTCAACCCCTCCTTGATTTATAGTGGCCGGCCATTCCTTGTAGGAATTACGGTTGTTGTTTTGAAAAAATTAAGTATTTTGGTTCATGGAAATTGATATACTCCATTTCTCATTTCGTGTCGATCCAAAAGGCAACTTCATTAACCGTTCGTCCATAGCCTTGGATGTAACGAGACAATGTGTTCTACTCATTCTCTACTTCATCTTGGTCGGCTCTTCTAGCAAATTTGACGATCGAGTTGCCTCGGTTCAGAGGCGGGAGCTCGTTTAAAGATCCGTCAACGTGGTGCAACCTGGACGAGAAGACTGGAGATTCAGGAGATCGGAACAGCCACAACAAAGCGTGGGAAGGTGGTTGAAGACCAAAGGACTCGGATCATTCGGTATAATGTTTCTACCCACTTTGTAGTTTGTTAGTTTAGCTTTAATGGCAGATCCGGGTTACGGTACGCGATAGCGCTAGTTGTAAAAAGTTTTTGTTCCGCATTTGGCGTCTGTTAGACGGCCGGGACGCTACCGTGGACTTGCAGCACTACCTACCGGTGATAGTATTTGGTCTCGGCGGTTATCGTAGGGATACCGACCGGAGTATGTACGTATGATACGGCAAAATTCGAGGGTCGAAGCTGGGCACTCGGGTTTCGAGGTAGCGTATGATACGTACCTATTAGGGCAAGTTTTGGGGACAGTGCCTGATAGGTGAGGATTTACGTGCCGATGCTAGGCACAGGTTTCATGATGATTTCCATGATTTTGTTTATATCCTCATATTTACATACATGATGTTTATTGTCATTGGGTGACGGGTGGACGGGTTCCACGTTTATTGTCATTGGGTGACGGGTGGACGGGTTCTACGTTTATACAGACTTGATCACATACAGGCTGGATTTACAATGATCATACTTCATTTGTATATATAACAGGATATGAGGGCGCTGTTATATATACCCTTACACCAATATTAGTGGAATGAGACGCTAATATTTGTGTATTGATATTCATTTGATACTTCATCATATTTACTTCATGCAGACATACCTTATACTGATGACATGTTATTACCTGAGTACTTGGTACTACATACATGTTTAGATGTAACATTGCCACCTTATCATGCTTCAGACGTATTCTTGTGGTTTATATTATACTGATCGTATTGACCTAGGATTATGTCTTGCATTCGTTTTCTGCTTGTAGATATTTCTATTCACGAGTTGGCAACTCACCCCCGTTGTGCCACTGTTCTTACAGGTTTTGCCGTACAGGTTCCATTGCGGCATTTCTGGCACACTGCTTCCTTGCGGGTGAATTGCATTTGGTAGATGGGTTCTTTTGCATCAAGAACCACCATTGTACTTGTATTATTCATTGTATCTAGAATTCCATCAACCAAAACTTGTATATTGTTTCATACTTAGACACTAGTGATGTATTATTCGACCTCAGAGTCGCGCTTAGTAGTATTACGGTTTTCATGCTTATTGGGTTTCTGTTGAGTTTTGATCCTCGCCATTCGGCGTTGTATATTATATTGCCTGCGTGGTTGTGATCGTCGATTGACGAAGAGCTAGCTCCCGCTTGGGGATGCCTTTTATCATTGCATATATATTGTTCTTGTTGTACCCCGTTCGGGGCCAGTATTTACAAAAGAAACTCTGCCGAAATTTTTAGAAACGATCGTACATTTTTAAAATGCATATTCGGCTTAGTTATTTAAAAACCTTGACTTTCAAACATGTTATTCTTCACTTCTTTAAACCGGTTTTCTTTAATTACTCTTAAAATGGTTTTAGATTGCTGGGCTTTTGGCTTACTTGGATCAGATGGAGTCCTATAGACTTCATATGGTTCAATGGCCAGTCACGTGCTCTTTCGGGTCGTGACAAAGTTGGTATCAGAGCGCTAGGTTGACCTTGGTTCGAGTCTAAGTTTGACTATGTGGAGCCTAGGGCGTCTATATATATACGGAACTTAGGCTTGACCTTACGGAACTTAGACTTAGTCAAGAGGGTATTAGACCCGAACTTTCGTCGCGTAGGATGACCCTTGGTTGATGGAATAGATGACTAAAGTAGAGTGACGTACCATGGGTATGTTCCGCGACATATTTACGACACGCCACTCCGCTTAAGGAACCTTAGGATGTACATATTTTCGAGATCAGTGATTCTCTTCATATCCATGATTATACATCCATTTGAGATCCTCGATTCTATTAGTTCCATGATCATACTTTCATTGATTCTGTTCCTTCTTATGATCATGTATCCACTCTGGATCTGTTGTTTTCTCTCTTGCCATTGATCTGCTCTCTTCGATGCTCGATTGAGGTTCCTGTCGCCATTGGTTGAGCGCAGTAGAGCTGCTGCTAGTGCTACGGTCATGGCGAGCTCGTCTGGTACGAGGGCCGACCATTGTGTTTTCTGGTGACATGGGAACGTCTCGAGTTAGTATTGGTAATTGTGACCTCTAGTGGAGGCGAGTGCTTGGTTTTGCATCGGATGATCGAGCCATTGTTAGAGCTGCCAATTGAGAGAGGAATGTTGATGTACACCATACCTCAGAGATTATGATGTCGCCTACCGTGCAGACAGATAGACCAGCTGTTGGTGAGATTGACAGGATGTCGCTTTCGGAGCTTACGAGCTGAGATTGTTGGAGCTTCCAGGCAGATATGAGACAGATGATAGCTAGTCTACCCGATTTGAGAGACGAAGGTGATTCGTTCGATTTATGTGCCGGAGCAGGCCCAGTTGAGTTAAAGATTTCCCGTGTGGAGAGTCTTACTCAGATCTAGAGCAGACCGATTTAGAGATGACCGCCAATGTATTTCCTTTCCTAGAGAATTGAGGCGCTGTTCGGCGCACAGACGAATGAGCCAGTTGTTGCTGCAAATGACGAGATATCGCCCAGATGATTGGAGCTACTGCAGCATGAGTTTATACTTGGAGTGATGATGGTGAGTCGCTAGTCACCCGAGGATGAATGACTAGGACAGGTGTTCGTTTGCTTACCCTGATGCGAGGTCATCAGATATATTGCTTCCAGCAAGAGACGACTTCACGCGGAGACGTTGAGAGTCGACAGAGACGATCGAATGTCAGGAGCCCATTTTCGAAGTTTAAATTATACGGAAAGACATGCAGGCGATTCCATGGACCCTCTAGAAGAATGAAACCCTAACTCGACTTAATGATCGTGTGAAAGCCTTTGAACCTTAGGGTTTGCGGCAGTTCCGCGGCGCCATTAGTGAGGCTTAGGTTTGCCCTTCTACGGCTGGACCACCGATACTGTGGCATGTACTCGATACTATTAAACTGTACTCAAGATGTTGATCTCTTGGGGGATTATAAGGTTCTGACGAGTCGATCGAATGATTCAACATCATTCGGATATCATGTGATGGGATGCATTGCTTGGGAGACTCCAGATACGAGTATAGCCGTTAGAGCACGGTCCATGCAGCCACGACGAGTCCGAATCAGTCGATATTGGAGCAGAGGGAAGTAAAGAGTTCGCTAGAGATTTCGACGAGGTGACGTTCCCCTCCGCTGACATCAGTGATGCGATACGCACGCAGAGGTATTGTATATGGATATACCTTCCAGAAAGAGGCGCGATGAGTATACAGCCATTCCGGAACAAGAATTAGCTTCGGCAAACGACGATGACTTCCGGGAAATTCGGCAGAAAAGAGATATGCGAGAGACTTCGGATCGACCGTAGCCAAGAACAGTTGCAGCGCGCAGATAGAGACGTGACGTCGAAATGGACGATGGTACAGACAAGCGGGACAAGAAGTTCGTGCGTGATGCAGACGAGCTGTTACTCCTCCCCGTTAAGATTAAAAATCGGATGTGTCTACAGAGGCGTTGGGATGCAACCAGATTCCGAGAAATGTTGTGCTGAGAACACAGATGTCCATTGAGCGAGATGAGATTATGCAAGAGTACCAGCCTCCGTACAGATCGGCATAGGCAAGATCAGCAGAGACCTTGAGCAGGATTCCTTCTAGGACATTACTGCAATGTTGTTTGCACCCAGGATCAGATGTGTGATGTGCATTCAGAGAGCCAGAGGCCGACGCCAGTGACATGCTTCTTTATGAGTGGTCATGAGGATTGGACCGAGAGATGACCAGAGAAGTACCAGAACGGAATTGTCCCCGTTAGCACACCTGACAGGGACAATGAGCCGATTGATTACGAGATAGGTAATCCGCAGAGAAGATAAGGACCCAGTGGCAGAGGACTCCAGACTGTGAGCAAGAGGCAAGTAGATATCTTGCGCTGCTAGCATTGGATGCACCGACTCCTTCTCGACTTTGAAGGAGGAACTACCGACGACGGTATTTATGATTTGTGATTTTGTGATTCGATTATCACGTATCCGTCACCTTGGATTTTGGTATTTTGGGCGTTCTATTGCATGATTTAGTTTTGATGACTTAGTTTCATGATATTTGTTTTATGCATCCACTGGGTATTTATATTTTGCGCATAGTTATTACATTTGAGGTATTGATTGTGATTTCAGGCCTATCTTATGCATTGATTTGATTTACACTTCCATCATAGCTTTCATGCACCTTTAGTGTTTTGATATACGATTTTGGTGCATGCCAGATGCACTAAATCGAAATTCTTCGTGCATGTCAAATGCGCCTGATTTTGCTGTCAGGCACACACGTTGCCTATGACAGTTGTTTCGTGCACACCAGTTGCACCTAGATGTTGTTTTGTATACCTGTAGGACACATATATGGATTTTGATTCCATGCGCACCAAACGCACCGGATATTCTTATATACATTTTTGGGGATTGATTTCTAGTAGAACAATACACTTTGATGATATTCGCTATTTATTGATGTTTTCGGAGCCCCGACAATTTGGATTTTTGCTGAAATGTTTTAGTATTGGGGGTTTAAATTTAAATTCAGGGACCGAATTTATTTAAGGGAGGAAAATTGTAACATTTCAAAAAAATTAAATATTATTTTTGCGAATTTTTATAATTTAATATTATTGAATTGAATATTTTAATATTTCGGTATAATTAAATACAAATAATTTGGAAAAATTATGGAAAAATTATGGAAAATTATAAAATAGGGTATTTTATGGAATTATTCCATTTTTAAGTTTTTATGATTAATTATATGCTAATTTAGTGTTAATCGCGATTAAAAATCGCTAATCGGTTTTTTAGCATTTTTGTGCAAAACATGCACATATCATTTTTATCACACTTGTGCATTTTCTATCATGTTATTTGGGGTTACTATTCTAGTGAGAAGGTTTTGGAGAAAAGGAAAAAGAAAAGAAAAGAAAATGGAATAAGGAATAATGAAATGAGGTATGGTGAGAGAGAGATAGTGGTATGGTTTCACTTTGACCTTGGACTTAGCCATCTCTTCATTCTTCCTCTCATTTTCTCTCTCCCTCTTCCCCTTCTCCTGCTGCTGCTGCTCCTTCATCTCCTTCCCCTCTTAAAAGCCCCAAATCACCTCTAAAACATCACAAAAACCCCACTCTCATTTCTTTAAAAGTGTGCACGAGCTCAAGATTTACACATTGGACTAAAGAAGCAAGGATTTTGGCCACTAGGGGCAACTCAAGAAAATTCTTGAGTTGCCAAATGAGGTATTTTCTGGACTATTAGCTTAGTTTTAGCATTACTTATACCCCCATGTTAAGATTGAACCGATATTGTTTGATATTGTGGAGTTAAGGAAAACCTAGTTAGGGTTTGAGAAAATTTTGTGTTGTAATATAATATTGAGCTCAGTTGAGGTTATATAAGCACCCTAGTGCATGAATTGAGACCTAAACCTGAAGCTTTAACCCAGAATATGGATTTATAAAAACCGATATCGGAAAATTTGTTAAATCTGTGAAGGTTATTTGGGATCTGCTATCAACCCGAGACTCTGAAAATTATATTGATTGGACAGTGACATGTGTAGGCACCAAAGAAGCTACTACCAAGACCCTAGCCCCTAACTCCATGACCCGGCCGCAGATTTATTCTGTTTGGCCGCAATTTGTTGGCCGGACCCCACCAAACTTGCTCGTTTTGGTTTTGGTGTTCCCTAATTTGTAGATTAAGCCCCTGGTATGTATAGATTTTTCTAATTTGACCTAGGGTGAAATCTGGAGCATATTTCCTTAGTTGCTGTTTTGGATTCGTGTTTCCGTATTCCCTATTTTCAATTCTGAAATTGTGTATTGTGTTTTACCTCGACTATGTGGCGTTTATACGACGATATCGAGGATTGATGGTTGGTTTTGGAGGCGTTGTCCATAGGTTCTAACCTATAGATCATAGCGTATCGTTTGGGGATTCGTATGCCGTTTTAGCTTTGATTTGGTTTTAATACGCATATATGATACGTTGATGTGTAGGTACCCCATGAAGACTTCGGGACGACAAGCAAGCACGTGGCGACGTCCATAAATGAAGTCGCAAGGTGAGTCGATTATATCTACATGGGGAAGTCGGGTGGTTGGCGTATAGCACCCCCGCAGTCCGTAGATAGTATACTATATATGTATATTATATGTTAGTTTATAGTGTGTCGTGGTTCTTGTGTTAGGTATATTATGAATAGTTTAGGGTTAGAAGTAAACTAGTGTTGTTCCTAGTTGCGAACCCTAGAATAGATTTACACCCGCACGCACACACTTGCATATTCCGTATATCTACACTTTGTTGATGATGATATTGGATGACATTGGAGATAAGTCGAAGATATTGGGCTTTGTGCCGTGAGATCGGTGATTTGATATGATTAGCATTTAGGATACGACATGTGATTCTTGCGGGCTTTGGATGTGTTTTTACCCCCGCATTCATACTTTATAGATGGTATCAGTTGTATTAGACTTAGATCAGTACCCCAGATTATGTGATATGATGATAATGAATACCTGATATTTGATGAGAGAAATGTGATATTGACCCGTACCCAGCTATTGGGATGCCGTACGACGATTTACCGTACGAGCTTTATATTGATGATAGATCCGCACTCATGATTTGAGGATGTCATATGATATACTGTATTGTACGTGATAATACTGAGGCGGGATCACCGACAACTATATATACATATCGACTCAGATTTAGGTGGTTTCCATACCCCTCCTGATTGATTTGATACTTAGATCTGTAGTTGCATAGTAGATGTTAGACTAGACCCGAGTCATGCCTATTTCAAAAACTACGAATCAGGATTATCTTAAGGAAAAATAAATGGATTCTACGGATATTTTCAAAAGACGGATCTTTCTTAAAAACACCGTAGCCTTTATTTTACTAAAAACCCTGATTCGTCTTATTTCAAATGGCATAACTGCATGACATATACATATTGGTGTTGATTATTTGATTTCCGCATATTCATGCTGTTCACATTGCTTTGCATATGTTTATGGCTACATTACTATCATGTTGCTAGGACACTAGCACCATTATCGATGATGTGTATGTTCCACGTACACTTACTTGCCGGCTCACACACTTCATCATCGATAATTGCCATGTCACTACACTGTAGTATTGTTACATTCAGGATACGGTCCTTGCATGACATACTTGTACACATACTCATTGTACACTTATATTTCTGCACATACTTACTGTATACTCATACTTGTACACATACTTGTTTGCACATACATAGATGATATTTCTAGATTGGGAAGCGCAAGATACTCTTTAAAACTGGTTCATTTTAAAAGAGCGGCTTTCCCCAATATGTGCATATCACGATTCCTTATTGCATGATACATCGATCTGCTTACATACTTTTATATGTCGCATCCATCATGCTTTCTGATTATACGCATTGAGATATGTTGTTTCCATGATATTTCTGGATTTGGGAACCGTGGCTATTTCAACTGAGAATATTTATTGTTTTTAAAACCCGGTTTCCTTTGATATGATATTTCAGTGCATCCACCATATGTTTTCTCGGTTCTGAGAGTGGCATATGAAACCCGATTCGAGGAGCGGTAGGCACCGTCTTCGGGTACATGGTGGACCCAGTAAGGTACCCCGGGGCAAGAAGACTCGTATATGTTAGACGGTGAGCCTGGCAGGGGAGCACTACCTACCGGTGATAGTATTTGGACTCGGCGGTTATCGTGGGGATACCGACCAGAGTATGTACGTATGATACGGCGAAATTTGAGGGTCGAAGCTGGGCACTCGGGTTTCGAGGGAGCGTATGATACGTACCTATCATAGCTAGTCTTGGGGACAGTGCCTGATAGATGAGGGTTTACGTGCCGATGCTAGGCACAGGTTTCATGATGATTTCCATGATTTTGTTTATATCCTCATATTTACATACATGATATTTATTGTCATTGGGTGATGGGTGGACGGGTTCCATGTTTATTGTCATTGGGTGATGGGTGGACGGGTTCCACGTTTATACAGACATGATCACATACAGACTGGATTTACATTGATCATACTTTATTTGTATATATAACAGGGTATGAGGGCACTGTTATATATACACTTACACCAATATTAGTGGAATGGGACGCTAATATATGTGTATTGATATTCATTTGATACTTCATCATATTTACTTCATGCGGACATACCTTATACTGATGACATGTTATTACCTGAGTACTTGGCACTACAAACATGTTTAGATGTTACATTGCCACCTTATCTGTAGGGTTACTAGGCACACTAACAAGGCTCTACAAGGCATCGACCATGCCAAAATTAAAATTTTATTTGCCGCGCAACCCTAAGCAAGATCGTTAACTAGAGTTTAAGCGAAACTAATGGCATGTAAACAACTTTACACTAAAGGGAATGCGATATACAACCTTTGTAGATCGGTCCTCCACTTCATTTGCCCCTTGTTGAAGTCCCTTCACTTCGACCAAGGTTCTCCCGGGCTCTTGCATGGCTTCACGACGCGAAGGATGTGATCTTGCTTGAAGTCTCCGAGGCCGAAGATGATCTACGTCGAGGGAATTCCGATTCAAGCTCCTACTTCACTAACTAGAGAATTAGTGAAGTAAACACCTTATACTAAAGTGCTAATCTAGTAGAGGATGGAGAAATTGGAAGTTGGTTCTCTTTAGAAATTTTTTTCTCACTTTGGATCATACCCTAGTTTTCTTTTTCCTTTTCACAATGAAGAAGAAGAAGTAAAGAAAGAGATGAGGATAATGATCATGTGATAAATCTAACCGTGGTGTGTGAGTATCATATACTAACTCTTGTAGAGCCATAACCATAGCTAACACTTATGGTTGGGTTAAGAAATATCTATGGTAAAAACAAACTCAAGTGGACTTAGTCAATGCATCCACAAGCTTCCACAAGCTTCATGCATTGATCTAATCCTCAACTTAATTTTGTAATTACTTAAAATATAAAAACCCAACATATTATATAGCATGGTGTAAGTCTCATACACCCAAGTCTAGTGTATCATCAACCATGATACAAAAGAAACCACTTTAATATATATATCACACATATATATATATATACAAGTGTTCACATGTGACAAAAACCCTAAAGTGAACAAGTGTTAGCAAGTGAAACTTAGTATATCTAATAAACAATTATACACTTAATTATTAAATCAACACTTGACTTAATAATCCGATCATATCTCATATAACCGGCTAACATCCATCGTATCAACTTATCGAATCAACACTTGATTTGATAACGCTGTCATATCATATATAACCAACCGATATAAAAAGTCGCGAGAATAGAATACGGTATCACATACTCGCATTTATTCTCGGTCTCGCACATATCATATACGTGCTCCTATTTCGTTTTGCCTGAGCCAGTAAAACCTCTATGTAGGACTCTAAAGACTCGTCAATACGCCGACAGTAGGTGATGATCACATCATGCACCCACAAGCCGTCAGCGGTACTAGCTGGACGTAACGGCTACCCGGGTATTGAGCGATCAGAAGATCAGCAAGCAAGCCCGCTCCAACTCCTGTGAAAGCCTGCCGGCAACACTTCCCGTACAGTCCGGTCTCCTCGTCTGATATGTCGCATATCAAGTCTAGGGGTGGTAAACGTCAGACCCCAATAACCGATAAGTCATGCCGATGTGAGGCTCATAACGGGTCGAGAAACTACTGGTAACACTTACCAGTAAATCTCTAATCAGCCCTGGCCAGGGACTTCCCTGTTACGGCCAGTCGAGCACAGCGCAACATCAACCCCCAATACCGGGAGAGACGAAACCCCTCCTATTGCTCATTGCCTCCATGTGACTCGGGACTGTATCCAAAAACCACCGTTTTGCACGCCCTCATGGACGTGGTAAGGTAGAAATCAAAGCACGGTGGGAATCACACAAGACTCTATGACGATCTCGGGTCTACAGACTAACCTGCACAAGTGTCACCAGAGAACTGCCATTTGACGTAAGGTATAATACCAGCTGGGAGTTCTCGGCGAGTCCGTCCAGTGTACCCAGTCTCCACTGAGCACCCGTATACCATCTCTGATGTCAAACTCCAATGGATATGGGATCATCCATCGCCAATTTCATGGGTCGAGAAGCGTATACGCTAGTCTACACTGGTATATCGATGCCCCATCTCGATACACCCACGACTAGGGACCTTGAAGGATGTACTTATGGACTACCATGTCCCTACCAGTATGATCCGCATCATAGTCCAGGTAGTCAAGTACACATCCTAAAGGCTTTACCAACATGTAACTATAAGACAGTATAAAGAGACAAGTATACATGTTAATGTAAAGAGCAACCAGATAGCATACTATCATATCGAGCAAGAAAGTCCTCTCTATATATGTCCAAGCATCCAATATAATATACATCATCTGTACAATACTGGCCTCTAGGGCATACATACAACTAACATTATCATGCTTCAGACGTACTCTTGTGGTTTATATTATACTGATCGTATTGACCTAGGATTATGTCTTGCATTCAGTTTTTTCTTATAGATATTTCTATTCACGAGTTGGCAACTCACCCCCGTTGTGCCACAGTTCTTGCAGGTTTTGCCGTACAGGTTCCATTGCGGCATTTCCGGCACACTGCTTCCTTGCGGGTGAATTGCATTTGGTAGGTGGGTTCTTTTGCATCAAGAACCACCATTGTACTTGTATTATTCATTGTATCTAGAATTCCATCAACCAAAAATTGTATATTATTTCAGACTTAGACACTAGTTATGCATTATTCGACTTCAGAGTCACGCTTAGCAGTATTACGGTTTTCATGCTTATTGGGTTTCTGTTGAGTTTTGATACTCGCCATTCGGCGTTGTATATTATATTGCTTGCGTGGTTGTGACCGTCGATTGACGAAGAGCTAGCTCCCGCTTGAGGATGCCTTTTATCATTGCATATATATATTGTTATTGCTGTACCCCGTTCGGGGCCAGTATTTACAAAAGAAACTCTGCCGAAATTTTTAGAAAAGACCGTACATTTTTAAAATGCATATTCGGCTTAGTTATTTAAAAACCTTGACTTTCAAACATGTTTTTCTTCACTTCTTTAAACCGGTTTTCTTTAATTACTCTTAAAATGGTTTTAGATTGCTGGGCTTTTGTCTTACTTGGATCAGATGGAGTCCTATAGACTTCATATGGTTCAATGGCCAGTCACGTGCTCTTTCGGATCGTGACACCTAGCCACCTCTCTCTCTCAATCTAAAACAAACTAGATATTTCTCACACAAATATCCTAGGCAAGGTTAGATTAAGGCATGGATTAATTAAGGTGTCATGGTCACTTAACAAGATTAACACTAACTAACCCTCAAATTAACATGCACGCGTGTGTGCAAACCATAAAAAATAATAATAAAATATTAATTAATTGTTATAAAATGTGAGGAAACCGATTTGGTAAACTTTTCCCTAAAAACCCGCATTAAAGCTTAATTAATACTAATCGCATTCTAAGGTGTTACAGTAAGAGGTAGGGACTTTAGAATCAAGTCAGCATATGACTCATTCTCCAACGTGGTCTCCAGGTCCTTGAGCTTTTTAATATAGCTAATCATTGTAGCGATGTGGTCCCCTACAGATGATCCAACAGCCAACCTCGCTTGAAGCAATTCTTTCGAGGTATCATATCCTGCGATACGAGATTGCTCTCCATATAAAACATTGTTATGGAGGAAGATGGATACTAAGTCCAACTTCTCGTGCTGCCTCTAGTATACACTATCAACTGAGGTCAATACGAGGTACTTGGCATTCACACTGTCTTTTTCCCTTTTCTTACAGTTATCAACATCTGTGACGGTGGAAACTGGACCTGGGACGGTGGGGCTTGAGTAGTAATGAGGTGGTCCAGCTTGTCATACGTAATGGACATCTGGAGTTGCCAGTCAATATAGTATAACTCAGTCATTTTATTATCTATCTCTAACCTAATCTGGTCACCTGATCGCTGCAATTAGGAGAGAGAGAGAAGAATACACTCAGCATGATACTTTTGCATGTTTAGATTGGTTTTTAATTTATCTAAACAGGATGGCTCCCACTGTTTCTCGAATCCTTCCTCAAACCACAAAAGAAGAACTAGTCTGGATTAATCTCACCATTCAATACTTGCTTAACCGTTCAGCCAAGCTAGTTTCGGTACTTCGAGGGAGGTTTTACGACGCTTTCGCGAAGTTCCTTAATTAAATAACCACTTTTCCCTGGAGGCGTAGCCCCGCTAACACTGTTTTAGACACCTACTTGGTTTCTAGCATTGATCGTTAAGTGAAAAATGTCCCGAGGAGTAGCGGATACTCACAATAAGATCGGGACCCAAATATCATTGTGTGATAATGCTAAAGGAATCCTACCAACATTATCAAACTCCAAATGGTATGCAGCACTAGCAAGTTTCAGTTTCTTTAGAAACTCCCGATATGGATTTTTGCCCCATGCTCTTATGACCTTGACTAAGGCCAACAAATCATAAGTCACATGTCAAGTTCTACCCGTCATTGTCCAGGTTAATTTGAACCCACACGTACATATCCTTGACTAAGGCTAACAAAGTAGTACGACTGTCCCAAACCAATGCATCTATCTATGCAACATATGAATACCCAGCAGCTACCAATCTCTATGCCTTGACTAAGGCCAACAAACATAGCTTGAATACTATTGAATATTCATATCAAATGACGGAGGGCTACAGATGGTTTTAGCGAAACCGTGAACGTAGCGAACTTGATATTATCGAAGGAACCTGATAGCTTTTAAAAATGAGTGGTTTAAGCTCCGCATTTAAAAGTCTCCTGTTTTAAAATAACCGAGTGGTTTTAAAATTTGTTCCAACGATTCAGCTTGGTTTGTTTTCTTTGCATTAATATAATGCAGTCCTATCAATTAACCTACCATTGCAGAAAACAACGAAAATACAACGTACGCTTATGCCATCCGCATTCGCCACGGGGCCCCGTCATCACCCATTAGGTTACTTAACTAACGACAGAGCGGAGGCTGGACTAGCGCGGATGCAAAACATAAGCAACGTTTATTATTTAATACATATATAATAATATCCATTCGTCAGATGCAATGATAGGCATTCTAGATCACAGATGAACAAATTGAATATACTAAGAATTCCGCGTTTCGTTTGAGCCTGTAACGAAAGACGGATTTCACGGTTGTGATGAATAGCCAAACCCCACCTTAGACCCCTACGGGTGCGACAAACTACCCGACAAATACCCGAAGTGAAGCAACCTCCCTGAACAAAGTGAGTAGGCCACTCAGCACTTCAAAGTACCCAGTAGTTTGTGCACCCCACCTAGGGTCTATCCTAGGAGCAAAAAACAGTAAAAGAAATAATACAACGGTGGCTACAACCTCAATCCGGATGTGCCCCGCAAAATAATATTACTTCACTTTACAAATTTATACATCGAATGAAAGAATGAAAACCCTCATCTCACATCCTCGGCTATTCATCCACGACGATCCAACAAATTCATATACACAAACCAACACAACATCACAGATATGTGCAACCCCGACTAATCGACGTATAGCAATTATTCGATGTTTACAAACACATATATATATATCATAAAGCTTGTAAAGTAACCATGACATTAGAATTCCGGACGAAATTAGCAAACTTAAACAATTTTCCAAGACTTGAAAATCCAATGCGCTAAAGTTCAAAAATTGATAGTTTTGAGCCAATCCTGGAGTCGAAACGAACTAGAAACCCGCCCGAACCTTAGCGGGAAGTTAGAGCATGAAATTAACATCGAGTCGGAGGGCCTAGATGGGGTACCCCACGCTCGATACCACCACGAGGTGGCAAGGGGGTGAGGCAGACCCGAAACTGCCCAAGGTAGGGCAGTTTCGGGTCCCCACCACCAAGACCACCTTGTGGTGGTCTTAGGGAGTGGTCCCAGCAATTCGATCCCCCCCGGGGTGTCCTTGGGGTGCGCACGCTCGACCCCATGGCTTCTCGGTTCAAACCGAGAGACCGCGGGGTGTGCAAACAACTCAAAACCTTACTTTTGAAACGGTTTTTGTCGACAGTTTTTCCGCGACAAAAACGGCGGAATTCTAACAACGATACAAGCTCTCTAAGGTTTATGAGAGGCTCTGATACCACTGTAAGTCGATGTCACGCACCCCATGTGTTCGCGGGGAGGCAGAATTTGCAAAAAATGATTTTTACGAGCTTCGCAACACCGACTAGAACCAATGATTGTTTATAAACTTTAGCTAGCAAACTACTAGAGGTTTAACTACTCGGATACGAAGTTATACCTCACGATACATGTCCTTCGGGTCTTCATCGCAGTCCTCCTCATCTACGTAGGCTCCAAGGATCGATCCAGAATGTAGCAACCTCCACGGCCTCCTCGAGTCGAAGACGATGCACCCGAGAGTCTATAGTCCGAGCTCCACCTCAAAACCGAGGTAACTAGAGCAATAAGCTTTCTAAACCTGATGTCCTAGGCGATGTAGAGTATGAAGATGGATTTATTTGTCTCTTGAAACCCTAATTTACTCAACTCCTGAGATCTTATGGGTTTTCTAGTGAGGAAGAAGAAGAAGAGCTAGCCTGAGAGCTCACTTGAGGAAAGAGAAAATATTTTGATAAATGAACATCCAAATGAAAATGAGATGGCTAACCTTGACATGACCACCTACATGGCATCCAAAAATATCTCACCAAAATATCTAGCTCACAAAAATATCCTTGTCAAATAGTCAACCCAAGTCAAGTGGTCAAGCCAAGTCAAAAGGTCAAACAAAGTCAAGTAGTCAAAACTAGTAGCCATGTCTCAATAATCATTTACAAAAATAAGAAATACTTTCCTCCACCTCATAATTGTTTTAATCAAGTAAATGGTCAAAACCCTAATGAGGTGTCTCCTTCTATGCTCCTCTCATCCGTATATACATACCTGCATTCGTGTTTCGAGAAACACGAATACAAAGAGACGAAACCGATCCATAAATATAATACTAGGATCCGGCTTAAACCAATGCCCACTAGTATTATCCGCCCGAACATCACACGCGCACAAGTGCACGTAAGTGATCGAAAACCTACCGTAAAACCATACGACCTCTACACCTTTTGCCCAGTGCAGGGAGACTCTCTATGTGGGACTCTAAAGACTCGACACTACACTGGCAGTGGGTTTAACCACATGCCGCAAGTGGTACTAGATGTACTTAACGGTCCCGAGGTAGATGTCGATAAGAAGGCCAATGAGGAAAACCCATCCGAACTCCTACTGAGCCTGAATGTGGCAATCTTTGTACAATCCGGTCTGTTCGTATAAGAGTATCGCATATAGGGCCTAGGGGGACGGTAAACGTCAGACCCTTAATAGCGGTATAAGTCGTGCCGGAGAGTAGACCAATACACCCTGAGAAACTACTGGAATACCTACCAGTAAATCTTGCTTGCCTTGGACAAGGACTTTGTGTAATGGCCTTCCGAACACAGCGCGATATCAACCCCCAATACCGGGAGAGACGAATCTTATCTAACCGCCACTGCCTCCAAGTGCTTTGGGACTGCACCCAACTAATACATGTTCGCACGACTCATTTGAGCCATGGTAGGGTAGTAATCAAAGTACAGTGGGAAGACACTCGAGGCGAAGTAGCAGTGTCAAGTCGACGGACTAAGCTGTACTGATGTCACCTGGGAACTGCTACCCGACGATTGGTATAATACCCACCAACAGTTCCCGACAAGTCTTGTCCAGTGTACTCATAACCTAATGAGCACCTGCATACTATCTCCAGTACGACGTACTAATGGCCATGGGACAGACCATCTCCCCTGCTGGGATGAAAAGCGTATACACTAGTCTACTCCGGAGTATCGATGCCCCGTCTCGATAATCCTACGACTAGGGACCTATATAGGATGTGCTTATAGACTACCTAGCCCCACTAGTGGACTACCATCACAACGCTGGTAATCGAGCAAAGATCCTAAGGGCTCTACCAATATGTATAAGAGATATGCTAAAAGAAACACATGCACATATTGAGGTAGAAACAAACCAGGTAGCATATTACCATTTTGAGCAAGACTGTTACTATATCCGTGTATATCCCAAGCTCCCATTAAGTAATATACAATCCAGTATGATACAATAATGGCCTCTAGGGCATATATCACTGACAATCCCTTCACCGGGAGTGGCCTCTTTAGCAAAACTAGTAAAAGCCTCAAAAACACTCCTTTTCAAAATCACTCTATTCTACAACGATATCAAGTTCATTACGCAAAAGATTTTCATAAAAACCTGTCGTAGCCCTCCGTCATTTCAGATAAGTACTACTTAGTATTCGTTCTATGTTTGTTGGCCTGCGTTAAGGCGTAGTGTGCAGTAGCTAACTAGTGCTTATCTGCTGCATACGATGGGATTGGATTAGGGTAGTCGTGCGACTTTGTTGGCCTGCGTCAAGGGTCGTGCGGATGAGTTTAATTCAATCATGAAATGTACGGGTTGAACTTGACTAGCGGACTATGGTTTATTGACCTGCGTTAAGGTCATAGGACGCTAGGGGCAGAATATTATCGGGAATTTCAAGTGTTGAAATTTGTAATGATATTGCATACCTTCTATGAGATAGTTGGATTCCGATACCTACTGCGAGTAAGAGTTACTCCTGAGAGAGTTTTACACATTACAATTAGCCGATCAAGTAGGTTTCTAGAAAGGTGTTAACGGGGTTACGCACCTGGGAAAACGAGGTTTATTTTAATTAGGTTCGTACGAAAGCACGGAGAACCTCCCTCAAAGTACCGACACTGGCCTGGCTGAAAGATTGGCGAACTTGTAGCGTGTAATTAATCGCGGCTAATCTTACCTTTTAGGGTTTGAAGGAAGATTTGATAAAACCAGTGGGAGCCATCCTGATTAGATAAACTAATAACCAATCTGATCTTACAAGAGTGCACGCAGAGTGTTTTCTTCTCTCTCTCTCCAGGTATGTAACATTTTCAAAATCGTTTAGGTGAAATTTCCGAAAATCGGTAAAATAACTGGTGTTTTCCGTAAAAACCGAGTTATAATTTGTTTTTCAAACTTAGACTTAAATATACCTATTCTAGATATGTAATTGCTAGTATTTGGTATTTAATGGGTCACTATAAATTGCTAGTTTACTAAAATATTTTCCGTAATTAATTATTTTAATTATTATTTTAAGCCTTCACTAATACATTTAATTAGTGATATTTACAAATCAGAATGGGTTAATACAAGTTTAGTGCAGCATGACACATATAAACACATATTTTAATATGTTCTTTCAAAGAAAAATATTTGGATGGTCCTAGTTTATTTGTATAGAAAAGATAAAGGGAAATTTGAAATAAAATAAAATAAAAATAGAATTATGTTGTATGTTGCATTATTGAGCTAAGAGAGGTTTTTCTTGACTTGGGAACTCGTACCCAAACCCACACTCACCTATTTCCACCCTTTGGCCAAGCCTAGGCAGCCTAAATCCCCAATTCCCCACATCAAAAGAAAAGAAAAGAATAAAGGAAAAAGAAAAAAAGGAATAAAGAAAAGGTATGGTGTTTAACTTGAGGTATGGACTTTTGTTGACTTCAAACCCCACACCTCACTCTCTCTCACCTCTCCCTCACACTTGGCCGAGCCCCTCCCCATTTCCAGCAGCAGCCCTCCCTCTCTAAACTCCTCTCTTCATCTCATTTCAACCTCAATTTCACTCAAAAAAATCTATACAAACTCCAAATCCAATCTTTACCCATTTTTCCTTGGCTACTCTAGTGTGGATCTTGGAGAAAAGAAGCAAGTTTGGGAGGCTAAGATGCATGTTTGATCTACAATCTTTGAGGTATAAATCCTAAACCCATAGTTAATTTGTTGTCCCATGCCTTTAAATAAATTTAATTAGGTATTTTAAGTGGTTTTAATTGCAAGTTTGAAATTCAAGATTTGGGTTTGGATTAAGTTAGGGGTTTTGGTCATTTGATTATGGTTGTGAGATGTAGTTTAACATATTACGGCATAAAAAATCTAAGCTAGTTGCTAGATTGTTAATTGATACATTTAAATTGTCCTAATTACATAATTTTGCAAACTAGAATTTTGGGTTTAACGGAAATAAGTGAGATTAAAATCTAGTCAATGGTTGTGTGACCTAATTAAGATATTTAGTGAGCATTATGGCCACTAGAATTGTTAAAACATCAAGTTTTGTACTAAAATGGTTAAAACAGGCTTACTCGGTTTTTGGAAATAAATCGATTTGATTAATTTTGAAGTTTTGATGAGTTACAACTTATTTCATATAATATTTAATGTGTAGTGAACACGCGATTGGCGCGATTGGGTTTTTGGTTTCGTAGTTGCCATGTATAGTGACCCTAGTTGTAGTTTGTGGGGTTGTCGCTGCGCGTTTCGTGCACCAAGTGTGTGCGCGTCTAGTTATTGCGCGTGGTTATCTTGTATCGTTTGTTTCCGCGACTATCATTATTTATCCTTTTAATTGCTTGTGTACGATTCTAGGATCGGGTTCAGAGGCATCGGATGTGGCGCGGAAAAAGACAAAGCGGAGATCGGATCAGATTAGCCGAGGCATCCAGGTGAGTAGATGTATATCTAAGGGGGAAGTCGGGTGGATGGCGTATAGCATCCCCGTAGTTTCGTAGTGTAGTATATGAATATGTTATATATATAATTATGTGTATAGTGATACGTGGATCATTAGCAAGAACGGCCTTAGGAGATCATGGGTTAGTTTTAGCGTATTTTGGAAGATAGGTTTGTTAATAAGTTTCCTAGTTCCGAAAACCTAGGGTTAAGGTTGACACACACACACACATGCGCACACACGTGATATGTTTGGGTGTATATGTTTATATGTATGTATATATATATATATATATATATATATATGAGGATGCGTTGGTACACACACACACATATATACATATACGTAGACACGGATGATGAGGATAGTATCTGATACTTGGAGATGAGTCGATGTGATCGGGCATAATGCCGTGAGATCGGTTATGTGTTTTGTGTCGTGTTATGATATACGACATGATATTATAGTGGATCGATAGGCGATGTCTTTTTATTCACACGCGGATATATATTTGATGGTATCGGAATGTACTAGACTGTAGAACAGTACCCCTAATTCAGGATATTGTGATAATGATACCATACGAATATTGAGGTAAATATGATATTTGACCCATACCCCGATTTTGGGATGCTGTACGACGGATTTTACCGTACGAGGTATAAATATGATGATTGATCTGCACTCTTGACTCGAGGATGTCGTATTATATATTTTATCGTACGTGACGCTATTGAGGCGGGATCACCGACTAATAGATATATCGACCCGGACTTAAGTGGATTTCCTTACCCTTTCATTTGGTCTCTTAGCTTGTCCTGTAGTTTACTTGGTAGATGTTAGACTGGGCTCGAGTCATACTTATTTTGAAAACTAACGAATCGTGAGTATTTTAAAGACAGGCCGAGGGATACTACGGATTCTTTTAAAGGATGTACCTTTTCTTAAAAAACCGTAGCCCCTATTTTCTAAAAACCACGATTCGTGCTATTTCAAATGTCAACACTGTATGACTCGTAGATAAAAATGTATATTCTTCATTGTTGCGATTAATATTCATTCTCCGTTTAATTCATGTTGTCCTCATCGCATTGCATGCTTATACCTGCGTTTTCTTTAGTCATTATGAACCTTATTGTCAGGACACCAGCACCATTACCGATGATGCGTATGCTCCACGTATACTTGCTTGCCGGCTCACACACATCATCATTGGTAATTTCCATGTCATGTCCACTTTAGAGAATATTACCTCATGGATATAACTGCTAGTTGATAGTTCCGATATATAATTACTATGCTAGTTTAAATATTGCATTCTTTGCTTAAATACCATGCATATATATGTATTCATTTGTCATGCGAAATTATGGGGCTTTATGCCGGTAATTCATTGTTTATTGACTCTCGATTTTAGGATTTCGATTTTCCATGAGATTTCTGGATTTGGAGAAACCGCAAGGATTTCATAACTCATTATCAATTCTAAAAATAGAAATTGCGGTTTTCTCGTGATATGATGTGAGCGGTGTCTACCATGAGTTTTCTCGGCTCTTGAGCGGTATCATACACCCGATTCGAGGAGAAGGAGGAACCGTCTGCGGGTGCATGGTGGACCCGGTGCGGTACACTGGGATAAGATGGTCGCAGATGATAGCGTTGAGCCCAGCAGGGGAGCACTATCGACCGATTATTTGTGACACGGAGGATATCCAGAGGATACCGACGTAGTCGTGAGATTTGATTATATGGGCCAGTCCGGATTGCCGGAGCCCGAGATATTGAGATTTGATGGTATGGGCCAGTCCGGATTGCCGGAGCCCGAGATATTGAGATTTGATTATATGGGCCAGTCCGGATTGCCGGAGCCTGAGATATTGAGATATAGGGATATATGTTTTCTGTCGATGCTTGACACAGATTCTCTGTTGATTTCATTAATGATACTTCAGTATTTATACAGAAATCTCACTGAGATAAGAAAACAGTTTTCTCGTACAAGATGTATTTTACTTTCATTCTTAATGCATTCGTACATCATATATATGACATGTTGCTACCTGAGGCACTGTCATGGGCACTTGGTATTTCACTTATGGTTAGATAATTACCCTTGCCTTTATTAGATGTTTCGGGTTGTATTTTTATGAGGATATTATCGTATGACCTAGGAGAGAGTCATACATGCGATTTCTTCTCGGTGATGTTTTCTTCTCACGAGTTAGCAACTCACCCCCGTTGTGCCACAGTTTCTTGCAGGTTTTGCTGTACAGGTTTCGTTGCGTCTTGCTAGCACACTACTACCTTCCGGGTGATTGCTTGGGTAGGTGGGTGTTAGTGTATATTCCCTAGGGGCCATTATTGTATCATACTAGCTTGTATATTACTAATAGAAGCTTGGGATATTCACAGTTGTATTAACAGTCTTGCTCAACATAGTAGTATGCTACTTGGTTTATATCTATCTTAATATATGTATATGTTTCTTTTAACATATCGCGAATACATATTGATAGAGCCCATAGGATCTTACTTGACTACCAGCGTTGTGATGGCAGTCACACTAGTGGGGGCTGGGTAGTCTTTAAGCACATCCTTTTTCAGGTCCCTAGTCGTAGGATTATCGAGACAGGGCATCGATACTCCGGAGTAGATTAGTGTGTACGCTTCTCGTCCCAGCAGGGGAAATTGTTTGTCCCACAGCCATTAGTACGTTGTACTAGAGATAGTATGCAGGTGCTCGCTGGGTTACAAGTACACCGGACAAGACTCGCAAGGAACTATTGGTTGGTATTATACCCGTCGTCAGTTAACAGTTCCCAGGTGACATGAGTACAGCATAGTCCGTAGACTTGACATTGCTGCTTCACCTCGAGTGTGTTCCCACTGTTCTTAGATTGCTACCCTACCACAGCTCGACTGAGTCATGCAAACAGGTAGCAGTTGGGTGCAGTCCCGAAGCACTTAGAGGCAGTGGCAGTTAGATAGTATTCGTCTCTCCCGGTGTTGGGGGTTGATATCGCGCTATGTTTGGAGAGCCATTACGCAAGGTCCATGGCCAGGGCAAACGAGATTTACTGGTAGGTATTCCAGTAGTTTCTCAAGGTGTAATGGGCTTCACTCCGACACGACTTATACCGCTATTAGGGGACTGACGCTTGCCGTGCCCCAGGCCCGATATGCGATAGTCCTAGACGAACAGACCGGACTGTACGGAGATTGTCACATCAGGCTCAGTAGGAGTTTGGATTTCCTCATCGACCTTCTTATCGACATTTACCTGGAGACCGTTACGTACAGCTAGTACCGCTTGCGGCCTATGGTTAAACCCACTGCTAGCGTAGTGTCGAATCATTAGAGACCCACACAGAGAGCTTCCCTGCTTCAGGAGAAACGATATAGAGGTCGTATGGTTTTACGACAGGGTTCGGACATATTTGTGTACTTGTGCATGTATGATGTTCGGACAGATTATACTAGCGGGCTTTGGTTTAAACCAGATTCTAGTATTGGATTATTGGATTTATGCAGTCTCGGTATATCCGTGTTTTTTGTAAATACGGATGGGAGGGGCATTCTCATAATTAGTCGAGAAGCTTCTAGAAGATTGGTGACTCATTTAGTTTTAATTAATTAATGAATTAAACTTAATGAGGTGGAGAGGTGATGTGTAATTTTCATTAATTGCACCATGAGTCATGAGGTGATTCACCTCAAGGTAATTAACGAAGCATGGTTGTTAATTATATTTATTATTGTTTAGATAATTTTTTATGCTTCATTATTTATCCAAATGACTTAAGATTCAATTCATTATCATATATACATTCTCTCTCCTCAAGCTCCCATCTTCTTCATCCTAATCCTAATCCTCTCATGTGTTGAGAACCCTAGGGTTAGCAAGACTAATATATCCTTAATCTATCTCTATATCCTCTAGGTCACTTAGATTACCAATCCTAGCCACTTAGTTATCTCAAGTTAGAGGTTAAAGCATGAAGAAGGAACTCTCGGGTGGATCTTCTATTACATCGAGGTGGCCGACGAGGAGGTGAACAACAAGAACAAGAAGAACTAGTATCTTGAGGTATAATCATCTATCATAGTAGTTTAGTACTTCAAGATAGTTTGTTAGTTAGGGTTTAGCAAAGATCCGTTTGATAGTCGATGTTACTTTAAACAAAATGATTGTTTTTTCTATTCCGCCTCCCCGCATCTTATGGGGTGTGTAATGTTGACTTACAGTGGTATCAGAGCCTAGCTAAACCATAACTAACATGTTAGCAAAGTCATTAGAAATTCGATCGCAATTTAATCCCGAAAAAACGACATTTTCACCAAGTTTCTGCCGATTTTAAATTAGGGTCTAAATTTTTTTTTTAGGGACCTTAAAAATACAAGCAGGGTTTTTTAAGAATTGTGAAGAAATTTGGGACCGTTACTTGTCCAAACCGCCGTGGAACCATGGCCGATCCAAGCGATCCGCCGCGGATCCGCTGCCGAGTTGACACCGAGTCAACCCAAATTTGCTCAGTTATTCTTCTGTGTTGTTGTTGTGTTTTCTGGGATATTTTGTTTCTGCTTAGGTTTTATGTGCAAAGAGAATTATTTGGAGTAAATTCATATGTGGTGCTTGATCGAAATTCTAAGAGCTTTGGCTAACTGGATTATATCTGTGTTGTGTTTAATGTGTTCGTAAACCTCCCCTAATTGCTACTATGTCGATTAGCAGGGGGTTGCACATTTCTGTAATGGTTACTTTATGTTTGTGAATATGAACTTGTTGGATTGTCGTGAATGGATAGCCGGGGATGTGAGACGAGTGTTTCTTTCATTCATTTATAAATTGTAAATTGTTGTAATATTCTTTTGCGAGGCACATCCGGGTTGAGATTGCAGCCAACGTTGTATTATTTCATTTACTGTTTTCTGCTCCTAGGATAGACCCAAGGTGGGGTGCACAAACTACCGGGTACTTTGAAGTGCTCAGTGGCCTACTTACGTCGTTGAGGGAAACCGCTTCACTTTGGGTACTTGACGGGTAGTTTGTCGTACCCGTAGGGGTCTAGGGTAGGGTTGGCTATTCATCACGACTATGTAATCCGTCTTTCATTGCAGGCTCAAAGGAAATGCAGATTTCTAGAATATCCATTATGTTCATCTGTAATCTGGAATGCCTATTATTGCGTCTAACGAATGTACAATATCTATATATGATATCTAGTAGGCATTGCTTATGTTTTGCATCCGCGCTAGCCCAGCCCCCGCTCTGTGGTGAATGCGGATGGCATAAGCGGACGTTGTATTTTCATTATTTTATGCAATGATAGGTAAATTGATGGCACGCATTATATTAATGCAAAGAAAATATCGTTAGGAACAATTTAAAAGAAACCACTCGGTTATTTTTAAAACAGCAGATTTTTAATTGCGGAGCTTAAACCACTCCTTTTAAAAGCTATCAGGTTCCTTCGATCATATCAAGTTCACTACGTTCACGGCTTTGCCAAAACCATTCGTAGCCCTCCGTCATTTCAATTGGGTATTCAGTAGTATTCAAGCTATGTATTTTGACCAATGCCAAGGCATAGTGTTTGGTAGCTGCTGGGTATTCATCTGTTGCATAGATAGATGAGTTGGTTTGGGACAGTCTTACTACCATTTTGCCAACGTCAGGGGTATGTACGGGTGGGTTCAAATTAACAAGATAATGATAGGTAGAACTTGACATGTGACTTATGACATTTTGGCCAATGTCAAGGTCATAAGAGCATGGGGAAAAAATCTACATCGGGATTTTCTAAAGAAACTGAAACTTGCTAGAGTTGCATACCATTTGGAATGTGAGAATTTTTGTAGGATTCCTTCAGCTTTATCACACAATGATATTTGGATCCCGATCCTACTGTGAGTATATGCTACTCATCGGGAGATTCTTTCACTTAACGATCAATGCTATAAACCAAGTAGGTGTCGAGAAAGGTGTCAGTGGGGCTACGCCCCCAGGGAAAAGAGGTTAATTAATTAAGGAACTTCGCGAAAGCGTCGTAAAACGTCCCTCGAAGTATCGACACCGGCCTGGCTGAAGGGTTAAGCAAGTATTGTACGGTGAGAATAGTCCTGACTAGTTCTTCTTTTTTGGTTTAAGGAAGGATTTGAGAAACATTGGGTGCCATCCTGTTTGAATAAATTAAAAACCACTCTAAACTTGCAAGAGCATCATGCTAAAGTGTTTCTTCTCTCTCTCCTAATTGTAGCGACCCAGAACATGACGGGCCTTAAGTTATTATTAGATAAAAATATTTTGACAGGGCCAAACTATAAAGATTGGTTCAGGAATGTCAAGATGGCAATCACCTATGACAAATTGGGGTATGTCCTTACTACTAAAGCCCCTGCCGTCCCAGGTCCAGAATCCAGTGTCGCGGATAAGGAAATCCGCAAGACCTTGGAGTTAGACTGCGCGAAGGCCAAATGCATCATGCTTTCTTCTATGGATAATTAACATCAGAGGAGGCACGAGAATATGGATCTTGAAGCCATATTTCACTAAACGAAGGAACTGTATGGAGAGCAATCTCGTATAGCTAGATACGAGACCTCGAAGAACTTATTTCAGTCGAGGCTGGCCGTCGGATCATCTGTATGGGAACATGTCCTTAAGATGATTGGCTACATTGAGGAGCTCTGGTACCTCGAGACAACATTAGAGAACGAGCTGTATACAGACTTGGTTCTTCAGTCCCTTCCTTCCACCTACGCCCAGTTAATCTTGAATTTCAATATTCAAGGTAAAGAAGTTGAACTTCCAGAACTCCTTAACATGTTGAGGAGTGTAGAGGGCACCTTGCAGAAAGAAAGGGAAACACCCGCTATGTTTGTTTGTGGTGCTTCCTCTTCCAGGTCCAAGGCAAGGACCAAAGGAAGGAAGAAGAAGGCCGCTACCAAACCAAGAGGTGGTATTGGTAAGGTGGGAGTCAAGGGAAAGACAAAGGTTGCGGTGCCGGTAGTAGCAAAGGACGATTGCTTCCACTGTCGTAGGAAAGGCCATTGGAAGAACGATTGCAAAGCTTGGAATGCCAACCCGAGGCAAGTTGTGGCTTCGGCTTCAGGTGTGTTTGTAATTGAAAATTGTCTGTCAATCAACTCTACTTCCTGGGTATTGGATACCGGATCAGGATCTCATATATGCAATTCATTGTAGGCACTGAGAAGCCATAGAGTACTGAAGGCTGGTGATATCACCCTCCAGGTTGCTAAGGGAGCGAGCGTGGATGTTGTGTCTGTAGGGGATTATCACCTTGGATTGACGAGTGGACATATTTTGGTTTTGCGCAACTGTTTTTATGTACCTAGTTTAACGTGTAATATCATATCTGGATCGTTGTTATCAAAATAAGGTTATGATTTCACGTTTGTAAGCGATTTTGTTAACATCCACCTTAATCATGGTTTGATTGGGTCCGGTGCACTAGATAACAGTATATACGTGTTAAAGCAATTACAGATTTTCAATATCCAGAACACACTAAAAAGAAAGTCTCCAGATATAAATCAGGCTTTCTTATGGCATTGTAGACTAGGTCACATCAATGAGACAAGGTTAACTAAGTTACAAAAAGAAGGATATTTGGATCCGTTCGAATATCAATCTTATGCCACTTGTCAATCATGTCTCAAAGGAAAGATGACAAAGACTCCATTCACTGGACACGGAGTAAGAGCGAGCGAGCTCTTAGGACTCATACAAAGCGATGTATGTGGTCCAATGTCTACACATGCAAGAAGCGGTTTTTCATATTTCATTACTTTTATGGATGATTTCTCTTGGTATGGATTCATTTTCTTGATGAAAAATAAATCTGAAGCCTTTGAGAAATTCCGAGAATATAAGAATGAAGTAGAAAACGATTCCGGCAAAAGTATAAAGACACTGAGATCTGATCGAGGTGGTGAATACTTAAGTGTCGAGTTCCTGGGTTACCTAAAAGAGAATGGAATTCTCTCTCAGCTTACTCCTCCATACACTCCACAACATAACGGTGTATCGAAAAGACGGAACCGAACCTTATTGGATATGGTACGTTCCATGATGAGTAATTCTGAGTTACCGCGATCTTTCTGGGGCTATGCACTAGAATCAGCAGCATATCTTTTGAACAGGGTTGCTACCAAGATTGTTCCTACCACACCATATCAGATGTGGAGTGGGAAGAAACCCTAGCTTCAGTATCTCAAGATATGGGGATGTCCAGCGTTTGTTAAAAAAAAGCATGCGGACAAACTCGAGGCACGCTCAGTACAGTGTAAGTTTGTGGGATATCCAAAGAACTCCAAGGGGTATTTTTTCTATTACGCATAGGAACAAAAGGCTTTTGTTTCTCGTAATGCCCATTTTCTAAAACAACAGTTTTTAGAAAAGGAAACAAGTGGGAGCATAATAGAACTGGAAGAAATTCCTGAACCACAAGCTACTACGGAAAGCTTGGTAGAACGAGAAGTTCCAGAAGAACAGGACATTCCCGTAACCCTCAGCAGGAGTAGTAGGCCAGCTCATCTGCCTGAGAGATAATACGGTTTTCTCATAGACGTCGATAGAGAGGATTGCGTCGTTGATAATGATGAACCTACTAGCTTCCAGAAGGCCATCCAAAGCGGCGACTCAGTAAGATGGCTGGATGCAATGCGGACCGAGATGAAGTCCATGTACACCAACAAAGTATGGACTTTGGACTTTGCTCCAGATGCGGTAAAACCCATAGGATGCAAGTGTTAGTTATATGTATACCCTAGAGGCCATTACTGTACATTGGATGTATATTGTAGTGGATGCTGGGACATATATAGGTAGGACTTTCTTTCTCGACATGATAGTACGCTATCTGGTTGCTCTTTATCTTAACATGTATATTTTCTGTCTCTCTGTTACATGTTGATAAAGCCCTTAGGATGTGTACTCGACTTCCAGGACTATGATGAAGATCATGCTAGTGGGGCCTGGATAGTCCATGAGTAAATCCTTCAATGTTCCTAGTCGTGGGAATATCGAGACGGGGCATCGATATTCCAGAGTAGACTAGCGTATATCCTCTCGACCCATGTGATGGGCGATGGATGATCCCATATTCATTGGTGTTTGACATCAGAGATGGTATGCGGGTGCTCAGTGGAAACTGGGTATACTGAACGGACTCGCCGAGAACTCCCAGATGGTATTATACCTCACGTCAGATGGCAGTTCTCAGGTGACACTGGTACAGCTTAGTCTGTTGACCCGAGATCGTCATAGAGTCTTGTGTATCTCCCACTGTGTTTTGATTTCCACCCTACCACGGCTCTACTGAGTCATGCAAACAGGTGGTTTTTGGGTACAGTCCCAATTCACATGGAGGCAATGAGCGATAGGAGGGGATTCGTCTCTCCCGGTATTGGGGGTTGATGTTGCGCTATGCTCGACTGGCCATAACTGGAAATCCCTGGCCAGGGCTGCTGTGATATACTGGTATGAGTTATCAGTAGTTTCACGATTGTTATGGACCTTACGTCGGCATGACTCATCAAGCTACTGGGGTCTGACGTTTACCACCCCTAGGCGAGATATGCGACATATCAGACGAACAGACCGGACTGTACGGTATGTATTACTGGTTGGATTCACAGGAGTGTGAGCGGACTTGCTCGTCGATCTTCTGATCGCTCAATACCCGGGTGGCCGTTGTTAGTGTTTATGCCCTAGAAGGCCATTACTGTATCATACTAGCTTGTATATTACTTAATGGAAGCTTGGGATATTCACATGTATATAACAGTCTTGCTAAACATGGTAGTATGCTACTTGGTTTTTCTATCTTAATATGTGAGTGTACGTATTGATAGAGCTCTTAGGATCTTGCTTGTCTACCAGCGTTGTGATGGCAGTCACACTAGTGGGGGCTGGGTAGTCTACAAGCACATCCTTATTCAGGTCCCTGGTCGTTGGATTATCGAGACAGAGCATCGATACTCCGGAGTAGACTAGTGTGTACGCTTCTCATCCCAGTTGGGGAGATGGTCTGTCCCACAGCCGTCAGTACGTCGTACTGGAGATAGTATACAGGTGCTCGTTAGGTTACGGGTACACCGGACAGGACTCACAGGGAACTGTTGGTTGGTTTGATACCAGTCGTCAGTGAACAGTTCCCAGGTGACATGAGTACAGCGTAGTCCGCAGACTTGACACTGCTACTTCGCCTTGAGTGTGTCCCACTGTTCTTAGATTGCTACCCTACCACGGCTCAAAGGAGTCGTACAAACAGGTAGCAGTTGGGTGCAGTCCCGAGCACTTGGAGGCAGTGGCGGTTAGACAGGATTCGTCCCTCCCGGTATTGGGAGTAGATATCGTGCTGTGTCAGAGAGCCATTACGCAAAGTCCCTGGCCAGGGCAAGCGAGATTTGCTGGTAGGTTCCAGTAGTTTCTCAGGGTGTAATGGGCTTCCCTCCGACACGACTTATACCGCTATTAGGGGACTGACGCTTGCCGCCCCCTAGGCCCGATATGCGATAGTCTTGGACGAACGGACCGGACTGTATTGAGATTGTCACATCAGACTCAGTAGGAGTTCGGATGGGTTTCCTCATCGGCCTTCTTATCGACAACTACCTGGGGACCGTTACGTACAGCTAGTGCCGCTTGCGGTCTGTGGTTAAACCCACTGCCAGCGTAGTAGTCGAGTCTCTAGAGTCCCACACAGAGAGTTTCCTACTCCAGGAGAAACAATATAGAGGTTGCATGGTTTTGCGACAAAGGGTTCGGACGCATACGTGCGTTTACGCGCGTACGACTTTCGGACAGTTTTTACCAGTCGGCTTTGGTTTAAGCCAGTTACTGGTATCCGGTTATTGGATTTTTACAGTCTAAAGTTTTTCCGTATTTTTACGGATCGGAGGGCGTTCTCGTAATTGTTCGAGAAGCTTCTAGAAGATGGTGACTAAGGAGGGTTATGTGTCATATTCATTAAATGAGGTTGTGAGTCATGGTGGTGATTCATTCATTTCATTAATGCACATTTATTGCTTAATGACTCATGCTAATGAATCACCACTAGATATTTTATGAAGCATGATTTATCATCACTCTTTATTCTTTTCTCATTATTAGAAAATGCTTCATAATATATTATGATAGACTCTCTCTCATTTCATTATCATATCTCACATTCTCTCTCCTCAAGCTCTCATCTTCAAACCCTAATCCTTACACCTCATGAGTTGAGATCAAAGGATTAGTTAGACTAAACAATCCATAACCATCACTCTATATCATCCTTTCATCTTTGATTAGCAATCAAAGTTGATTAGTTACCTCAAGTTAGAGGTTTAGCTTGGAGTTTTGCTCTCGGGTGGATCGTCTACTACCTAGAGAAGGCCGAAGAGAACAAGGAGATCGTAAAGACGAAGGACTAGTATCGATAGGTATAATCCCTTAACACTATAGTTTAGTATAGCTATGTGTTCGGTTATTAGTTGTTTAGCTTCGATTTAAGCGGTTAGTCGATGTTCGTTCTTTAAACTTGATCGTTTTTTGAAAATTCCGCCTCCCCACAAGTACTGGGGTGTACTACATCGACTTACAGTGGTATCAGAGCCTCGCTAAACACTAAATAACTTGATTGCAAATTTGTACGAATTTCGAACGGAAAAACGAAGCCGGAAAACCCTAAAAGTTACAAGTTTCTGTCGAATTTAAAATGATGTCCTAAAATTGTTCAGGTGATCTCAGAAAGCTTGTAAAGGGTCCAGAAGAACACCCAAGAAATTAGAGCCCATGAATCGGCTAAAGTGCCGCGGAAGGGCGGCGGATCGCACCGATCCACCGCGCTTCCGCGGCCGAGTTGCCGAGTCATGGACTCGTATTTCTTGTGTGGGTCCTCTCTGGTATTTGAGGTTCTCTGGAATGTTTAATTATTGCTCAGGTTACTGTTTAACAGAGCAGATTTTGGAGCAATATTGATGTTGTTTATTCGATCGAAATTGTACAGTATTTGCATATGGATTATATCTGTGATTGTTTAATGTGTTCGTAAACCTCCCCTAACTGCTAGTATGTCGGTTGGCAGGGGGTTGCACATTTCTGAAATGGTTATATCTGTTTGTGCATATAAACTGTATTGGACTGTTGTGGTGTATAGCCGGGGTTTGCAATGGGTTATTGTTTAATTCATTTGTTGTAAATGTAAATTGTTGTAATATTATTTTTGCGGGGCACTTCCAGGTTGCGGTTGTAGCCACCGTTGTATTATTTCATTTTACTGTTTTTGCTCCTAGGACTGACCCAAGGTGGGGTGCACAAACTGCCGGGCGGGTAGTTTGCCGTACCCGTAGGGGTCGAGGGTGGGGTAACGGCTATTCATCACAACTGTGTAATCTGTCTTTTCTTGCAGGCTCAAAAGAAATACAGATTGCTTGCAAATCCAATATTGTTTATCTGTGTTCTGGAATGAATATCATTGCGTCAGACGAATGTAAAATATCTATATATATTGTAGCTATTTAGACGTCACTTATGTTTTACACCCGCGCTAGCCCAGCCCCCGCTCTGTCGTTAGTTAAGTAACCTAACGGGTGATGACGGGACCCAGTGGCGAATGCGGATGGCATAAGAGGACGTTGTATTTTCGTTGTTTTCTGCAATGATAGGTTAATGATGGGACGCATTATCTGTAATGCAAAGAAAACAAACCAAAGTTTAAATCGTTGGAACAGTTTAAAAGAAACCACTCGGTTAATTTTAAAACAGATATTTTTAAATGCGGAGCTTTAACCACTCCTTTTAAAAGCTATCAGGTTCCTTCGGTTATATCAAGTTCACTACGTTCACGGTTTCGCCAAAACCATTCGTAGCCCTCCGTCATTTCATCTGGGTATTCAGTAGTATTCAAGCTATGTATTTTGACCTAACGCCAAGGCATAGTGTTTGGTAGCTACTGGGTATTCATTTGTTGCATAGGTAGATGTAGTTAGTTTGGGACAGTCGTATTATCATTTTGGCCGAACGTCAAGGATATATACGGATGGGTTCAAATTGACAAGATAATGATGGGTAGAACTTGACATGTGACTTATGACATTTTGACCTAACGCCAAGGTCATAAGAGCATGGGGCAGAAATAAATATCGGGAATTTCTAAAGAAACTGAAATTTGCAAAGAGATGCATACCATTTTGAGTTTGATGAATGTTGGTAGCATTCCTACAACATTATCAGACGATGATATTTGGATCCCGATCCTACTGTGAGTATATGCTACTTATCAGGATATTCGTCACTTAACGATCAATGCTATAAACCTAGTAGGTGTCCAGAAAGGTGTCAGCGGGGTTACGCCCCCAGAGAAAAGAGGTTATTTAATTAAGGAACTTCGCGAAAGCGTTGGAAAACCTCCCTCGAAGTATCGACACTGGCCTGGCTGAACGGTTAAGCAAGTATTGTACGGTGAGAATAGTCCTGGCTAATTCTTCTTTTATGGTTTGAGGAAGGATTCGAGAAACAGTGGGAGCCATCCAGTTTAGATAAACTAAAAACCACTCTAAACTTGCAAGAGCATCATGCTAAAGTGTTTTCTTCTCTCTCTCCTAATTGCAGCGACCCTGAAAATGACTGGACTTAAGTTACTTTTAGAAAAGAATATACTGACTGGGCCAAACTATAAAGATTGGCTGCGGAATGTCAAAATGGCCTTGACCTATGACAAACTGGGGTACGTCCTCACCGCTACGGCACCTGCTGTCCTTGGTCCCAAATCCAGCAATGCGGATAAGGAAATCCGCAAAACCTGGGATTTAGATTGCGCGAGAGCCAAGTGCATCGTGCTTGCCTCTATGAACAACGAACATCAGAGGAGGCACGAGGATATGTCTCTAGATGGCATATTTCTCCATACAAAGGAACTTTATGGAGAGCAATCTCGTATTGCTAGATACGAGACCTCGAAGAAATTATTTCGAGCGAGGTTGGCTGTCGGGTCATCGGTAGGTGAACATGTCCTACAGATGATCGGCTATATTAAGGAGCTCGCAGACCTTGGGACGACTTTGGATAATGAGCTCTATACAGACCTTATTCTCCAGTCCCTTCCTCCCACCTACGCCCAGTTTATCCTCAACTTCAACCTTCAAGGAAAATAAGTTGAACTTGCGGAACTCCTGAACATGTTAAGGAGTGCAGAGGGCACCTTACAGAAGGTAAGGGAAACACCCGCTATGTTTGTTGGCGGTTCATCTTCTTCAGGGTCCAAGGCTAGGGCCAAAGGAAGGAAGAAGAAGGCCGCACCCAAACCTAGAGGAGGTGTTAGTAAGGTGGGAAAGAAGGGAAAGAAAAAGCTTGCAGCACCGGTAGTTGGCCAGGATGAGTGCTTCCACTGTCACAGGAAAGGGCACTGGAAGAAGGATTGCAAGGCGTGGAACGCCAAGAACCAGGAACCGAAGCAAGCTGTGGCTTCGACTTCAGGTGTGTTTGTAATTGAGAATTGTCTGTCAATCAACTCTACTTCCTGGGTATTGGATACCGGATCAGGATCTCATATTTGCAATTCATTGCAGGCACTGAGAAACCGTAGGGTGCTGAAGGAAGGTGATATGATCCTCAGGGTTGCTAACGGAGCTAGCGTGGGAGCTGCGTCCGTCGGGGATTATCACCTAGGATTGACGAGTGGACATATTTTGGTTTTGCATAACTGTTATTTTGTACCAAGCTTAACGTGTAATATCATATCAGTTTCCTTGTTATCAAATAAAGGTTATGATTTCACGTTTGTAAGAGATGTTGTTAACATCCACCTTAATCATGGTTTGATTGGGTCCGGTACTCTAAATAACGGCATATATGTTTTAAACCAACTCCAAATTTTCAATGTCCAGAACACACTAAAAAGAAAGTCTCCAGATTTAAATAAAGCTTTCTTATGGCATTGTAGACTGGGTCACATCAATGAGAGAAGGTTGACTAAGTTGCATAGAGAAGGATATTTAGACACGTTCGAATATCAATCTTATGACACTTGTCAATCCTGTCTCAAAGGAAAGATGACAAAGACTCCATTTACTGGACAAGGAGTAAGAGCGAGCGAGCTCTTAGGACTCATACACAGTGATGTATGCGGTCCAATGTCTACACATGCGAGAGGTGGTTATTCCTATTTCATTACTTTCACGGATGATTACTCAAGATACGGATTCATTTATCTGATGAAACATAAATCCGAGGCTTTTGAGAAATTCCAAGAGTATAAGAATGAAGTAGAAAACCAAACCGGAAAAAGTATTAAGACACTAAGATCTGATCGAGGTGGAGAATACTTAAGTGCCGAGTTCCTAGGTTACCTAAAAGAGAAAGGAATTCTCTCTCAGCTTACTCCTCCATACACTCCACAGCATAACGGTGTATCGGAGAGAAGGAATCGAACCCTATTGGATATGGTACGATCCATGATGAGTAATGCTGAGTTACCGCGATCTTTCTGGGGTTATGCGCTAGAATCAGCGGCATATCTTTTGAACATGGTTCCTACCAAGACTGTGCCTACCACTCCATATCAGATGTGGAGCGGGAAGAAACCCCATCTACAGTATATAAAGATTTGGGGATGTCCAGCTTTTGTTAAAAAGCAGCATGTGGACAAGCTCGAGGCACGATCAGTAAAATGTATGTTTGTGGGATATCCAAAGCACTCCAGGGGATATCTTTTCTATTACGCAGAGGAACAAAAGGTGTTTGTTTCTCGTAATGCCCATTTTCTAGAACATCAGTTTTTAGAAAAGGAATCAAGTGGGAGCGAAATAGAACTGGAAGAAATTCCAGAACCACAAACTGCTACTGAAAGTTTGGTAGAACCAGAGGTTCAAGAAGAACAGAACATTCCCGCACCCCTCCGCAGAAGTAGTAGGCCGTCTCATCCGCCTGAGAGATACTACGGTTTTCTCATAGATGGGGATAGAGAGGATTGCATCATAGATGATGATGAACCTACTGACTTCCGGCAGGCCATCCAGAGCGGCGACTCGGTACGATGGCTAGATGCAATGCGGACCGAGATGGAGTCCATGTACACCAACAAAGTATGGACTTTGGACTTTGCTCCAGATGGGGTAAAACCCATAGGATGCAAATGGATCTTCAAGAAAAAGATTGGTGTAGATGGACAGGTGGAAACCTATAAGGCTAGACTTGTTGCAAAGGGTTTTCGTCAAAGACCTGGTTTGGACTATGACGAAACTTTTTCTCCAGTGGCTATGCTCAAATCCATTCGGGTCCTTCTTGCTATTGCTGCCTTCCATGATTATGAAATATGGCAGATGGACGTAAAGACGGCTTTTCTGAATGGAAATTTAGAAGAGAGCGTCTATATGGATCAGCCAGAGGGTTTCAATCAGAGTGGGAGCAGCGGGAAAGTATGCAAGCTGCTTAAGTCCATTTATGGACTAAAGCAGGCATCGCGGAGTTGGAACATCTGTTTTGATGAGACAGTCAAAGAGTATGACTTTATCAAAAATCCAGATGAACCGTGCATATATAGTAAAGTTGTGGCCAGAAGTGTCGTATTCCTCGTCTTGTACGTGGATGACATTCTATTGATAGGAAATGACATTCCTATGCTACAATCTGTCAAAGGATTCTTGTCACACAGGTTCTCCATGAAAGACCTGGGTGATGCCTCTTACATTCTGGGGATCCGGATCTATCGTGATAGATCCAAGAGGATGTTGGGACTTTCGCAGTCCAGGTATATCGACACTGTACTGAAAAGATTCAGTATGGAAGATTCTAAGCGCGGTAATCTACCGGCTTGTCACGGAATCACCCTCTCCAAAGAGATGTCTCCCAAGACTGATTTGGAAAGGGAACGCATGTCCATTATACCCTACGCTTCTGCGGTAGGCTCTATAATGTATGCGATGTTGTGTACCAGACCAGATGTAGCTTACGCACTGAGCGTGGTAAGCCGGTATCAGTCTGACCCAGGGGAGAAACATTGGATAGCAGTAAAGAACATTCTCAAGTACCTGAGGAGGACTAAGGAGATGTTCTTGGTTTACGGCGGAAAAGACCTCAGGTTGGAGGCCTTTGCTGATTCCGGCTTCCAAAGTGATAAGGACGATTCCAAGTCCATGTCGGGTTATGTCTTTACCCTCAATGGAGGGGCGGTGTGCTGGAAGAGCTCCAAGCAGGACACCGTTGCTGACTCGACGATGGAAGCGGAGTATATTGCTGCTTGCGATGCCGCAAAAGAAGCAGTCTGGATGAAGAAGTTCCTAACAGAACTTCAGGTGGTTCCTACCATAGTTGATCCAATACCTCTGTATTGCGACAACAACGGAGCTATAGCTTTAGCGAAGGAACCAAGGTCCCATCAGAAGTCCAGACACATCTTGAGGCGGTATCACCTGATCAGGGAGATCATTGATCGTCAGGAGATCGAGGTTCGGAGAGTTGCTTCAGAAGAGAACATTGCTGATCCATTCACGAAGGCCCTTCCTCAGATTCAGTTCGAGAGGCTACTCGAGATCATTGGTCTGCGATATGCCAGTACATGGCCCTAGTGCAAGTGGGAGATTGTTAGTGTTTATGCCCTAGAAGGCCATTACTGTATCATACTAGCTTGTATATTACTTAATGGAAGCTTGGGATATTCACATGTATATAACAGTCTTGCTAAACATGGTAGTATGCTACTTGGTTTTTCTATCTTAATATGTGAGTGTACGTATTGATAGAGCTCTTAGGATCTTGCTTGTCTACCAGCGTTGTGATGGCAGTCACACTAGTGGGGGCTGGGTAGTCTACAAGCACATCCTTATTCAGGTCCCTGGTCGTTGGATTATCGAGACAGAGCATCGATACTCCGGAGTAGACTAGTGTGTACGCTTCTCATCCCAGTTGGGGAGATGGTCTGTCCCACAGCCGTCAGTACGTCGTACTGGAGATAGTATACAGGTGCTCGTTAGGTTACGGGTACACCGGACAGGACTCACAGGGAACTGTTGGTTGGTTTGATACCAGTCGTCAGTGAACAGTTCCCAGGTGACATGAGTACAGCGTAGTCCGCAGACTTGACACTGCTACTTCGCCTTGAGTGTGTCCCACTGTTCTTAGATTGCTACCCTACCACGGCTCAAAGGAGTCGTACAAACAGGTAGCAGTTGGGTGCAGTCCCGAGCACTTGGAGGCAGTGGCGGTTAGACAGGATTCGTCCCTCCCGGTATTGGGAGTAGATATCGTGCTGTGTCAGAGAGCCATTACGCAAAGTCCCTGGCCAGGGCAAGCGAGATTTGCTGGTAGGTTCCAGTAGTTTCTCAGGGTGTAATGGGCTTCCCTCCGACACGACTTATACCGCTATTAGGGGACTGACGCTTGCCGCCCCCTAGGCCCGATATGCGATAGTCTTGGACGAACGGACCGGACTGTATTGAGATTGTCACATCAGACTCAGTAGGAGTTCGGATGGGTTTCCTCATCGGCCTTCTTATCGACAACTACCTGGGGACCGTTACGTACAGCTAGTGCCGCTTGCTGTCTGTGGTTAAACCCACTGCCAGCGTAGTAGTCGAGTCTCTAGAGTCCCACACAGAGAGTTTCCTACTCCAGGCGAAACAATATAGAGGTTGCATGGTTTTGCGACAAAGGGTTCGGACGCATACGTGCGTTTACGCGCGTACGACTTTCGGACAGTTTTTACCAGTCGGCTTTGGTTTAAGCCAGTTACTGGTATCCAGTTATTGGATTTTTACAGTCTAAAGTTTTTCCGTATTTTTACGGATCGGAGGGCGTTCTCGTAATTGTTCGAGAAGCTTCTAGAAGATGGTGACTAAGGAGGGTTATGTGTCATATTCATTAAATGAGGTTGTGAGTCATGGTGGTGATTCATTCATTTCATTAATGCACATTTATTGCTTAATGACTCATGCTAATGAATCACCACTAGATATTTTATGAAGCATGATTTATCATCACTCTTTATTCTTTTCTCATTATTAGAAAATGCTTCATAATATATTATGATAGACTCTCTCTCATTTCATTATCATATCTCACATTCTCTCTCCTCAAGCTCTCATCTTCAAACCCTAATCCTTACACCTCATGAGTTGAGATCAAAGGATTAGTTAGACTAAACAATCCATAACCATCACTCTATATCATCCTTTCATCTTTGATTAGCAATCAAAGTTGATTAGTTACCTCAAGTTAGAGGTTTAGCTTGGAGTTTTGCTCTCGGGTGGATCGTCTACTACCTAGAGAAGGCCGAGGAGAACAAGGAGATCGTAAAGACGAAGGACTAGTATCGATAGGTATAATCCCTTAACACTATAGTTTAGTATAGCTATGTGTTCGGTTATTAGTTGTTTAGCTTCGATTTAAGCGGTTAGTCGATGTTCGTTCTTTAAACTTGATCGTTTTTTGAAAATTCCGCCTCCCCACAAGTACTGGGGTGTACTACATCGACTTACAGCCGTTACGTTTAGTAGACCGCTTGCGGCTTGTGGGTGTTTGATATGATCATCACCTGCTGCCGGCGTATTGACGAGTCTTTAGAGTTCTACACAGTGGTTTCCTGGCTCAAGAGAAACGAAATAGGAGCGCATATGAGATATGTGCGGGACCGAGAATAATACCAGTATGTGATACTGTATTCTATTCTCGCGATATGTATCATGGGACGGTTATATGTGATATAGCTGGGTTACCGAATCAAATGTTGATTCGATACATTGATACACATGATATTAGTCGGTTATATGCAGTATGACCGGACCATTAAATCAAGTGTTGATTTAATGATTTAATGTATAATTATATATTTGATATATTACTTTGCATTAACTAGTATTGGTTCACTCAAGATTTATTTTCTCACTTGAAATGCACAAGTTGTATATGTGATATATTTTTTGTGCAATTGTTTGTATCATGTTTGATGATACATGCAAACATGGGTTTGTGTTTACTTTAAACCATGTTTAAGTGAATGGTTAGGGTTTTATTATCTTCTCTTGATTATTTATTCTTTTAGCAAGAAAAGAAATGGTTGCCTCTTTTGGATTTACTTTGAAACTTCATGAAGATTTGAAAAGTTCAACCATTTCTGTTTCTTTTGCCTAACCTAACCATTCACCTAACCCTAGTTTATTCTCTACACTTAACCATGGTTGCATTATGATAACCATCACTTGTTTTTTCTATTATTGATAATTCTTTTTCATTCTTCTTCTTGATTTTCTTCATGAAGAGAAGAAGAAAACCTTTGCTTGAAATTTCTAAGTGATGATTCCAAGTGAGAAATCCAAATCAAAAGTGAACCCACTTCCTATTTCTTCATCCTCTACCACTTGCCATGTAGTATAGGGTGTTTTCTTCACAAGTTTCATGACTTGGTGAAGTTGGAGCTTGATCTTGAGTTGCCTCGACGTAGATCATCTTCGGCATCGAAGTTGACGACCTAGTCCGATCATTTCTTCGACAAAACCATCGCTAGAGTCCGGAATCTAGTTTAGGGTTTCTTGGCATAAAGAAAAAATTTGATTTGGCATGGTTGATCAGTTGTAGAATCTCATGGGTGTGCCTAGGAACCCTACAGCAAGTGGATCTTCAGAAAGAAGATTGGTGTAGATGGTGTAAGGTTACTAGGCACTATCACAAGGGTCTATAATTCATCAACCATGCCAAAATCAAAATTTTCAAGTGCCGAACAACCAAAGCAAGATCGTAGACTAGAGATTAGACAAAACAATGAGCAAGTAATCAACTTTACTTCTAAGAGTTAGGGATTACAACCTTTATAGTCCGTTCCTTTGCTTCATAAGCTCCGTGCTGAGGTCCCTTCGCCGCGATCATCATGTACTCGGACTCTAGAGAGGCTCTATGAAGAGAAAGATGCAAGCTTGCTTCCGATCTTCAATAACGAAGATGATCTACCTTGAAGAAACTCAAACCCAAGCTCTTGCTTCACTAATCAAGTATTATTAAAGCAAACACCCTAATCTAAGTGGCTAGAATAGATGAGGATAATGAAGTGGGAATTTAGCTCTCTTTTGTTTTCAATTTCTCACATATAAACATCACAAATGAAAAAGCTAGAAAGGTTTTCATCAAAGGAAGAAGAAGAAGAAGCTCAAAACCTTTTGTGGTGAATAATGAAATCAAGTGTGAGGTTAGAAATGCAACCATGGGTTTAGAATGAAAGAGTTAATCCTTGTAGAGAATAAACTAGAGGCTAAGGTTAGGATTGGGTTAACTAGTGACTCCACAAAACAACAAAGAAAAAGAGTCAAAGTCAAATGTTCATGAAGCTTATGAAAAAGTTAACCCAAATGCCAACCCTAATCTTGGTTTAAACTCAACAACCATGTTGCATTTGTAACCCTAACTTGTTACAATATTATATATCACATATACAATATATTTTGTAACAAAAGAAAATAGTACTATTAACATATATCACATATACATCAATGTATTATCCCGTGAGAAAATGAATCAATAAAGGTAGCTTATATTAGTTAATGTAATGTAATATATTTCATATATAATATACATTAAATTATCGAATCAGCACTTGATCCGATAATCCGGCTATTTCACAAATAACCGACTAATATTATTTGTATCAGTTCATCGAATCAACATTTGATCCGATGACCCGGCTAAATCATATATACCCGGCCGATATCACATATCGCGAGAATCTAATACGGTATCAAATACACGTATTGTTCTCGGTCCCGCACATATCACATATGTGCTTCTACTCTGTTTTGCCTGAGCCAGGAAACCTCTGAGGACTCTAAAGAATCGTCAATACGCCGGCAGTAGGTGATGATCATATCAAACACCCACAAGCTGCAAGCGGTCAGCTAAACGTAACAGCCACCCAGGTATTGAGCGATCAGAAGATCAACAAGCAAGCCTGTACATTCTCCTGCGAATCCAATCAGTAACACTCATGTACAGTCCAGTCTCTTCACCTGATAAGTCGCATATCTCGCCTAGGGGTGGTAAACGTCAGACCCCAGTAGCTTGATAAGTCGTGTCGATATGAGGTCCATAATAGTTCAAGAAACTACTGATAACACTTACCAGTAAATCTCAGCAACCCTGGCCAGGGATTTCCAGTTATGGGGAATCGAGCACAGCGCAACATCAACTCCGTATACCGGGAGAGACGAAACCCCTCCTATCGCTCATTGCCTCCTTGTGATTCGGGACTGTACCTAAAAGCCACCGTTTTGCATGCCCTCTTGGATGTGGTATGATGGAAATCAAACCACAGTAGGAATCACACAAGACTCTATGACGATCTCGGGTCTACAGACTAACCTGTACCAGTGTCACCAGAGAACTGCCATCTGACGTAAGGTATAATACCATCTGAGAGTTCTCGGCGAGTCCATCCAGTGTACCCAGTCTCCACTAAGAACCCGTATACCTTCTCTGATGTCAAACACCAATGGATATGGGATCATCCATCGCCTATCATATGGGTTAAGAAGCGCATACACTAGTCTACTCTGGAGTATCGATGCCCTGTCTCGGTACTCCAACGACTAGGAACATTTGAAGGATGTACTTAACGACTACTCTGTCCCCTCTAGTATGATCTGCATCATAGTCCTGGTAGTCAAGTACTCATCCTAAGGGATTTATCGACATGTAACATAGAAATAATCAGTGTACATGTTAAGATAAAGAGTAACCAGATAGCATACTATCATGTCGAGCAAGAAAGTCCTCCCTATATATGTCCAAGCATCAATTACAATATACATCGTATGTACAGTAATGGCCTCTAGGGCATACATATAACTAACAATCTCCCACTTGCACTAGGACCATCTGTTGTGGTATCGCATACCCAACAATCAGTTGTGGTTGAAGTATCTCATACTCAACCATCCCATAAAAGTCTCTACTGGGAAATAGGCCTTTGTGAGTGGATCCGCGCTGTTGTCCTCTGTGTTTACTCTCCTAACCTCGATCTCCCTGGAGATCAACCATCTCCATGATCAGGCGATACTGCCTAAGAATATCTCTGGATCTCTGATGGGACAAGGGTTCCTAGGCATAAGCCATAACTCCATTGTCACACAATGGTAGGAACTAAGTTCATCTCATTAACTATTATATGTATCCAGACTGTCTCTTTGGTAGTATCCTTGGTAGTGATTTATCCTGCCTTTATCGTCTAGTATATCACGGTATCTAGCTTGGAACTCTTCCAACATACCGTCCCTCTACTGAGGGTAAAGACAATACCTATGACTGGCATTCAGTCTACCTTACCGCCCTGGAACCATTCCACTGATTCTTCCCAGGATTGATTGATACCATCTCACTATATCTAGTGAGAATCCTAACATCCATTTAGATCTATCTCATAGACCCAAAATCCAGGATTCAGGAGGTATCACCCTTATCCTATATGGAGAATCCTTATGATAAGAGGAGATTGACCGAGCAAAGTATAGGAAACTCCTTCCCTATCAAGAGTATGTCATCCACGTACTATACGAGGATCACCACCATACTCCCTACTACCTTTTTGTATATACAAGGTTCATCTACCATTTTGATGAAGTCAAACTTTTTGACTACCACATCAAAACAGATGTTCCAACTCCGCGATGCCTGATTTATCCCATAAAACAACTTGCGCACGTTTCCGCTGCTCCCACTGTCTACGAAGCCTTCTGGCTGTGTACTTATAGACGCTCTCTTCCAAATCACTATTTAGAAACGCTGTCCTGACACCCAATATCATAGTAATGGTATGTAGCAATGGAAAGTAGGATTTGGATGGACTTAAGCATAGGTTTGAAAGTCTCAACTTTTCCATGTCCACCTAGAAATCTTCTCAAGATATACTTGCTCTTGATGGGGATTTAACCCTTCATATAAAGCTATCAAATTCCATACTTTGTTGGTGTATATGGATTCCATCTCAGATCGCTAAGCATCTAGCCATACTTACAGAGTCCTTACTCTTGATGGCCTGCACGAAACAAGTTGGGTCGTCATCTCATGATGCAATCCTCGCTCCTACTGTCATAGAGAAACCGAAGTATCTCTTAGGTGGATGAGGAACCCTACCCGATCGGCGGAGAGGCTGAGGTTCGTTGGAAACTATTGAATCCTCCGGTTCTACCAAATCAACAGCTGCATTTTGTATAGCTAGAACTCTTTCCAGTTCTACCTCATGACCACTAATTTCTTCACAAGAAATTCCCTTTTTTTCAAAAAGGTGGCATGCCGAGAAATAAAACACCTTTTGTTCCTCGATTCGGTAAAAGATATTCCCTTGCGAATGCTTGGGATATGCAACAAACTTTCACAGAATTGACCTTGTCTCGAGTTTGTCCGGATTTTGCTTTTGACATAGGCCGGACAACCCCAAATCTTAACATCATTAAGAGATGGGCTCTTCCCATACCATATCACATATGGAGTGGTAGGCATCTGATTTGATTGGAACCCTATTCAATAGGTATGCAGCTTCTTATGTGCATAACTCCCAAAAGAAAATAGGACGACTAAGTAGTACTCATCATAGAGCACACTATATCATATAGGGTGCGATTGCTCCACCTCGATACACCTACGTCCTGTGGTGTATACGGATGAGTAAATGCTGAGAGAGAATCTCATTCTCCTTTAGAATAGTCAAGGAATTCCGTGCTCAAGTATTCTCCTCCTTGATCTCATCAAAGGACAAAATACTTTTACCTGTTTTGTTTCTTTACTTCTTTCTTATATTCTATGAATTTCTCAAAAGCTTCGGACTTGTGTTTCATCAGGAACATATGTCTGAATCTTGAGAAATCATCATTGAATGTAATGAAATACAAAGAACCGGTCTTGGCATGTGTAGACAGGGGACCTTACATACATCATCATGTATCAATCCCAAGAGTTCACTAACTCTTTCTCTGTTTCCAATAAACGGAGCTGTGGTCATCTTATCTTTGTGACATGACCAGCAAGTTTCACAAGATGTAAATTCAAACTAATTTAAATATGCATCTAAATGTAACTTAGCTAGTCGGGTCGCAGTTGATATGACCTAGTCTACAAATACCTCAAGAAGGATTCGTTCATTTCTGAAATCTTCCTCTTGTGTGTGTTCTGTACATTAAGAACTGTAGTTTGATTTAGAACGTATATGCTTTTAGATAACGTACCAGAACCGATCAACTCTTGATATAGGAAATGTTCAAAACATTATCCATCAATACAAAATTATATCCATCTTTACTAATAAAGAGACTGATATGATGTTGTATATCAGGTTCGGTATCTAATAACATTCGTTCAGAATCAATGTATTCTAGTAATACATGGTGATAACTGCCAACAGACTTGGCTGCAACACTTGCATCATTTCCAATTCTTGAAACTTATCACCCGTTCTCTGTTCTCTGCCTATCTGTAGCCCATGTAATAAATTACATTTGCGGGATCCTGATCCGGTATCTCATACCCAGGACGTAAAGGATACTGAGAAATAGTTCTCGGTAATGAACACACACGAAGAAGATACATCAGCATGTACTTTCTTCGTTTGGGCGGCACGGGAATTCTGGTAATCCCCTATTTCCTACTCGATCTTATAACAATTATAAGTTGGAGCGGGACCAACATTCCCTAGCGCAGTATAACAAGCGGATTTGGTCAATACATCTGTATTATTATCTTGATTAAGACATGACATGGTCGCTACCTGGAGAGAGAGAAGAAAACACTCAGCGTATGCTCTTGCAAGATTAGATTGGTTATTAATATATCTAATCACGACGTCTCCCACTGTTTTAGTCAAATCTTCCTTCAAACCCTAAAAGGAAAGAATAGCCGGGATTAATTACACCCTACAAGTTCGTCAATCTTTCAGCCAGGCTAGTGTCGGTACTTTGAGGGAGGTTCCCCGTGCTTTCGCACGGACCTAATTAGAATAAACCTCGTTTTTCCAGAGGCGTAACCCTGTTGACACCTTTCTAGACACCTACTTGATCGGCTAATTGTAATGTGTAAAAATCTCCCAGGAGTAACTCTTACGCGCAGTGGGTATCGGGATCCAACTATCTCATAGGAGGTATGCAATCTCATTGCAAATTTCAACATTTGAAATTCCCGATAATATTTTACCCCTAACCTCCTATGACCTTGACAAAGGCCAACAAACCATAGGATGCTAGTCAAGTTCAACCCGTCATTTCCTGATTGAATTAAACCCACCCACACGACCCTTGACAAAGGCCAACAAGGTCGCACGACTACCCTAACTCTATCGCATCATATGCTTATACAGATAAGCAGTAATCAGCTACCGCACACTACGCCTTGACAAAGGCCAACAAACGCGGCATGAATACTAAATACTACTTATATGAAATGACGGAGGGCTACGACAGGTTTTTAAGAAAACCCTTTGCGTAATGAACTTGATATCGTTGTAGAATCAAATGATTTAAATGGAGTGTTTTTGAGGCCTTTACTAGTTTTGCTAAAGAGGTCACTCCCAGTGATGGGATCTCGGCTCTTTCCTCGTCGAATGAGTTGCAGGATATTCACAATACCACTATGCAAAGCAAGAACTAGAAAAGCAATCAAAAGACAAAACCGAGGGTTGTAGCATCTTCCAGTTATTGCTAAAGAGGTCACTCCTGGTGAAGGGATCTCGGCCCTTTCCTTATCGAATAAGGTGCTGGATGTTCTACAAGGAACACCGCTATGCAAAGCAACAACTAGAGCTACCAGTTTTTGAAAATTCAATTCCACAACATCTTTAGGTTTCTTTTATTTCCTTAATCTTATTAATGAAGTCCCATTTTATTATGCTTCACAAGCATCACATTTGAAACGAAATCAGCAATATAACATATATCTCATATATATAATATAAACATTCGTCAGTAATATGATCTCATCACAGAATATTGCGGCAGAAGAACATATATGAAATATTGGATATACTAGGAGGTCCGTGTTTTTAATACGAGCCTGTATAATACACGGATTGCATGGTCGCGATGAATAGCCAATCCCACACCCCTAGACCCCTACAAGAGCAGCACGCAACCCTACCAATTCTAAAGTTAGGAAACCTGGTCTCGACTCCTCGAGATGGTCTCCTACTGGACCCTAGAACCCGGTTACTTGTGCTCCCCTCCTTGGGTCTATCCTAATGCGGAAAAGTAAATAATATACAATGGTGACATCATCCTCAACCCAGAAGTGCCCCAATAAAAGAATATTACATACAAGCTTTTACATGAATGAAAATAAAAACCCTCATCTCACATGAAACCCCCGGCTATTCAGAACACGACAATCCAATATAACATATCCAAGCAACACATAACATCGCATATCATTAACGTAAGTAAATATGCATATCCCAATTGTCGTTGATGTATAGCAACGAAACCAGCGATACACCACATATAACACTTACGGTCGCAGAAAAGAAAGTGTAAAACTACAACAGTTGGAATCCGCAACCGCCTTAGACATCGCATGCCTAACCAAATGAATTCCTTAGACATCTCATGCCTACCAATTATAAACCCCACATTTTAGTCTCAATATCGAAATCGCTTTTCAATATCTAGTCGGGCAATTCAACAAGATTCCCGACATCCTGGTCGAATGCTCATCGAAAACTTTAGTAGATGGCCGCACCCGCGATGCCGTCGACAAAGTGCACTAAGGCGGAACACCGCTGCCGCGAGCATCCTAACGGATGCTTTTGGCGACGGGGTTCTCCTACAGTCACTTGGTCAAGGCTATGGGGCATGGCTATCTATTAAGTTTACCCGGCGAGTATCTGCGTACGCTACGTGATTGCAACGGACTTTTGATCGCATGAAAATACCGTGGAAACCGACCATCTGAGACTAAACTGCTAGATTTATAACATTAAAATTAGTTATCTCATGACTACTTGTGGATTCCAAATATTGTATCACATTCCAGATAAACAGACAATGTTAAACTTTCCGATCGAATGATCAAACATCCAAGATTTCCCAAATAGCTCAACACTTGAGCAGAGTTCAAAAATCCCAGAACATGTCACAACCCCAATGAACTAGCCGTAGAAGGGTCAAACCAACGCCTCACATGTGGCAACGCTAAACTACCACAAACCCTAGGGTTCAGTGGCAGTTTTGACGGTCACATAATCGAGTTAAGGTTACGTTCTTCTAGAGGATCCACAGATACGCTTGCATGATTTCCTGAAAGTTTCAAACTCGTGAATAAAATCCAACACTTGAAAATTTTTCCGTCTGGGGAAAAAGTGAATTATTGATATCCGTTCGAACTTTTTAACACGTTCTAAATTACCCGGAAAAATTTAAACGAAGTTAAACTTTCTGATCGAATCAACGAGTTCCCAATATTTCCCAGAAAGCTCAACACTTGAGTAGAATTAAAAATTCCCAGAAGTATGAAAAAGTACCCAAGAATAAATCCCTGAAGTATTAGGCCCTAACTCTTAAAGTTGGCCGCTGAACCGCCGCCAAACAAATGGTTTCGCCGCGGTTCCGCGGTCCCTTGATGGAGTTATGGCTTCGTACATCACAGTAATTCTTAGAATTCCCTGCATAATTTTCTGAGTATTTTTAATATGAAAAATTTCAACTTTTGAAATAAATTCCAGAGAAGGGGTTCATATCGGGGTTTCGGGGTTCGATCGGACTTTAAACTTCGTCTACACAACGCCTAATGCTCTAGCTAGGGTTTCATACCACTGTAAGGTAACTAGGCACTATCACAAGGGTCTATAAGGCATCAACTATGCCAAAATCAAATTTTTCAAGTGTCGAACAACCCAAGCAAGATCGTAGACTAGAGATTAGACAAAACAATGAGCAAGTAAACAACTTTATTTCTAAGAGTTAAAGATTACAACCTTTGTAGTCCGTTCCTTTGCTTCATAAGCTCCGTGTTGAGGTCCCATCGCCGCGATCATCATGTACTCGGACTCTACAGAGGCTCCATGAAGAGAATGATGGAAGCTTGCTTCCGATCTTTAATAACTAAGATGATCTATCTTGATGAAACTCAAACTCAAGCTCTTACTTAACTAATCAAGTATTAGCAAAGCAAACACCCTATTCTAAGTGGATAGAATATATGAGGATGATGAAGTAGGAATTTAGCTCTCTTTTGTTTTCAATTTCTCACATATAAACATCACAAATGAAAAGGCTAGAAAGCTTTTCATCAAAAGAAGAAGAAGAAGCTCAAAACCTTTTGTGATGAATAATGAAATCAAGTGTGAGGTTAGAAATGCAACTATGGGTTAAGAATGAAAGACTTAACCCTTGTAGAAAATAAACTAGTGGCTAAGGTTAGGGTTGGGTTAACTAGTGACTCCACAAAACAACAAAGAAAAAGAGTCAAAGTCAAATGTTCATGAAGCTTCATGAAAGCTCATGAATAAGCTAACCCAAATGCTAACCCTAATCTTGGTTTCAACTTAACAACCATGTTGCATTTGTAACCCTAACTTGTTACAATATTATATATCACATATACAATATATTTTGTAACAAAAGAAAATAATACTATTAACATATATCACATATACATCAATGTATTATCCCGTGAGAAAATGAATCAATAAAGCGAGCTTATAGTAGTTAATGTAATGTAATATATCTCATATATAATATACATTAAAATATTGAATCAACACTTGATCCGATAATCCGGCTATTTCACAAATAACAGACTAATATTATCAGTATCAGTTCATCGAATCAACACTTGATCCGATGACCCGGCTATATCACATATACCCGACCGATATCACATATCGCGAGAATCTAATACGGTATCACATACACGTATTGTTCTCGGTCCCGCACATATCATATTTGTGCTTCTACTCCGTTTTTCCTGAGCCAGGAAACCTCTGTGTAGGACTCTAAAGAATCGTCAATACGCCGGCTGTAGGTGATGATCATATAAAACACCCACAAGCTGTAAGCGGTCAGCTAAACGTAACAGCCACCCAAGTATTGAGCGATCAGAAGATCAACAAGCAAGCATGTACATTCTCCTGCGAATCCAATCAGTAACACTCCCATACAGTCTGGTCTCTTCGCCTGATATGTCGCATATCTCGCCTAGGGGTGGTAAATGTCAGACCCCAGTAGCTGGATAAGTCGTGTCGATATGAGGTCCATAACAGTTCAAGAAACTACTGATAACACTTACCAGTAAATCTCAGCAACCCTGGCCAGGGATTTCCAGTTATGGCCAATCGAGCACAGCGCAACATCAACTTCCTATACCGGGAGAGACGAAACCCCTCCTATCGCTCATTGCCTTCATGTGATTCGGGACTGTACCCAAAAGCCACCGTTGTACGCCCTCTTGGACGTGTTATGATGGAAATCAAAGCACAGTAGGAATCACACAAGACTCTATGACGATCTCGGGTCTACAGACAAACCTTTACCAGTGTCACCAGAGAACTGCCATCTGACGTGATGTATAATACCATCTGGGAGTTCTCAGCGAGTCCGTCCAGTGTACCCAGTCTCCACTGAGCACCCGTATACCTTCTCTGATGTCAAACACCAATGGATATGGGATCATCGATCGCCCATCATATGGGTCAAGAAGTGCATATGCCAGTCTACTCTGGAGTATCGATGCCCTGTCTCGGTACACCCACGACTAAGAACATTTGAAGGATGTACTTAACGACTACTCTGTCCCCACTAGTATGATCTGCATCATAGTCCTGGTAGTCAAGTTCTCAACCTAAGAGCTTTATCAACATGTAACATAGAGACAATCAGAGTACATGTTAAGATAAAGAGTAACCAGTTAGCATACTATCATGTCGAGCAAGAAATTCCTCCCTATATATATCCAAGCATCCACTACAATATACATCGTATGTAAAGTAATGGCCTCTAGGGCATACATATAACTAACAGAGGAACAGTTGGAAACTTATAAGGCTAGACTTGTTGCTAAGGGTTTTCGTCAAAGGCCTGGCTTGGACTATGACGAAACTTTTTCTCCAGTGGCTATGCTCAAATTCATTCGGATCCTTCTTGCCATTGCTGCCTTCCATGATTATGAGATCTGGCAGATGGACGTAAAGATGGCTTTTCTAAATGGAAATTTGGACGAGTGCGTCTATATGGATCAGCCAGAAGATTTCAATCAGAGTGGGAGCAGCGGGATAGTGTGCAATTTGCTTAAGTCCATTTATGGACTAAAGCAGGCATCGCGGAGTTGGAACATCTGTTTTGATGAAACGGTCAAAGAATATGACTTTATCAAAAATCCAGATGAACCATGTATATATAGTAAGATTGTAGCACGAACTGTCGTATTCCTCGTCTTGTACGTGGATGACATTCTCTTGATAGGAAATGACATTCCTATCCTACAATCTGTCAAAGGATTCTTGTCACACAGGTTCTCCATGAAAGACCTAGGTGATGCCTCTTACATTCTGGGGATCCAGATCTATCGTGATAGATTTAAAGAGGATGTTAGGGCTTTCGCAGTCCAGGTATATCAACACTATACTGAAAAGATTCAGTATGGAAGAATCTAAGCGCGGTAATTTACCGGCTTGTCACGGAATCACCCTCTCCAAAGAGATGTCTCCCAAGACTGATTTGGAAAGGGATCGCATGTCAGTCATACCCTACGCTTCTGCAGTAGGCTCTATAATGTATGCGATATTGTGTACCAGATCAGATATAGCTTACGCATTAAGTGTGGTAAGACGGTATCAATCAGACCCAGGGGAGAAGCACTGGATAGCAGTAAAGAACATTCTCAAGTACCTGAAAAGGACTAAAGATATGTTCTTGGTTTACCGCAGAAAAGAACTCCAGATCGAGACTTTTGCTGACTCCAGCTCCATAGTGACAAGGATGACTCCAAGTCCATGTCAGATTATGTCTTTACCCTCAATGGAGGGGCGGTGTGCTAGAAGAGTTCCAAGCAGGACACCGTTGCTGACTCAATGATGGAAGCGGAGTATATCGCAGCTTCTGATGCCGCAAAAGAAGCAGTCTGGGTAAAGAAGTTCTTAATAGAACTATAGGTGGTTCCATCCATTGTTGATCCAATACCTCTATATTGTGACAACAACGGGGTTTTAGCTTTAGCGAAGGAACCCAGGTCCCATCAAAAGTCCAGACACATCTTGAGGCGGTATCACTTGATCAGGGAGATCATAGATCGCCGGGAGATTGAGGTCCGGAGAGTTGCTATAGAGTAGAACACTGCAGATCCATTCACAAAGGCCTTACCTCAGACGCAATTCGAGAGGCTATTCGAGATGATAGGTCTGCGATACCCCAGTACATGGCCCTAGTGCAAGTGGGAGATTGTTAGTGTATATGCCCTAGGGGCCATTATTGTATCATACTAGCTTGTATATTACTTAATGGAAGCTTGGGATATTCACAGTTGTATTAACAGTCTTGCTCAATATAGTAGTGTGCTACTTGGTTTATATCTATCTTAATATATGTATATGTTTCTTTTAGCATATCGCAGATACATATTGATAGAGCCCATAGGATCTTGCTTAACTACCAACGTTGTAATGGCAATCACACTAGTGGGGGCTGGGTAGTCATCAAGCACATCCCTTTTCAGGTCCCTAGTCGTAGGATTATCGAGACAGGGCATCGATACTCCGGAGTAGACAAGTGTGTGCGCTTCTCGTCCCAGCAGGGGAAATGGTCTGTCCCACAGCCATTAGTACGTTGTACTGGAGATTGTAGGGTTCCTAAGCACACTCAAGAGGTTCCACAAGGCATAAATCATGCAAAATTCAAAAAATTCCGGTGCCGAGAAACCCTAATGCGATCGTTAACGAGAGATTAGGCGAAACTACAAGCTACTAAACTGCTTTAGTACTAAGTGAACGAAAATACAACCTTTGTAGATCCGGTCCTCCACCTCCACAGCTCCGTGTTGACGACCCTCCGCTGTACCCATCGGAATCCTAGACTCTCGCGGTGGTTTCATCAGAGAAAAGATCGGGCTAGGTCGTCGACTTCGATGCCGAAGATGATCTACGTCGAGGCAACTCAAGATCAAGCACCAACTTCACCAAGTCATGAAACTTGTGAAGAAAACACCCTATACTACTTGGCAAGTGGTAAAGGATGAAGAAATAGGAAGTGGGTTCACTTTGGATTTGGATTTTTCACTTGGAATCATCACTTGATATTTTTTTGAAGCAAGCTTTTCTTTTCTTTCTCATGAAGAAGAAGAAGAAAAGAATATCAATTAAATTGAAAAATGAAAAATCAAGTGAAGAGTTATCATAATGAAACCATGGGTGAGGCTAACTCATGTAGAGAATGAACTAGGGTTAAGCTAAATGGTTAGGGTTTAGGAAGAAAACAAAATGGTAAGACTTATTCAAAGATGCTAGAAAAGTCATGAAGCTTCTTGCCAAAAATAAGAAAAGCCACCCTTTTGTTTTTCCAAAAATGAATAAAGAAAAGAAAATAATACCTTAACCATTAACCTAAACCATGGTTTAATGCATACACACCCAAGTTTGCATGTATCATCAAACATGATACAAACTAGTGCACAAAACTATATCATATATATACAATGTGCACATTCAAGTGAGAAAATAATCTTAAGTGAACCAATACTAGTTAATATAAAGTAATATATCAAATATATAATTATACATTAAATCATTAAATCAACACTTGATTCAATGATCCAGTCATATCGCATATAACCGACTAATATCATGTGTATCATTATATCGAATCAACACTTGATTCTGTAACCCGGCTATATCACATATAACCGTCCCATAATACAAATCGCGAGAATAGAATACAGTATCACATACTGGTATTATTCTCGGTCCTGCACATATCTCATATGCACTCCTATTTCGTTTCGCTTGAGCCAGGAAACCTCTGTGTAGGACTCTAAAGACTCGTCAATACGCCGGCAGCAGGTGATGATCATATCAAACACCCACAAGCCGCAAGCGGTCTTCTAAACGTAACGGCCACCCGGGTATTGAGCGATCAGAAGATCGACGAGTAAGCCCGCTCACACTCCTGTGAATCCAGCCAGTAACACTTACCGTACAGTCCGGTCTATTCGTTTGATATGTCGCATATCTCGCCTATGGGTGGTAAACGTTAGACCCCAGTAGCTCGATAAGTCGTGTCAATATGAGGTCTATAACAGTTCGACATACTACTGATAACACTTACCAGTAAATCTCAGCAACCCTGGCCAGGGATTTCCGGTTATAGCCAATCGAACACAGTGCAACATCAACTCCCTATACCGGGAGAGACAAATCCCCTCCTATCGCTCATTGCCTCCATGTGATTCGGGACTGTACCCAAAAACCACCGTTTTGCATGCCCTCTTGGACGTGGTAAGGTGGAAATCAAAGCACAGTGGGAATCACACAAGACTCTATGACGATCTCGGGTCTACAGACTAACCTGTACCAGTGTCACCAGAGAACTGCCATTTGACGTAAGGTATAATACCATCTGGGAGTTCTCGGCGAGTCCGTCCAGTATACCCAGTCTCCGCTGAGCACCCGTAGATCATCTCTGATGTCAAACACCAATGGATATGGGATCATCCATCGCCCATCTGTATGGGTTGAGAAGGTATACGCTAGTCTACTCTGGTATATCGATGCCCCGTCTCGATACACCCACGACTAGGGACCTTGAAGGATGTACTTATAGACTACCATGTCCCCACTTGTATGATCCGCATCATAGTCCAGGTAGTCAAGTACACATCCTAAGGGCTTTACCAACATGTAACAGAGAGACGATCAGTATACACGTTAAGGTAAAGAGTAACCAGATAGCATACTATCATGTCGAGCAAGAAAGTCCTCCCTATATATGTCCCAGCATCCACTACAATATACATCCTATGTACAGTAATGGCCTCTAGGGCATACATATAACTAACAATCTCCCACTTGCACTAGGGCCATCTGTAGCAGTGGTTGTAGTATCTCATACTCAACCATCCCATATAAGTCTCTCTTTGGGAAAAAGCCTTTGTGAGTGGATCCTCCATGTTGTCCTCTGAGTCTACTCTCCGAACCTCGATCACCCTGGAGATCAACCATCTCCATGATCAGGTGATACTGCCTTAGAATATGTCTGGATCACTGATGGGACGGACGTTCCTTGGCATAAGCCACAACTCCATTGTCACACAATGGGAGGAACTAAGTTCATCTCATGAACAAATATACATCCAGACTGCCTCTTTGGTAGCATCTTAAGTAGCGATGTATCCAACCTTTATCGTCTAGTATGCCACGGTATCTAGCTTGGAACTCTTCCAACATACCGTCCTTTTACTGAGGGTAAAGACAATGCCTATGACTTGTTAGTGTATATGCCCTAGAGGCCATTACTGTATCATACTAGTTTGTATATTACTTGATGGAAGCTTGGGATATTCACAGTTGTATATACAATCTTGCTCGAAATGGTAGTATGCTACTTGGTTTGTCTCTGCTTTAATATGTGCATGTGTTTCTTTTAGCATATCGCTGATATACATATTAGTAGAGCCCTTAGGATCTTTGCTTGATTACCAGCGTTGTGATGGCGCTCACACTCGTGGGAGCTGGGTGATCTATAAGCACATCCATATACAGGTCCCTAGTCATTGGACTATCGAGACAGGGCATCGATACTCCGGAGTAGACTAGCGTATGTGCTTCTCATCCCAGCGTGGGAGACGGTCTGTCCCGCAGCCGTCAGTACGTCGTACTTGAGATAGTATGCGGGTGCTCGTTAGGTTATGAGTACACTGGACAGGACTCGTCGGGAACTGTTGGTTGGTATTATACCTATCGTCAGTTATCAGTTCCCAGGTGACATGAGTACAGCTTAGTCCGCTGACTTGACACCGTCACTTCGCCTCGAGTGTGTTCCCACTGCACTTTGATTGCTACCCTACCACGGCTCAAAGGAGTCGTGCAAACATGTAATTTTTGGGTGCAGTCCCGAAGCGCTTGGAGGCAGTGACGGTTAGACAGGATTCGTCTCTCCCAGTATTGGTGGTTGACATCACGCTGTGTCCAGGAGAGCCATTACACGAGTAGTCCCTGGCCAGGGCAAGCGAGATATACTGGTAGGTTTCCAGTGTTATCTCAGGGTGTTCTGGGCTACAATCCGACACGACTTGTACCGCTATTAGAGGACTGACGTTCACCGCCCCCCTAGGCCCGCCATGCGATGTGTCAGACGAACAGACCGGACTGTACGGAGACTGTCACATACAAGCTCAGCAGGAGTTCAGATGGGGTTCACCTCGTCAGTCTTCTTATCGACATCTACCTGGGGACCGTTACGTACAGCTAGTGCCGCTTGCGGTCTGTGGTTAAACCCACTGCCAGCGTAGTGTCGAGTCTTTAGAGTCCCACACAGAGAGCTATTCGCCTTTAGGCCAAATGAGTAGAGGTCGCATGGTTTTGCGACAGGGTTCGTTCACATCCGCGCACTTGTGCACGTTTGCTGTCCGGACAGCTTATACTAGCGGGCTTTAGTTTAAGCCGGATCCTAGCATATGATTTGGGATTGGTTTTTCTCATTGTATTCGTGTTTCTCGGATCAAGAATACGGGTGCGTATGCACAGTTGCCTGAGACAGAGAGAGAGGAGTTTGATTAGGGTTAATGACTATTGTCATCTTATTAACCCTAATGCTTATGTGTGTATTATGGTTAATTGATATTAGTTTAAATAATTGTGCATGGTTATGGTTGTTGACCATTTGACCTCCTTGACTTGTTGACCTTGGTTGACACTTTGACCATCATCATTTCATTTGGAAGATGCTCTTTGATCCTTGCAATTTGCATTAAAAATGAAATGATAATGGTCATGTCTTAATTAACCATGACAATTATCTAGCTAATTATCTAATTACAATAATTCACACATATATGAGAGAATGCTTCATATTTTCTCTCATTCTATTATTCACTTTCTCTCTCTTGTTCTTCCTCTCCCTCAAGCTCTCCCCTCTCATGTGTTGAGAAACACTTGAGCTTGAGAAAAACCCTTTCTTGATAATCTCTACTCTCATCTAGGGTTCAAGGATTAGCACTTCTTGCACCCTAGTTACTTCTAGCTTGGAGTTGAAGCCAAAGGTCGAGGCTTTCGGGTGGATCTTTCTTCGACGTGAGAAGACGACTAAGGTGACCTCTTTCCACCACTCCAAGGAGCAAGGAGAGAAGGATATAAAGCCCAAGGTATAACCTTTCTAGCACTTAGCTAGTTTCTAGTTAGCTTTAACTTGTTTTTGTTTAGCAAAGATCCTTCTTTGTCTAGTCCATGATGTCTAAGCTCATAAAAATTCGATTTTTATTCCGTTTTCCGCCTCCCCGCAAGTACCGGGGTGGGCAACATGGACTTACAGTGGTATCAGAGCCTAACTAAACATAAACTAGCTAGGTAGTAGAGTGTATCGAAGTTCGAATCGGAAAAATCGAAAAACCGAGTTTTCAAAACCCAAAGTTTCTGTTAATTTTTTTTCTGTTCAAAACAAAATAAATTATACTCCAAAAATCATCTCAGGGTTTTGTGAAGAAAAGCACCAAAAATGATCCAGTGATTCGACCAAAGAGCCGCGGTTCCGCGACAATAGCAGGCTGTTGCCGCGGAACCGCGACCTTGGCTCTTCACTGGGTCGAGTTTGGTGCAGTGTATTTCTGGCTTGGTTTTAGGATTTTTAAGATGGTTTATATGTGCCCAGGTTTTCCAGAATAGAAATTTGTTTTTGGGGGCCTATAAATCCATATTTTTTTCCGAACTTCAATACACTTTGACTAAAAGGTTATATCTGTGATGTTTATATGTATTGAACGTCGGCTAATCGCTATATGTCGATTAGTCGGGGTTATACATATCTGTGATCTGTGATTGATGATGGTATGTGTATATGAATGGGTTGGATTGTCGCGGATGAATAGCCGGGGTGGATGTGAGATGAGTGTTGCTTTTTCTTTCATTCATTGTAATATGTAAATTGATGTAATAATATTATTTGTATGGCCGCACAACCGGGTCGGGGTTGTAGCCGTCATTGTATAATTCTTTTTACTGTTTTTGCTCCTAGGATAGACCCATGGAGGGGGTGCACAAACTACGTGGTATCTCGAAGTGCCGAGTGGCCTACTCATGATGGTGAGGGAGGTTGCTTCGCTTCGGGTACTTGGCGGGTAGTTTGCCGCACCCGTAGGGGTCTTGGGTGGGGTATTGGCTATTCACCGCGACCGTGTAATCCGCTTTTCGTTGCAGGCTCGAACGAATTGCGTATTCCTAGTATATCCAATGTATTCATCTGTGATCTGTAATGTCTATCATTGCTATATATTTATATATGATAACTATTTAGGCGTTGCTTATGTTTTACAGCCGCGCTAGCCCAGCCCCCGCTCTGTCGTTAGTTAAGTAACCTAACGGGTGATGACGGGGCCCCATGGCGAATGCGAATGGCATAAGCGTACGTCATATTTTGGTTGTTTTCTGCAATGGTAGGATTAAATGATGGGACGCATTAAAAGAACTAATGCAAGAAAATAAACCAAGTAAAAGTCGATTGGAACACTTTGAAAACCACTCGGTTCTTTTCAAAACTAAACTTTTAAACGCGGAGCTTCAACCACTCCATTTAAAAGCTATCTCGTTCCATCGATTATATCAAGTTCACTACGTTCACGGTTTCGCCAAAACCATTCGTAGCCCTCCGTCATTCCACATGAATGGTCAAAAAGTATTCAAGCTATGTATTTTGGTCAAAGTCAAGGCATAGTGATTGGTAGCTATTGGGTATTCATCTGCAGCATAGATAGATGCGTTGGTTTGGGACAGTCGTGCTGCCATTTTGGCCAAAGTCAAGGGTAGGTACGGGTGGGTCCAAATTAACCAGGAGAATGACGGGTAGAACTTGACATGTGACTTATGATATTTTGGCCAAAGTCAAGGTCATAAGAGCATGGGGCAGAAATCCACATCGGGAGTTTCATAAGTACTGAAACTTGCTAGCGCTGCATACCATTTGGAGTGTGATAATTCTGGTAGGATTCCTTCGGTTTTATCACGCGATGATATTTGGATCCCGATCCTACTGTGAGTATATGCTACTCCTCAGGAAAACTCTCACTTAACGATCAATGCTATAAACCTAGTAGGTGTCTAGAAAGGTGTTAGCGGGGCTACGCCCACAGGGAAAAGAGGTTACTTAATTAAGGAACTTCGCGAATGCGTTGGAAAACCTCCCTCGAAGTACCGACACTGGCCTGGCTGAACGGTTAAGCAGTATTGTACGGTGAGATTGATCCTGACTAATCTTTTCTTTACGGTTTGAGAAGGGATTCGAGAGACAGTGGGAGCCATCCAGTTTAGACAAACTAAAAACCACTCTAAACTTGCAAGAGTATCATGCTAAAGTGTTTCTTTTCTCTCTCCTAATTGCAGCGACCATTCAACATGACCGGACTTAAGTTATTACTAGATAAAAACATATTGACAGGGCCAAACTACAAAGATTGGCTCAGGAATGTCAAGATGGCAATCACTTATGACAAGTTAGGGTGTGTCCTTACCACCAAAGCTCCCCCTGTCCCAGGTCCCAAAACCAGTGTCGTAGATAGGGAAATCTACAAGACCTGGGAAATAGATTGCGCGAAGGCCAGATGCCTCGTACTAGCCTCGATGGACAACGAACATCAGAGGAGGCACGAGAATATGGACCTAGAGTCCATATTTCTTCATACAAAAGAACTGTATGGAGTGCAGTCTCGTATCGCAAGATACGAAGTGTCGAAGAAGTTGTTTTCGGCAAGGTTGGCCGTCGGATCATCGGTAGCGGAACACGTGCTTAAGATGATTGGCTACATAGAGGAGCTCGCAGACTTTGGGATCACGTTGGAGAATGAACTCTATACTGATTTGATTCTCCAGTCCCTTCCTTCAACTTACGCCCAGTTTATTCTTAACTTCAACATGCAAGGAAAGGAGGTTGAACTTTCCGAACTTCTGAACATGTTGAGGAGTGCTGAGGGCACCCTACAGAAAGGTAGGGAGACATCCACTTTGTTTGTAGGAAGATCTTCCTCTTCTCGATCCAGGGCGAAAGCCAAGGGTAAGAAGAAGAAAGCCCCCGCCAAACCAAGATGCGGTGTCGGTAAAGTGGATACGAAGGGAAAAGGAAAAGCAACAAAGATAGCGGGAAAGCTGGAGGGGAAGGAAGAATGCTTCTATTGTCACAAAAGTGGTCACTGGAAACAGGATTGCAAGGCTTGGAAGGCCAGAACACAGGATTTGAAGCGAGTTACAGCTTCAGCTTCAGGTGTGTATGTTATTGAAAACTGTCTATCAATAAACTCTATATCCTGGGTATTGGATACCGGATCAGGATCTCATATCTGTAATTCTTTGTAGGCGTTGAGGAAGCGTAGACTTTTGAAGGCAGGTGACATGACCCTCAGAGTTGCAAACGGTGCTAGCATGGATGCTGAGGCTGTGGGGGACTATCACCTGGGATTGTCGGATGGACACTTTTTGGTTTTGCGTAGTTGTTATTATGTACCAAATGCAACCTGTAATATCATTTCTGTATCTTTATTATCTAAAGAAGGTTATGAATTTGCATTTGTAAGTAATGTAGTGAACATTCACCTTAATCAAGTTTTGATTGGGTCAGGTACATTGAACAACGGTATATACGTATTAAACCAACCACATATTTTCAATGTCCAGAATACACACAAAAGAAAGTCTCCAGAAATCAATAAAACTTTCTTATGGCATTGTAGACTGGGTCACATCAATGAGAGAAGGTTGACTAAGTTACATACAGAAGGATATTTGGATCCGTTCGAATATCAATCGTATGCAACTTATCAATCCTGTCTCAAGGGAAAGATGACAAAGACTCCGTTCACTGGACACGGAGTAAGAGCGAGCGAGCTCTTGGGACTCGTACACAGCGACGTGTGCGGTCCAATGTCTACACATGCGCGAAGCGGTTATTCTTACTTCATTACTTTTACGGATGACTTTTCAAGGTACGGTTATGTCTTCTTAATAAAACATAAATCCGAGGCTTTTGAAAAATTCTAGGAATATAAGAATGAAGTAGAAAAACAAACAGGCAAAAGTATCAAGGCACTGAGATTTGATCGAGGTGGTGAATACTTGAGTGCCGAGTTCCTGGGTTACTTAAAAGAGAATGGAATTCTCTCTCAGCTTACTCCTCCATACACTCCGCAAAATAACGGTGTATCGGAGAGACGGAACCGAACCCTATTGGATATGGTACGGTCCATGATGAGTAGTGCTGAGTTGCCGCGATCGTTCTGGGGATATGCGCTAGAATCAGCTGCATACCTTTAGAACCGAGTTCCAACTAAGACTGTGCCTACTACACCATATCAGATGTGGTGTGGGAAGAGACCCTATCTTAATCACATTAAGACATGGGGACGTCCAGCTTTTGTAAAAAAGCAGCATGCGGACAAGCTCGAGGCACGCTCAGTACAGTGCAAGTTTGTGTGATATCCAAAGAACTCCAAGGGATATTTCTTCTATTGCGAAGAGGAACAAAAGGTGTTTGTTTCTCGCCATGCCCACTTTCTAGAACACCAGTTCATAGAAAAAGAATTAAGTGGGAGCGCAATAGAACTGGAAGAAATTCCAGAACCACGAGCTATTACTGAAAGCTTAGTAGAACCAGAGGGTTCGAAAGATCAGGACATTCCCACGCCACTCCGCAGGAGTAGTAGGCAGTCTCATCCGCCCGAGAGATACTACGGTTTTCTCATTGACGGGGATAGAGAAGATTGCATCATAGATTTTGATGAGCCTACTAGCTTCCAGCAAGCCATTCAGAGCGTCGACTCGGTAAAATGGCTGGATGCAATGCGGACCGAGATGGAGTCCATGTACACCAACAAAGTATGGACGTTGGACATTGCTCCAGATGGGGTAAAACCCGTAGGATGCAAGTGGATCTTCAAAAGGAAGATTGGTGTAGATGGACTGGTTGAGACCTATAAAGCTAGACTGGTTGCAAAAGGTTTTCATCAAAGACCTGGTTTGGACTATGACGAAACATTTTCTCCAGTAGCTATGCTGAAATCCATTCGGATCCTTCTTGCCATTGCTGCCTTCCACGATTATGAGATTTAGCAAATGGACGTAAAGATAGCTTTTCTAAATGGACATTTAGAGGAGTGTGTCTATATGGACCAGCCAGAGGGTTTCATTCAGAGTGGGAGCAGCGGAAAGGTGTGCAAGTTGCTTAAGTCAATTTATGGACTAAAGCAGGCATCACGGAGTTGGAACATCAGTTTTGATGAGACGGTCAAGGAATTTGGCTTTATCAAAAATCTAGATAAACCATTCATCTATTGTAGATTTGTAGCGAGAACTGTAGTATTCCTCGTTTTATACGTGGATGACATTCTCTTAATAGGAAATTACATTCCTATGCTACAATCTGTCAAGGGGTTCTTGTCACACAGGTTCTCCATGAAAGACCTGGGTGATGCCTCATACATTCTGGGTATCCGGATCTACTGTGACAGATCCAAGAGGATATTAGGACTTTCATAGTCCAGGTACATCGACACCATACTGAAGAGATTCAGTATAGAAGATTCCAAGCGCGGTAATCTACCGGCTTGTCACGGGATCACCCTCTCCAAAGAGATGTCTCCCAAGACTGATTTGGAGAGGGATCGCATGTCTATTATACCCTACGCTTCTGCAGTAGGCTCTATAATGTATGCCATGTTGTGTACCTGACCGGATGTGGCTTATGCACTGAGTGTGGTAAGCAGGTATCAGTCAAACCCTGGGGAGAAACATTGGATAGCAGTAAAGAACATTCTCAAGTACCTGAGAAGGACTAAGGAGATGTTCTTGGTGTATGGCGGAAAAGAACTCCAGATTGAGGCCTTTGCTGACACCAGCTTCCAGAGTGACAAGGATGATTCCCAGACCATGTCGGGTTTTGTCTTCACCCTCAATGGAGGGGCGGTGTGTTGGAAGAGCTCCAAACAGGAAACCGTTGTTGACTCGACTATAGAAGCGGAATACATCGCTGCATCTGATGCCGCAAAAGAAGCTGTCTGGATGAGGAAGTTCTTGAGAGAACTTCAGGTGGTTCCGTCCATTGTTGACCCAATACCTCTGTATTGCGACAACAACGGGGCTATAGCTTTAGCGAAGGAACCCAGGTCCCATCAGAAATCCAGACACATCTTGAGGCGGTATCACCTGATCAGGGAGATCATGGATCGCCAGGAGATCGAGGTTCGGAGGGTTGCTTCAGAAGATAACACAGCAGATCCATTCACCAAGGCCTTGCCCCAGACTCAGTTCGAGCGGCTGATCGAGATGATAGGTCTTCGATACGCCAGTACATGGCCTTAGTGCAAGTGGGAGATTGTTAGTATATATGCCCTAGAGGCCATTACTGTATCATACTAGTTTGTATATTACTTGATGGAAGCTTGGGATATTCACAGTTGTATATACAATCTTGCTCGAAATGGTAGTATGCTACTTGGTTTGTCTCTGCTTTAATATGTGCATGTGTTTCTTTTAGCATATCGCTGATATACATATTAGTAGAGCCCTTAGGATCTTTGCTTGATTACCAGCGTTGTGATGGCGCCCACACTCGTGGGAGCTGGGTGATCTATAAGCACATCCTTATACAGGTCCCTAGTCGTTGGACTATCGAGACAGGGCATCGATACTCCGGAGTAGACTAGCGTATGCGCTTCTCATCCCAGCGTGGGAGACGGTCTGTCCCGCAGCCGTCAGTACGTCGTACTTGAGATAGTATGCGGGTGCTCGTTAGGTTACGAGTACACTGGACAGGACTCGTCGGGAACTGTTTGTTGGTATTATACCTATCATCAGTTATCAGTTCCCAGGTGACATGAGTACAGCTTAGTCCGCTGACTTGACACTGTCACTTCGCCTCGAGTGTGTTCCCACTGCACTTTGATTGCTACCCTACCATGGCTCAAAGGAGTCGTGCAAACAGGTAGTTTTTTGGTGCAGTCCCGAAGCGCTTAGAGGCAGTGACGGTTAGACAGGATTCGTCTCTTCCGGTATTGGGGGTTGACATCGCGCTGTGTCCAGGAGAGCCATTACATGAGTAGTCCCTGGCCAGGGCAAGCGAGATATACTGGTAGGATTCCAGTATTATCTCAGGGTGTTCTGGGCTACACTCCGACACGACTTGTACCGCTATTAGGGGACTGACGTTCACCGCTCCACTAAGCCCGCCAGGCGATGTGTCAGACGAACAGACCGGACTGTACGGAGACTGTCACATACAGGCTCAGTAGGAGTTCAGATGGGGTTCACCTCGTCAGTCTTCTTATCGACATCTACCTGGGGACCGTTACGTACAGCTAGTGCCGCTTGCGGTCTGTGGTTAAACCCACTGCCAGCGTAGTGTCGAGTCTTTAGAGTCCCATACAGAGAGCTATTCGCCTTTAGGCAAAATGAGTAGAGGTCTCATGGTTTTGCGACAGGGTTCGTTCACATCCGCGCACTTGTGCACGTTTGCTGTCCGGACAGCTTATACTAGCGGGCTTTGGTTTAAGCTGGATCCTAGTATATGATTTGGGATTGGTTTTTCTTTTTGTATTCGTGTTCCTCGGATCACGAATACGGGTGCGTATGCACAGTTGCTTGAGACAGAGGGAGAGGACTTTGATTAGGGTTAATGACTATTGTCATTTTATTAACCCTAATGCTTATGTGTGTATTATGGTTAATTGATATTAGTTTAAATAATTGTGCATGGTTATGGTTGTTGACCATTTGACCTCCTTGATTTGTTCACCTTGATTGACACTTTGACCATCATCATTTCATTTGGAAGATGCTCTTTGATCCTTGCAATTTGCATTAAAATTGAAATGATAATGGTCATGTCTTGATTAACCATGACAATTATCTAGCTAATTATCTAATTACAATAATTCACACATATATGAGAGAATGCTTCATATTTTCTCTCATTCTATTATTCACTTTCTCTCTCTTGTTCTTCCTCTCCCTCAAGCTCTCCCCTCTCATGTGTTGAGAAACACTTGAGCTTGAGAAAAACCCTTTCTTGATAATCTCTACTCTCATCTAGGGTTCAAGGATTAGCACTTCTTGCACCCTAGTTACTTCTATCTTGGAGTTGAAGCCAAAGGTCGAGGCTTTCGGGTGGATCTTTATTCGATGTGAGAAGACGACTAAGGTGACCTCTTTCCACCACTCCAAGGAGCAAGAAGAGAAGGACATAAAGCCCAAGGTATAACCTTTCTAGCACTTAGCTAGTTTCTAGTTAGCTTTAGCTTGTTTTTGTTTAGTAAAGATCCTTCTTTGTCTAGTCCATGTTGCCTAAGCTCATAAAAATTCGATTTTTTTTCCATTTTCCGCCTCCCCGCAAGTACCGGGGTGGGCAACGTGGACTTACATGACTGACATTCAGTCTTCTTTATCACCCTGGAACCCTTCCAGTGATTCTCCCCAGGATCGATTGATACCATCTCACTACATCTAGTGAGTATTCTAACACACAATTAGATCTATCTCATAGATCCAAAACCCAGGATTTAGGAGGTATCACTTGATCCTATATGGAGAATCCTTGTGATAAGCGGAGATTGACCGAGTGTAGCATAGGAAACTCCTTTCTTATCAAGAGTATGTCATCCACGTACTCTACGAAGATTTCCACCATACACTCTACTACCTTTTTGTATATACATGGTTCATCTACCATTTTGATGAAGTCAAACTCTCTGACTAACACATCAAAACAGACGTTCCAACTCCGCAATGCCTGCTTTATCACATAAAACATCTTGCACACGTTTCCGCTGCTCCCACTGTCTACGAGGCCCTTTGGCTGTGTACTTATAGACGCACTCTTCTAAAACATCACTTAGAAAAGCAGTCATGGCACCCAACCACCAGATATTGTAGTCATGGTATGTAACCGTGGCAAGTTGGATCTGGATGGACTTAAGCATAGGTCCCAGAAAAGGTTTCATCATTAGCCACAACTGGTCTATGATGCAAACCTTTAACAAGTCTATCTTTGAATGTCTCAACTTTTCCACGCACACCAAGTAATCTTCTCAAGATATACTTGCTCCTGATGGGGATTTAACCCTTCAGATTAAGCAACCAAAGTCCATACTTTGTTGGTGTATAAGGATTCCATCTCAGATCAATAAACATCCAGCCATTCTTACAGAGTCTCACTCCCGATGGCCAGCTCGAAACTAGTTGGGTCATCATCTCATGATGCAATCCTCGCTTCCACTGTCATAGAGAAACCGAAGTAACTCTCAGGTGGGTGAGGAACCTTACTAGATCGGCGGAGAGGCTGAGGTTCGTTGGAAACAATTGAATCCTTTGGTTCTACCAAATCATCAGTTGCAGTTTGTATAGCTGGAACATTTCTAGTTCTACATAACAGACCTTGCCTCGAGCTTGTCCGGATTTTGCTTTTTAGACATAAGCCGGACAACCCCAAATCTCAACAAACTTAAGATATGGGCTCTTCCCTTTCCATATCACATATGAAGCGGTAGGCAACTATTTTGATTGGAACCTTATTCAATAGGTACGCAACTTCTCAAGTGCATAACTCCCAAAAGGAAATAGGAAACTCAGTAGTACTCATCATAGAGCACACCATATCACATAGGGTGCTATTGCTCCACCCCGATATACCAGCGTGCTATGGTGTATTCGGAAGAGTAATGCTGAGAGAGAATCTCATTCTCCTTTAGAATAAACCAGGAATTCCTTGCTCAAGTATTCTCCTCCTTGATCATATCAAAGGACATAATACTTATACCCGTTTTGGTTCTCTACTTCTAACTTATATTCTGTGAATATCTCAAAAGGTTCGGACTTGTGTTTCAACAGGAACATATGTCTGAATCTTGAGAGATTATCAGAGAATGTAATGAAATACAAAGAACCGGTCTTAGCATGTGTAGACTGGGGACCTACATATATCAACATGTATCATCCCAAGAGTTCACTAACTCTTTCTCTGCTTCTAATAAACAGAGCTATGGTCATCTTATCTTTGTGACATGACCGGCAAGTTTTCATAAGATGTAAATTCAAACAGATTTAAATATGCATCTTTGTGCAACTTAGCTAGTCAGGTCACATTGATATGACCTAGTCTACAATACCTCAAGAAGGATCCGTTCATTTCTGAACTTTTCCACTTGTGTGTGTTCCGTATACTAAAGAACTGTAATTTGATTTAGAACATCAATGCTTTTAGATAACGTGCCTGAAATGATCAACTTTTGATGTAGGAAATGTTCAAAACATTATCCAACAATACAAAATTTTATCGTTTCTTTACTAATAAAGAGACTGATATGATTTTGTATATCAGGTTCGGTATCTAATAGCATTTGTTCAGAATCAATGTATTGATAATACAGGGTGACAATGACCAACAGACTTGGCTGCAACACTTGCCCCGTTTTCTGTCTCATGAAACTTATCACCCGTTCTCAGTTCTCTACCTATCTGTAGCCCTATGTAACAGATTACATATCTGGGATCCTGATCCGGTATCAAATACCCAGGACGCCGAGGATACTGAGAAACAGTTCTTTGTAATGAACACACCCGAAGAAGATGCATCATCATGTACTTTCTTCGTTTGGGCGTCACGGGAAATCTGGTATTCCCCAATTTCCTGCTCTGTCTTATAACATTTATAAGTTGGAGCGGGACCAACGTTCCCCAGCTCAGTATAACAAGCGGGTTCGGTCAATATTTCCGTATTATTATCTTGATTAAGGTGTGATATGGTCGCTACCTGGAGAGAGAGAGAGAGAAGAAAACACTCAGCGTATGCTCTAGCAAGATCAGATTGGTTATTATTTTATCTAATCAGGATGGCTCCCACTGTTTTTATCAAATCTTCCTTCAAACCCTAAAAGGAAAGACTAGCCAGGATTAATTACACGCTACAAATTCGCCAATCTTTCAGCCCGGCCAGTGTCGGTACTTTGAGGGAGGTGCCCCGTGCTTTCGCACGGACCTAATTAATGTAAACCTTGTTTTCCCATAGGCGTGACCCCGTTGACACCTTTCTAGACACCTACTTGATCAGCTAATTGTAATGTGTAAAACTCTCCCAGGAGTAACAATTACTCGCAGTTGGTATCGGGATCCAACTATCTCATAGAATGTATGCAATCTCATTGCAAATTTCAACACTTGAAATTCCCGATAAAATTTTGCCCCTAGCAGCTATATAACCTTTGTTGGAGATAGTGCCCTCAGAGTCAGTTATTGGATCACAGGCACGTGATTGCAATGATTGAGGGAGGACCTATCCCGGTACGACAGTCTTACTCGAGATGATAGTATGCTATCTGGTTTACCTTTATCATCGTGTACTGCTTCAGGTGACCTTACAGGTCGCTATTACACGTTGATAGAGCACCTAGGATTCTTGCTTGACTGCCAGCAGTATGAGGGCGATCATATACGTGGGAGCTGGTAGTCTATAAGCACATCCTTAAATGGTCCCTAGTCGTGGGAGTTTCGAGACAGGGCATCGATTCTCCAGAGTAGACTAGTGTATACAGTCGAGACCCCGACGAGGGGCGGTGGCCGGTCTCACAAGCCACTGGTGTCAGTTGGATCACCTAAGATGTATACAGGTGCTCATTGGGTTATGAGTACACCGGACAGGACTCGCCGGGAACATGCTAGTTGGTCTTATACCTGACGTCAGATAGCAGTTCCCAGGTGACATGTGTACAGGTTAGTTCATCGACCTGGGGATCGTCATTTGTCTCGTGTGAGTTCCCACTGTGCTTTGATTTCTACCCTACCACGGCTCAAAGGAGTCGTGCAAACAGGTTTTAGTTGGGTACAGTCCCGAGCCACATGGAGGCAGTGAGCGGATCTTCGGGAGTTCGTCTCTCCCGGTATTGGGGGTGAGGTCGCGCTGTGTCTAGGAGAGCCATTACACGAAGTCCTTGGCCAAGGCAGGAGATTTACTGGTAGGTATTCCAGTAGTATCTCAGGGTGTTCTGGGCTACACTCCGACACGATTTGTACCGCTTTTGGGGGTCTGACTTTTACCAACCCCCTAGGCCCGCCATGCGATGCTCGTAGATGAACGGACCGGACTGTACGGATATTGTCACTGACAGGCTCAGTAGGGTGTCAGGATGAGTTCGCTCATCGACGTCCCTTTTGGTCAATAGCTGCTGGCCCGTTACGTATTGGCTTATACCTCTGACGTGCCAGTGGTTAAATCCACAGCCATTGTATTGACGAGTCTTTAGAGTCCACCACACTTTCAGTTACTCAAGCTTTCGGGCGAAACGCTGTAGAGGCCGTATGGAGATATGGCAGGCTCCGATCAGATATGTGCGGTATTGCATGGATCAGGATCGGACGGTTAGTACTAGAGGCCGTATAGATATATGGCAAGGTTCGATCGGATACGTGCGGTATTGCACGGATCAGGATCGAACGGATATTACTAGCCGGTTTTGGTTTAAGCCGGATCCTAGTTTAGTACAATGTAGATTTTGTCTCATTGCATTTGTATCCGGACGGAATACAGATGCGGGTGTGTATGCACAGTATGGGGTTTTCCTGTAATTAATTACGGGACCCGTTTTCTGGAGTTGCCAGTTTGCATTCCGTTCCGGACGGTTTTCCTTTGTTCTTTCCCGGCCGGACTTTTCCGATGGACGGGGTTATTTGCAATTGTGCAAATAACATTTGTGGAGGGGGTTTCTTGCAATTGTATTGATTATGATAGCATCTTTAGATTCCCTTTCCATCTTTTCTTTTGTTGCACCATCACTTGCATTAATTAAGATAAGAAAGGGTATGGGTTTGATGTTCATTTGTTATGATGATGTTTTGGTGTGGTCACCTCTTCTCATCTCCTACACTCACCTCCCTTCATGAGTTTTGTTTTTCCCTCCACCCATTCTTATATGATGAGGCCGGCCATTTTTGGGAGAGGGAGGGGAAATATGAGAGGGTTTCATTTTGGTTGTGGTGGCTTCATTCTTGTTCTCATATTCCTCTTGCTAGAAAATTGAAAGCACCAATTTTCCTAACCTCCTCCTTCATCCTCCATGGCAACTAAAACCCCAATGAGACATAGACTCTACACATTCTACAGCCAACCTTGGGCATGTCGACTTGCCAGCTTCATGCCCGAGTTGCCTCGGTATTGAGGTGGGAGCCTGTAAAAGATGCAGGCGATGTGGTGCCCTTCCGGCAAGGAGGCGACGACCGGAGTTTCCGCGGGAGATCGGGACGATGACGAGAAGACCGGAGGACTCGGATCACTCGGTATATCTCTTCCCTATCTTGTTAGTTAGCCAGGACAAGTTTAATGGCCCGATCCGGGGATTAGTGCGCGGTGGTGCCGGTTTGCTAAGTTCGCAAAATTAAAGTTTATCACCGCTTCCGCATTTGGCCGTCGGATTGACGACCGGGGCGCCGCCGTGCACTTACAGTGGTATCAGAGCCTCGCCATTAACTTCGTCTAGCTTCGTTTGATGTGTTTTGCATTTCCGATCGACCAAAATTCCAAAATCTACATTTTCACTCACATCAGTTTTCTGTCGAATTTTTTCTGGCTCTAAAAATTTTTCAGGTTGTAGAAAACTGATGTACAAGAAGTTCTAAGAGATCTGGGAAAATTCGAGACATTGATCTCTCAGTTAGAGCGCGGAACCGCGGCAAAACCCCCCTTGTTGTCGCGGTTCCGCCGCAGGTTTGAGGGATCAATGGGTCTAAATTTTCCAGTGGGCTTCTGGGCTGATTTTAGGAGTTTTGGAATATTAATATTGGGCCCAGATTTTCTGTGAGTGCTACAGTATTTCTTGGGGGCCCACTTGTTAATTTTTGATCGATCGGATATTTTAAACACATTATTTCACAGTATTTACATTATATCTGCGACCGTGAATGTCACTTGATCGGTAAATCCTGTCTAACTGCTATAGCCCGGTTAGACGGATTTGCGAACGTGACTTTCACGTTGATGTTCTGTGTTTTGCTGTGATGTTGCGGATCGGTCGTGGGGGATAGCCTGGATGCAATGCTAGTACAGTGTTTTTGTATTATGTACATTTGATATTGCGGGGCGAGCGTCCGACATGTGGACTGCCGTCACTGCCTGTTTGTATTATTCTTTTGGGGCACGACCAGGTTGCGGTCGATGTACCCGTTGTATGTATATTTTACTTTCTGTACTAGGATTACCCCGTGGAGGGGTGCACGGATAGCCGGGTTCTAGAAGGCAACAAGCCCGCATCTCATGGCATTGGGACGGAGGGGGCTTCACTCCAGGATTGGCTGGCTATTCGCCGCACTCGTAGGGGGTATAGAATTTCATTACACAGGTTATCCACACGACCAGGGGAACGTCGGGTTTCAGTAGTGGCTCTGTGAAACCCGGGGATCCCAGATATCTGTATTGTTCTGTGATGTTGTACATTTCTGTGATGTTGCATTTTATTCACGCCTTGAGCGAAATATAATATATTGGTATATATATTAGTAGATGTTGTATATGTTTTTCATCCGCGCTAGTCCAGTCCCCGCTCTACCGTTAGTTAGCTAACCTAACGGGTGATGACGGGACCCAGTGGCGAATGCGGATGGCATATACGTACGTCAGTATATTTTCGTTCTTTGTGGTGTGATCAATTGATGGGACTGCGTTGATTCGGATCAATGCAAGTTAAAACAAACCTAATCTGATGTTGTTGGAACACTTTTCAAAAAGCTGTTATTGCAAGGACGTTCACTTTTGTTTTGCATCGTGGTATTCATTTGGAATATCCTGCTCCTCAGTCGACGAGGAAAGGGCCGAGATCCCTTCACCGAGAGTGACCCCTTGGACAGGAGTTTGCGTCAGGGCATTAACTTCACTATAGCCGATTACTTTTGCTTTGCATCGCGGTATTCATTTGGAATATCCTGCACCCTATTCTACGGGGAAAGAGCCGAGATCCCTTCACCGGGAGTGACCTCTTTAGTAAAGGTTTTCGTCACTATATTTTCTATAAAGCTATCCGTTCCTTCAACGATATCAAGTTCATTACGTTAAAGGTTTTCGCCAGAAACCATTCGTAGCCCTCCATCATTTCAGTTAAATATTCGGTAGTATTCAAGCTATGTATTTTGACCTCACGCCAAGGCATGGTGTTTGGTAGTTGCCGGGTATTTATCTGTTGCATAGATAGATGCGTTGGTTTGGGACAGTCGTACTACTATTTTGGCCTACGTCAAGGGTATGTACGGGTGGGTTTAAATTAACCTGGACAATGATGGGTAGAACTTGACATGTGACTTATGATATTTTGACCTCACGCCAAGGTCATAAGAGCATGGGGTAGAAATCCATATCGGGAGTTTCAAAAGAACTGAAACTTGCCAGATATGCGCATACTTTCTGGAGTGTGATAGCGAGAGCGGATTCCGTCACGTTATCATGTGATGATAGTTGGATCCCGATTCCCACTGATGAGTTGGTTTACTTCTCGGGTGACCCCGACTAATTCTTCTTTCAGGTTTGGAGGAGAATTTGAGGTACAGTAGGAGGTTTCCTGATTAGATAAATTGGTAACCATTCTGATCTAGGTTAGAGTGCACGCTGAGTGTTTCTTTTGTCTCTCTCTGGCAGCGACCATTGACCCGACCCAAGACTATGACTCAGTGACCAAGTTGACCGAACCTTCTTAACACTGGCTTTTGGATTGTCAGAGTTGTAGACCTCATTGTCACTCCTTCTTTTACCCTTTTCTCCAGGACACCCCGTATTACTACGAACGTCCACTTCCATTGGACAAAACCATCGTATGGTTAGATACGAACTCGAAGGAATTTATTCGAGGATGGTTTCCGGTTTTGGAGAAAACGGATAGGATTATTCAGTTGTCTTTTCCTTTTACCTTCTCTCAGGTTGCGAGTACTCCTTGGCTTAGGAGTTAGTACACCTATTACGCAAATTGGATAGTCCTCTTCCAAATCTTAGGCTGTGCCGACCGGTAGGGAATGAAGAAAACCAATTAGCATAACGATGGTGTGCAGAAGGTATTAAGTTCAGACAAAGCAAGGGATTAGTAAGAGGGCAAAGTAAAATGCGACTACTATTCACAACCAAACCAAGTATTTCTTCGCCAATCCTAAATCACCTTTGTATTTCTCCAGGACACTCCGTATCACTACGAAGATCCACAGTTTATTGGATACTCCATCGTATGGTTATATACGAACTCGAAAGGAACTTATTCCAGTTCGGGGATGGATTCTGGTCCAGGAGAAATAGGAATAAGGTTTGTTGGGTTGTCTTTTATCTTCACCTTCTCTCGCATTGCGAGTGCTCCTAGGACTAGGACAGTACACCCATTATGCTTATTGGATAGTCTTCTTCCAAACCATAGGCTGGTGCCAAACGGTAGGGAAGGAAGAAAACCATTTGTCCTAAGGGGTGTGCAGAAGGTAACGACTAAAGACATATAAAGGGATTTGGAGAGGTGGCAAAGAATTATACGGTTATAGTTGTGAATCTGGATAATGGTAGAGGCATTACTAGGAATGCCAGGATACCCAATCGAAACATTTCAATGTTTCAGTTCAACTGTGTACTGTTAAAAGAAAACTGATTTCCCGATTGGACACTTGCTCTAGGGTATGTATTTACCAGGTTTGATTCTCACATCTGTATGGTTTTACAGATGATGAGTGGGAGTAAGTTATTGGGAATAGGGTGATCATCCTCATTATATCGGGATTCGTTGTAATCGGTGATATTTGAGGAGATCATCTGGGCTGTTTGCCGGTCGGCAAATATTTGGTTTTGAATATCCGCTTTTATGCACCAATTTCAAATTGATATATCTGTACGTCTATTTTCATAGAGTGAGATATACCTTTTGATATTATGTCGATGACATTTACCTATATCAGTGGATGGTTAGGTAAGGAGCATTAAAAAGCGGTGTAATTCTTCTTAACCATAAGTACAGTTTTCAACCTACGACACACAGTGAAAGAGTTGTTAGACTCAGCGGACTTATACAGAGTATTGTATGTTGTCCAGTGTCCATTAGGACAGAGGGGTTGGTCCTCATACTATATTCTGTTTACTTTTAACTTCTCTAGCTCTTAGACATGTGTTTCGTAGAAACACAGGGTCTAAGTTTTGAGGAGTTATAGGTATTTGAATAGAGTAGAGAACCAGGTGTAGCAAGTATCGGGATTCTTCAAAGTGATCGAAGATGTAGATACTTGTGTAAGGTATTCAGTTGATAGTAATGAGAACTTGCTTCTCTTTCAGGTTGCTCATAATTGGAAGCATTCCTAAGTTGAGTAACGCTGATCGGCCTCTCTCCATTTAGTTGACATGCACTGGAGATAGCTGCATGATTTGAATCTGGTTAAATTAAATCAGTGCCACTGGTTCTATATTGGATATAGTACAGTTCATATCTTAACATTGTTAAGGTACGGGGAGTTGTCCGGCTTATGATTAAAACCAGACTCTGGATAACTCAAGGCACGTTTCTGTAATGGCTGTTTGTGGGTTGACCCAGGCTATGACGAGGGTTGACTTTCTACCATCTGGGAGATCAATAGTAATATTGTTCTAGACTAGCCACAGTTTTAATAAAAATGGATTTTTCAGAAAACAGTAGTGGGAGTATGGTAGAACTGGAAGTGATTCCAGAACCGCAAACGATTACTGAAGATTTGATAAGGAACCTAAAGATTCAGTCTGTTTTGACATTCCATTGGCCACTCCGCAGATACGGTGGGTAACTTCAGGCACCCGAGAGATACTCCGGTAGCCTCAAGGACGGTGACAGGGAAGTTCTTGTTTACCCACACTTGCCATTGTTGTTGTTCCAGGCTGCGAGACCCGGCAGGAGGATGAGTATAGCGTCGTTCTGAACTAGCTTCAGAAGTGTACGTGTATATGACTCTGCCAGAGGGTTGTCGTAGTCGGTGGGAGCAGCGGAAGCATTGGTGGACATCAGGCTTATGTCTATTTATAGACTAAAGCAGATATAGCGGAGATAGATCATCTATTTCTGATGTGACAGTCATAGGTTTGACGTCATCAGAATAGGGGATGGATCTGTTAAGAAGGTAGTAGGGTGTGATATCCGGGTTATGGATGACATACACAAAGTAGGAAGTGATATTCATATACTACGATCGGTTATACTTTGGTCGTCACACAGTGGTTTCTCCACATAGGACTTGGATATAATATCCGACATTCTGGTTACTAGATCTATGGTTTTAGATCTAGATTTGGGTGGTTTCCCAATCAGGGTACTTAGACAACATTCTATGAGTATTTAGAATGGTTGACTCCTGGCACGGTAGTGTACCTGCAGGTGATGGAATCACCCTCTCTAAAGGTGTCTTACAGACTAAAGGGGAGAGGGATGTGCATGATTGGCATATCACTTGCTTAGGCAATTGAGTCAATCATGAGATGTCAAGTTCCACACCAGATGTTGTTCTTGCACTAGATGCAATAAGTTGACATTGATCCAATCCTGGAGAAACAGTCGGAAGCAGTTTTAGAACATAAGTGGATGTTCTAGGGATATGATAACGACAGCCTCATTTGGGAGACAGTTATCATTCCAGGCTTCCAAGGTGACATGGACGACAAGGAGGTTGTCAGAGTTATAGTTTTCCTTCTGACGAGGGGCAGTATTTTGGACAGGTGGTCCAAGGAAATACTGAGGGTGGCATGGCGCAGGATACTGATTAAGTTCAGTTGACGATACGGTCTAAGAAGTTTGGATTTGGAGTTCATTTATGAGCTCGGTCCCATCAGACATCCAGACACTCTAAGACAGGTATTGCTCATTTCGGAAGATGGTTTTCTCCGCGAACTTGAGATATAGAGAGACATAGAAAGAAACATCAGAGCGGATCCACTCGCTGAGGCTATTCCTCGAACGCAATAGTCTCACAAACGAGCTTTGTGAGACTGACTAGTAGAGGAGTTGGGTGTTCGGTATCACACGGGCTGTGAGTATGCGACATCGCAATAATTAGCCTTGAGTGCAAGTGGGAGATTGTTGGAGATAGTGCCCTCAGAGTCAATTATTGGATCACAGGCACGTGATTGCAATGATTGAGGGAGGACCTATCCCGGTACGACAGTCTTACTCGAGATGATAGTATGCTATCTGGTTTACCTTTATCATTGTGTACTGCTTCAGGTGACCTTACAGGTCGCTATTACACGTTGATAGAGCCCCTAGGATTCTTGCTTGACTGCCAGCAGTATGAGGGCGATCATATACGTGGGAGCTGGTAGTCTATAAGCACATCCTTAAATGGTCCCTAGTCGTGGGAGTTTCGAGACAGGGCATCGATTCTCCAGAGTAGACTAGTGTATACAGTCGAGACCCCGACGAGGGGCGGTGGCCGGTCTCACAAGCCACTGGTGTCAGTTGGATCACCTAAGATGTATACAGGTGCTCATTGGGTTATGAGTACACCGGACAGGACTCGCCGGGAACATGCTAGTTGGTCTTATACCTGACGTCAGATAGCAGTTCCCAGGTGACATGTGTACAGGTTAGTTCATCGACCTGGGGATCGTCATTTGTCTCGTGTGAGTTCCCACTGTGCTTTGATTACTACCCTACCACGGCTCAAAGGAGTCGTGCAAACAGGTTTTAGTTGGGTACAGTCTCGAGCCACATGGAGGCAGTGAGCGGATCTTCGGGGGTTCGTCTCTCCCGGTATTGGGGGTGAGGTCGCGCTGTGTCTAGGAGAGCCATTACACGAAGTCCTTGGCCAAGGCAGGAGATTTACTGGTAGGTATTCCAGTAGTATCTCAGGGTGTTCTGGGCTACACTCCGACACGACTTGTACCGCTTTTGGGGGTCTGACTTTTACCAACCCCCTAGGCCCGCCATGCGATGCTCGTAGACGAACGGACCGGACTGTACGGATATTGTCACTGACAGGCTCAGTAGGGTGTCAGGATGAGTTCGCTCATCGACGTCCCTTTTGGTCAATAGCTGGTGGCCCGTTACGTATTGGCTTATACCTCTGACGTGCCAGTGGTTAAATCCACAGCCATTGTATTGACGAGTCTTTAGAGTCCACCACACTTTCAGTTACTCAAGCTTTCGGGCGAAACGCTGTAGAGGCCGTATGGAGATATGGCAGGCTCCGATCAGATACGTGCGGTATTGCACGGATCAGGATCGGACGGTTAGTACTAGAGGCCGTATAGATATATGGCAAGGTTCGATCGGATACGTGCGGTATTGCACGGATCAGGATCGAACGGATATTACTAGCCGGTTTTGGTTTAAGCCGGATCCTAGTTTAGTACAGTGTAGATTTTGTCTCATTGCATTTGTATCCGGACGGAATACAGATGCGGGTGTGTATGCACAGTATGGGTTTTTCCTGTAATTTATTACGGGACCAGTTTTCTGGAGTTGCCAGTTTGCATTCCGTTCCGGCCGGTTTTCCTTTGTTCTTTCCCGGCCGGACTTTTCCGATGGACGGGGTTATTTGCAATTGTGCAAATAACATTTGTGGAGGGGGTTTCTTGCAATTGTATTGATTATGATAGCATCTTTAGATTCCTTTTCCATCTTTTCTTTTGTTGCACCATCACTTGCATTAATTAAGATAAGAAAGGGTATGGGTTTGATGTTCATTTGTTATGATGATGTTTTGGTGTGGTCACCTCTTCTCATCTCCTACACTCACCTCCCTTCATGAGTTTTGTTTTTCCCTCCACCCATTCTTATATGATGAGGCCGGCCATTTTTGGGAGAGGGAGGGGAAATATGAGAGGGTTTCATTTTGGTTGTGGTGGCTTCATTCTTGTTCTCATATTCCTCTTGCTAGAAAATTGAAAGCACCAATTTTCCTAACCTCCTCCTTCATCCTCCATGGCAACTAAAACCCCAATGAGACATAGACTCTACACATTCTACAGCCAACCTTGGGCATGTCGACTTGCCAGCTTCATGCCCGAGTTGCCTCGGTATTGAGGTGGGAGCCCGTAAAAGATGCAGGCGATGTGGTGCCCTTCCGACAAGGAGGCGACGACCGGAGTTTCCGCGGTAGATCGGGATGATGACGAGAAGACCAGAGGACTCGGATCACTCGGTATATCTCTTCCCTATCTTGTTAGTTAGCCAGGACAAGTTTAATGGCTCGATCCGGGGATTAGTGCGCGGTGGTGCCGGTTTGCTAAGTTCGCAAAATTAAAGTTTATCACCGCTTCCGCATTTGGCCGTCAGATTGACGACCGGGGCGCCGCCGTGCACTTACAACCTTAACATAGTCAACAAATCATAAGTGCTAGTCAAGTTCAACCCGCCATTTCCCGATTGAATTAAAGCCACCCGCACGACCCTTAACATAGTGAACAAAGTCGCACGACTACCCTAATCCAATCGCATCATATGCTTATACAGATAAGCACTAATCAGCTACCGCACACTACGCCTTAACATAGTCAACAAACGTAGCACGAATACTAACTAGTACTTATCTGAAATGACGTAGGGCAACGACAGGTTTTTCTGAAAACCTATTGCGTAATGAACTTGATATCGTTGTAGAATCAAATGATTTTAAAATGGAGTGTTTTTTAGGCTTTTCTAGTTTTGCTAAAGGGGTCACTCCCGGTGAAAGGATCGTCGGCCCTTTCCTCGTCGAATGAGGTGCGGGATATATCATATATATCGCAGTGCAAAGCAGAAACTATAGAAGCAATCAAAAGACAAACCGAGGGTTGTAGCATCTGCCAGTTATTGCTAAAGGGGTCACTACCGGTGAAGGGATCTCGGCCCTTTCCTTATCGAATAAGGTGCAGGATGTTCTGCAAGGAACACCGCGATGCAAAGCAAGAACTGTAGCTACCCGTTTTTTGAAAATTCGATTCCACAACATCTTTAGGTTTCTTTTCTTTCATTAATCACATTAATGAAGTCCCATCATTTAAGTTACCTAAACATCACAGATAAATACGACGTACACTTATGCCATCCACATTCGCCTCGATGTCCCCTCGTGCACCGTTAGGTTAGGTAACTAACGACAGAGCGGGGCAGGGCTAGCACGAGTGCAAAACATAAGTAACGTCTATATAATATATCATATATACTATATACAGTATCAATCACAGAACATCACATGATCACATCACAGATATCGCAGCAGAAGAATCATATGAAATATTGGATATACTAGGACGTCCGTGTTTACAATACGAGCCTGTATAAAACACGGATTCCACGGTCGCGTTGAATAGCCAAACCCACACCCCAAGACCCCTACGAGAGCGGCAAGCAACCCTACCAATTCTAGAGTTAAGAGACCCGGACTCGACTCCTCGAGTTGGTCTCCCTTTGGACTCCAGAACTCGGTTACTTGTGCCCTCCTCCTTGGGTCTATCCTAGTGCAGAAAAGTAAATAATGTACAAAGGGTGACATCTTCCGCAACGTGGAAGTGCCCCAATAAAAGTATATTACATACAAGGTTTTTACATGAATGAAAATGAAAAACACTCATCTCACATAAAAAAAACCCCGGCTATTCAAACACGACGATCCAATATAACATATCCAGTAACACATAACATCACATGTCATCAACGTAAGTAAACATGCGTATCCCAATTCTCATTGACATATAGCAACGAAACCGGCGATATCACATATTACACTTACGGTCACAGAAAAGAAAGTGTAAAACTACAACAGTTGGAATCCGCAACCTCCTCAGACATCGCATGCCTGACCAAATGAGTTCCTTAGACATCGCATGCCTAAGAGTTATAAACCCCGCATTTTAGTCTCATTATCGAAAAATCTTTTCAACATCAAGTCGGGCAATTTAACAAGATTCCCGACATCCTGATCGAATGCTCATCGCAAACTTTAGTAGGCAGCCGCACCCCCGATGTCGTCGACGAAGTGCAGCAAGGCGGAACACCGCTGCCGCAAGCACCCGAACGGATGCTTTCGACGACGGGGTTCTCCTACAGTCACTTGGTCGGGGCTATGGGACGTGGCTGTCTATTAAGTTTACCGGCGAATATCCGCGTACGCTACGTGATTGCGACGGACTTTTGATCGCATCAAAATTCCGTGGCAACCGATCAAGTGAGACTAAAGTGCTATGTTTATAACATTCATTCAGTTATCTCATAACTACTTGTGAATTCCAATTATTGTATCCCATTCTAGATAAATAGAAAATGTTAAACTTTCCGATCGAACATTCAAACACCCAAGTTTTCCCGATACACCTCAACACATGAAATAGGTTTAAAAACATCCAGTTCATGCCTCGGTACCAACGGTCCAGCCGTAGAAGGGTCAAGCCAACGGCTCACATGTGGCACGCCGTACTGCCCCAAACCCTAAGGTTCAAAGGGCAGTTCAAGACGGTCACATAATCGAGTTAAGGTTTATTGTCTTCTAGAGGGACCATCGCGTTACTTGCACTACTTAGAACGTCATTAAACTACGGAAAGATCCAACACCTGGAAATTTCCCAACAGGGGAAAAATTGGGTATTTATATCCGGTCGAACTTTTCAAGATTTTCTAAAATTATCCGGAAAGACACAGACGAAGTTAAACTTCCCGATCGAAACACCGAGTCCCCAATACAACCCAGAAAACTCAACTCTAGAGAGCAGATTAAAACTTCCTAGAGAACAGAGGAAACAGATACGGGCATTACTGTATCAAAACGAATCCCTAATCAGTACATACGGCCGTGGAACCGCCGCAAAAAGGAGGCTATTGCCGCGGTTCCGCGGCGCTACAGTGGAATTAGGGCTTCTTTTTCTGCAGTAACTCTTAGAATTTCTTGCTATATTTTCTGAGCATTTTTAATTGACAAAAATCCACAGTTTGAAAAATTGTAGAGAGAGGGTTAAAATCGGGGGATATCGGGTTCGAACGGACTTCTAGCTTCGTCTACACATCGCCTAAAGCTCTAGCTAGGCTCTGATACCACTGTAGGGTTCCTAGGCACACTCAAGAGGTTCCACAAGGAATTAATCATGCTAAATTCAAAAAATTCTGGTGCCGAGAAACCCTAATGCGATCGATAACTAGAGATTAGGCGAAACTACAAGCTACTAAACTGCTTTAGTACTAAGTGAACGGAAATAAAACCTTTGTAGATCCTGTCCTCTACCTCCACATCTCCGTGTTGACGACCCTCCGCTGTACCCATCGAAATCCTAGACTCTCGCGGTGGTTTCATCAAAGAA